>CANNZV010001100.1:0-182763 GCA_947561585.1 Caprella mutica
CATCAACCACAACATTCAATCCCTAGTTACGAATAATACTTTCTATGAAGTAATAACATATAAATCAATAGAAGTTAGAAGACTCGAAAGAGTTATTGTCAAGGTTTACCCTCTCTTTTCCTGAGTGAATTGTTGTTAAAGTAGGCAGTACACTTGTTACTGAAAAGTGTCATAGAGAGGAGCGTTCAATAAAAGATATTCGTTCAAATAGAGAACTTAACTGCTTTTGGCAGTATTCCCCTACGATCGTTATAATAAATAATAATATAAATGTAATATAATTTAATAAAATACAATAATTATCATATAAAGAAATATATGAATATAATGAAAGAAAATGAAAAAGTTAAAACACATCTCACATGTAATATACAACAGGGAAAGAATAGAATAGAATGAAATGATATAATATAATATAATACACTTAACACATGTAACACTTAACACATGTAACACTTAATACATGTAACACTTAATACATGTAACACTTGATACATGTAATACTTAATACATGTAACACTTGATACATGTAACACTTGATACATGTAACACTTGATACATGTAACACTTGATACATGTAACACTTAACACATATGAAATGGAATGAAATGAAAAAAAAAGTGACTGGGTGGTTTATAACTGTGGGAGGGAAAGTCTGGCCCTTTAAAGTAGGTTAAACCCTCAAATATTCAGCTATCTAACCAATATTTGAATCTTTCAAAGGACTTTTGATTATATCCACCTTCTCTTTTGTCATAAAAAACTAATTGTAACTTTTTTAAAACTTGGGAAAGGTAGCATGGGGACCCTACTAATTATCGGTTATTTCTGAAGCCCATAGGAGATTGATTTTCGAACAAAAGATCAAACTGATTCAAAGGTTTAAAATCCTTTTCATAAGCTTCAAGAAAATGCAATCCGATCATTCCTAGCCATCGTAGTTGTCTCAAAAACGAAAAACAAAATAATATACATTTTATCAATTTTTTCTAATATTGGGTTTCGAATGAGATTGAAACCAATGCTAATCGGTGCCAATTGAGGAGCTCTTTCATTTGGTGCAATCGGTTTTAAAATCGGACAACAACTTTTCGAGAAAAATACAAAAAACTATTTTGACAAGAGATCCCGAATCAGAGCTACCAAGTCTAGGTACGAACTTCGACCCTACCCCCATTTGTCATGGTTATTCGAAATAATCACTCATAAAAAATAAAATGCTGTGTGTGATATGTGACCGTGTGGATTTCGACCATTTGTCGAATATGAGGGGGTAGGGGGGTCGAAATTAGGCCCCCATGAGTAAAAAAAACAATGTGGTCCCCATGCTACCAAAAATGTCTTTTAAAAAATATAGAGAAAAAAATGGAAATAAATTTTAACTTTTGACAGCATGAATGGATTTAAAATACTCAAATCTATCAGAAAATAAATAATTTAATATTCTGAAATGATTTTCCAATTCATGAGAGCACTTTGACGGTTAGGTCGCAAGGGGACCAGAAAATGAGATGGCAAAGTTCATATACACACACAGCCCGTTACACAGCACACACAGCCCGTTACACAGCACACACAGCCCGTTACACAGCACACACAGCCCATTACACAGCACACACAGCCCGTTACACAGCACACACAGCCCGTTACACAGCACACACAGCCCATTACACAGCACACACAGCCCATTACACAGCACACACAGCCCATTACACAGCACACACAGCCCATTACACAGCACACACAGCCCATTACACAGCCCATTACACAGCTCACACAGCCCATTACACAGCACACACAGCCCATTACACAGCACACACAGCCCATTACACAGCACACACAGCCCATTACACAGCACAGACAGCCCATTACACAGCACACAGCCCATTACACAGCACACACAGCCCATTACACAGCACACACAGCCCATTACACAGCCCATTACACAGCACACACAGCCCATTACACAGCACACACAGCCATTACACAGCACACACAGCCCATTACACAGCACACACAGCCCATTACACAGCACACACAGCCCATTACACAGCACACACAACCCATTACACAGCACACACAGCCCATTACACAGCACACACAGCCCATTACACAGCACACACAGCCCATTACACAGCACACACAGCCCATTACACAGCACACAGCCCATTACACAGCACACAGCCCATTACACAGCACACAGCCCATTACACAGCACACAGCCCATTACACAGCACACACAGCCCATTACACAGCACACACAGCCCATTACACAGCACACACAGCCCATTACACAGCACACAGCCCATTACACAGCACACACAGCCCATTACACAGCACACACAGCCCATTACACAGCACACAGCCCATTACACAGCACACACAGCCCATTACACAGCACACACAGCCCATTACACAGCACACAGCCCATTACACAGCACACAGCCCATTACACAGCACACACAGCCCATTACACAGCACACACAGCCCATTACACAGCACACACAGCCCATTACACAGCACACAGCCCATTACACAGCACACACAGCCCATTACACAGCACACACAGCCCATTACACAGCACACACAGCCCATTACACAGCACACACAGCCCATTACACAGCACACACAGCCCATTACACAGCACACACAGCCCATTACACAGCACACACAGCCCATTACACAGCACACAGCCCATTACACAGCTCACACAGCCCATTACACAGCACACAGGCCGTTAGTTGAAACAGCAAACCATAAGTCTGGCTAACATTAGCCACATACCACCAATTGCTAAAATCAAAACAATCTTATTTATCAATATAGCTTATCTGAAGCAGCGATATATCTGCGCTGATGGCTTATCGAGCACGTGAGCGAAATCTATCGGCGGTACTTACGGCGAAACAACCTTCGCACCTCTCGTACCTTCATCGGATTACCAACTATTGGTTTATTGTCATCATTTAGAATATTAGCCAAAAGATTACTATGTTATTCCTACGGGTAGAGGAATACATTGAAAAGAAACTGATGGTACAGGGTGGAATTAGTAAGTTTTAATGTGTTATTCCTATAGGAATGAATGAATTTATTATTATTATATTATAAATTTATTATTATAAATACAATATTACAAGATATAATAAGTAATGGATGAATATGTTCAAGAAAAATATTTTGGCTGGCAATTTAATTAACATCATAATAATTTAATATTTTTTATTATGTTACTCATGAAGTTCACACATGATAATGATGAAAGATATGCATTAATGTTATTTCGCACATTTCTATTTAAAAAGGTACGTGATTGTACAGAAGTGCATTAAATTCGTTCTACCGAGTTTATTTATCCATACCTGTCAAGTTTCTTGGCAAAAAGAAACACCGAAAAGTTTCGAACATCGATTCGCTTTTTTGGTGAGAGGTCCAAAAACTCTAATCAATCTCAGGTTAAGATGAGGAAATTCATTCCGATACCTCGTGATAAATTACAAGATATGACTTTCAAGAGGTCATCCCAGGCAGAATTAAGGTGGGGCAGGGGAAGATTATGACGGGCATGATTTTAACAAGGATAAGAAGAAATTCCCGAATGAAAAATCCCGCCGGAAAGAATCCCTCCGGAACAGATATTTACAAAGTATGAGGTTAATTCTGAAAAAAATATTTAGCAACCCCCCACCTCAACCAGATCGCTAACCTAACCTTAGGTCGAAAATTTCCGAAGTATATTTTCCGGCGGTATTTTTTCCGCAAATGATTTTTTCATCCGGGGGATTTTTTCCATATACCGCCTTTAATCTTCGATAGGTACGTCTTATTTTTTTATCTGGGAAACTCACAGAGGCTGGTTGGACATTTACTGCATCAAATAGCTGCACATGGTGAAATAACGGATACGTAATTACCAGAATAATAATAATAATGTTGATGATATTGATAACTCTATTCATATCTGTATTATTATTAATCCAATTAAGTATAAAGCAAAATAAATGAAAAGAAATGATTTACATGTATTCAATGATTTTCTAATAAAAATTCTCCCTGTTTCATGCTATTTAATTCCTCTAATGTATTACTTAACATCAGAAAAAACGATAATATGAATAATATAATGTTCAGCAAATAGAAAGCTTCTAATTTTGATTATTATTATCTAGTTTGTTGTTTCATTAATTATATTAATAATTTTCAAATGGAGGATAAATAAACCCGTGTAATTCAGAAAATAATGAAAATTAAACCTGAAATCGTTCGACAAAAATATATAATATAGTTCACTCCTATAGTATTTTTAATATTATCCATTCTATCAAAGTTTAGATCGCTACATATTTCTTTCAGATAATAACCAGGTATAGGAGGCAAGTAACTGCTGTGAGATGTTCTGAGACTGCATGCTATCAGTGCAACACAAACTGCATAGGTACTTGTTAGTTACATCTGCAATTCTAATTGCATTGAAAGGAAAAAGTTGTTCTGGGCTTTCATCGCAATCACCATTTAGTGTCTAACTGGAATGACAGCTGCTTTCTACCTACACTGAAGGTTTAAATCAAATTTGATTGCATCACCTCCGACCCCTAGCACTCTGAGCAGCTTTTAAAACAGCGCTGCATAATCTTCTGGTCACTAATACGATCATGAAACAGCGGTTCATAATTTTAAATTCCGCTATGTTCTTTTAACAGAGGTTCATAATCAAGGTTATATGTTACATTCTTTGAAACAACTTTATATCTTTAGTTCTTGTACTCAATAACTTTATATCTTTAGTTCTGGTACTCAATTTTTAACAGAGATTAATAATCTTAGTATCTACCTACATATGGTATGTTCTTTCAAACAGAGCTTCATAATCTAGGTACCAGTTACATTTTTAAAAACAGAGCTTCATAATCTAGGTACCAGTTACATTTTTAAAAACAGAGCTTCATAATCTTTGTATCAGTTGCTTTTTTTACACAGAGCTTTATAATATTTCGTCATTGGTATACATTCTTTTTAAACAACGTTCTATAAATAGTCACTGACATATTTTTGAAGAGCTACATAATTTTTGGTGACTTGTATACGTTCTTTTAAACAGCGCATTGTAATCTTCACGTTCTTTCAAACAAATTCGGTAACTAGTAAGTAAAGGATTTCACTATTGGTCAATGATGTCAGAACAAATGTTTATTTTGTAGTTTAGTAGTTGTCTAAGGTCGTATAAGGAGAGTGTTCTGTGTTGTAGTTAACAAAGCTCACGACTCTGAAACAACCAAATGGATATTGTGTTCGGGCGGTGATCTTTTTGCTTCATTTTCACTCAGAGAATTTGAATCACATTAGTGACTCACACCACTTTCCAGTGATTCACCAGAATCCTATTTTTGGAGAAGTGTTTATGACGCATTTCAGTATAAAATAACTTTGGAATGATTCTAATTGTAGAAGATATAGAATTTAGAATATTGAGAATTATAACATTTAAGAATTAGTTACCGTATATCCAACCCCCCAATATATTAATCAGGAAAGAGTATTAACGAGGTTGAAAAAGCCTGGGCTCATGAATGCAGAAAAGCTATTTATTGGATACTTGTCAGGAATTTATAATAGGAATTTCACTCCACAAAATTCCCTTGAAATAACTTATCATAGAAACATTAATGTTAGCAACATCATTTTTAGCGCTTTTTATATCAGAGGAGCCAATTTACATCTATTGTAAGAAGATTTTGTTTCATTCTTTTCATATTAAGCCATTGGTGATCACGATTAGTGTGTTACACAATTCCAGTGAGTTTCAAAATAGCAATCACGATTCTTTGGAACTACTTTAACTATTGCATGAGAATAAATTACTATAGAAACTGGTGAGGATCGATTATATTATTCAGAAAGGAAGGTATAAATTATTTAAGTAGGTAAAAATGGACTATATAGGTAGGAATAGACTATTTAGGTAGGTAAAAATAGATTATTTAGGTGGGTAGGTATAGATTATGTAGGTAGGTATAGCTTATATAGGTAGGTATAAGTCTAATTAGCCAGTTGATATCTACTTTTTAAACTATTTTCAATCAATAATCTAGCAGTCGCAAAAAGTTATGGACAAATTATTTCATTCAGTATATTTCTATTTACTTGGAAATAAATATACCAGTCGCCATTCTTGTTCAATTTCTGAATTGATTGAAGGGTAGATAATAATTTCTGTGATCATAATCCTCGAATATTTATTTAAGAACCTCCTACATCACTTTTCCATCTTTCGAAAAGGTTGGTTTGTAGATAGAAGCTTTTTATAAGTTGACTACATTAAAAATTCTGTAGCTACCCATTCAGGATTGTATTTGATGTTGAAACGGGAAATGAAACAGGTGAAGCGGTAAATGAAACAGGTGAAACGGTAAATGAAACAGGTGAAACGGTAAATGAAACAGGTGAAACGGTAAATGAAACAGGTGAAGCGGTAAATGAAACAGGTGAAACGGTAAATGAAAACAGGTGAAACGGTAAATGAAAAGAGGTGAAGCGGTAAATGAAAACAGGTGAAACGGTAAATGAAATGAAACAGGTGAAACGGTAAATGAAATGAAACAGGTGAAACGGTAAATGAAATGAAACAGGTGAAACGGTAAATGAAATGAAACAGTTGAAACGGTAAATGAAATGAAACAGGTGAAACGGTAAATGAAATGAAACAGGTGAAACGGTAAATGAAATGAAACAGGTGAAACGGTAAATGAAATGAAACAGGTAAAACGGTAAATGAAATGAAACAGGTAAAACGGTAAATGAAAACAGGTGAAACGGTAAATGAAAACAGGCGAAACGGTAAATGGAAATAGGTGAAACGGTAAATGAAAACAGGTGAAACGGTAAATGAAAACAGGTGAAACGGTAAATGGAAACAGGTGAAATAGTAAATGAAACAAGTGAAATAGTAAATGAAAACATGTGAAACGGTAAATGAAAACAGGTGAAACGGTAAATGAAAACATGTGAAACGGCAAATGAAAACAGGTGAAACGGTAAATGAAAACAGGTGAAACGGTAAATGAAAACCTGTGAAACCGTAAATGAAAACAGGTGAAATAGTAAATGAAACAAGTGAAATAGTAAATGAAAACAGGTGAAACGGTAAATGAAAACAGGCGAAACGGTAAATGAAAACAGGTGAAACGGTAAATGGAAATAGGTGAAACGGTAAATGAAAACATGTGAAACGGTAAATGAAAACCTGTGAAACCGTAAATGAAAACAGGTGAAATAGTAAATGAAAACAGGTGAAACGGTAAATGAAAACAAGAGAAACGGTAATTGAAACATGTGAAACGGTAAATGAAAACAGGTGAAACGGTAAATGAAAACATGTGAAACGGTAAATGAAAACAGGTGAAATGGTAAATGAAACAGGTGAAACGGTAAATGAAAACATGTGAAACGGTAAATGAAAACAGGTGAAATGGTAAATGAAACAGGTGAAACGGTAAATGAAAACAAGTGAAACGGTAAATGAAAACAGGTGAAACGGTAAATGAAAACAAGTGAAATGGTAAATGAAAACAGGTGAAACGGTAAATGGAAACAGGTGAAACGGTAAATGAAAACAGGTGAAATGGTAAATGAAAACAGGCCAAACGGTAAATGGAAACAGGCCTAACGGTAAATGAAACAGGTAATTCTTCCGAACTGTTCACTAGTAAATAAATACCTACCTGTGTTCGCTTTGATCTTCAAAACTTCGTAACTATGTCAATTTTCAGCTCAGATTTTCGTAAAAAGTGATTGCTTTTTTTTAGTATCATGAACTTATGAACTAATTAGAAATGTTTTTCTAATCAAAATTTACATCAAGATTATTTTAATTGAGAAGAAATGATTTTGGAAATGATTTCGTAAAATTTAAGTTCTTGTACAAAATGATCAGTAATTAATGTATTAGCTATATATTAAACTATATTTAAGTCTATTATTTCTATCACTATAATTAATAAAAGCAATTGATAATAAAAATAATGCGAGAATTAGGTGCACATTGTAAGGTCAAATAATAATATAATTTTTTTTGTCCATTTGTATTTTACATTCACATAGTAATGCAACCTATATTCCAATATAACTAACGTGTCCTATTAATTAATTAATTTATTGTTGTACAGAATTTCCTGTTCCTTTTAGGATTATTTCGTAATTATATCCAATCAATTGTTTCAGAGCACACTGCTAAATTGAAAAATAATCAGAGTTAAATTGTTTAATCTTGTTTAACTGCAAAATTCTATCTCGGCATGATATTATGAATTTTAATTTTCTGTATTATTTCAACTAATTAGATTTTGTTTCACTGTTCTAGAAAAAGGTCAAATGTAGGTAGTTTTAAAATTTCAGATATTAATGGTACCTATATTGATAGTTTCAAAAAACTAAAAAAAATACCTACTTATTTCTTATTTTTGAAATAAAATACTAGGTACAGTAAAGAAATGAAAGTATTTTAAATTCAGATTTAAGTACACACATTTTAAAACTAATAATTGTGTGGTTAATTATAACCCTATATTATACAATACTTAAATATAGGAATGTAGCAAAAATATAATATTGAAATCAATTATTTTTTACATGGTTGGATTAATTAGTAGGTAACTTTAAAATCTGTCCGCGTCCCTACCTTTAATTCTTCCAGCCACTTGAATGTATCTAATTACCTATTATAAAAAGCAAACCACACACAGCTTCTATGTAATTATTAGCCTTTGTGCGCGTTCACCCTCCTACCAAAAACACACAGTACAATAATCGGCTTGGAATAAGACTCACATCTCGATAGCCTTATTCAAGCCTAATCACCTTTCTATAGTTCTCTAATACTATTAACTCAACCTAAGGCTTATAGTCTGTGTTTTGACATAGCCATAGACACTGACAAAAGGAATGACTCGGTGCTATGGGGATTAAATTGGAATACGGACATGCTTGTCAGTCGGTGTGTACCTACTAGTCGCCACTTTAATTAAGCATCCCGTAGTACTATCTTCCCAAAGAGTTAGGTTAGGTACTGCAGGAATAGAGGAAAAAGTCTAGTAAATCTTATATATGAGCTATAAATATAAGAAATACGAGAAATTTATCAAGTAAAAATTTAAGAGTGATCTATATGAAATTGGAATTATTCGAAAATAGGACCATCAAAATATATTATTCACTGTGTGGAACAACTTGTACACCTATAATGGTTCAGTTATGACGTATTTTTATAATTATGATTACTGTTTGAAAATTTTCATTAGTTAGTGTTTTTTACTCTTAGTTCAATAAATGAATAATTACTATAGTTTACGAAGATGTCTATTACGTAATGATGTAACGGTAATGGAGTAATTACCCTATGTAAAATTTAAAATTGAATCATTTATATTTTTAATATATTATGTAAGATTTAATAGGTAATACTTATTAAACTTCTGCTGTTCCGAAAACGACATAGAAATTTGCAGCCAACATTTTTATCTCTCGTACAATAAGTCATCAAATGAATTATGCATTCGCAATTTCCTTTCTCGGATCATTTTCCCATGAATTATAACTCAAGGCCCTTGTACTAATTATGGGTAAGTAGTTATGTCTTTCTTGCTTTTCATACATTAATATATCATGACTTGAGTCGCGACTAGCTATAGCTAATTTCAGTACTTCAATCCATCATAACGCAAAAAGGAAGTAACCGTCAAAATAACCAGACACACACCACGTGCAAATTTTACTGAGGCAGATGTCGCTAAATAATAATTATTATTATTATGCAATTGTTTCATGCCAACATTTTCCAATTATTCTTCTGATTTAATAAAAATGTTATGTGATATTTCTCGAATGATAACTATGGAAGTGAATGTAAGAGAAATATAAAACTGAAAAATTATTGTTAGTTTTTCCCAGTAAAATTCCCTGCCATACGTAATGTTATGTTCAGCTGTCAGTAAAGGAAAAGTAGCGGCGGAGTGAGGAGGTGTGTAGGTGAGGCGCTCCTGTGCAGTCACAAAGACTCTGTGTCATTCCATTTTATTACTTCCTCTCGACAGTATTCGTGGTTTTTCAGTAAATGTGTTATATTTTTTACATTAGATTTGTGAGTTAGAAAATACTATTTATTCAATTGATGTGAAAATTATGGAAATAACAGTTGTGTAAAAACGTTTCTATTGTCGAGGTAGCCTGACTGGATTGCTGTGTTCTGCAACAAGTGACGTTTGTTCTTTTTATACAGAACAACAATCGGAAGTTTGCTGCCGTATGAGTTAATCACCATTGTTGTTGGCTGTTCATTCATGAATTATTCATTGTCGTATATTATTAGAGATGTGAACGGCTAGCCGGCCTAGATTCAACTGAGCATTTGCACAGTGTTGTGTACCTACCTATCTATCTATTGCTTGTTAAAATTAATTAAAATATAATACGCATATTTTTACTATTGAACCAACCATACATACCCTGTTAGCTACCTACCTGGAATATAAACTTATTAATTTATAACTACCTATGATTAACTACCTAGAACCTGCTTAATTAATTACATCGAGTAACATGACTAAAATACTTATTACCTATATTATAAAATATTTATTTATTTACCTTGATATAACTACTAACAAAAAGGTACCTAGGGTTGTTTTAGCTAGTACCTACAGTAACCTTCTTACTCCTTCTTAGGTACCTAGCTGTCGAACTTTTAATCATTAGGTACCTAGTTACAGGTTTTTTTAGTTATGTACCTACATAACTCATTTTTTCAATTATTAGGCACCTATGGTTTTTTTTAACTAACTACATAACTGTCAATCTTCTAATCATTAAAGGTCTTCTACAATCTACAGGCTCCGGGAAAAATTGAGTTTATAACATAATATTGCAGAACAGAGGTCTAGGATCATTAATCTGCAAACCGCATACAATTCGGTGCAGTTAGTGCAGTATATACAATTTTTATACGCTTTTAAAGTTTATAATACTCTGTGTTCAACTGTTGTACGAATCACTAATATGAAGCTGAAGTAAAAGATTGTACACTTTGTTTTGATTTCCAATTGAAGGTGGGAATGTTTACGTTCAATAACTATGCATGTTAGACCTTCGTTTAAGCTGTTCATTATTTCCGGCTGTAATTAACATTTCTACAGTAAGTTTCTTTTATACCTCAATACGCATATTAAATATGGATTGATTAAAAATTTAACTTCCCTAGTTTTCATTCAAAACGAACTGTGTACTGGGGTGAGTAACGAATTGTTGATCGGTTTCAACAGTTCACATTTTCGGTTATATACCTAAGTAAAAACGGTAAACTCCTAGCTTGGTTGACCCTTGGATAGGGTCAACCAAACTAGGAAGCGGGTATATAAATCCTATATAAAAAAATAGGTTCAAATTATTTTATATTATGACAGTTGTAAAATAACTTATGATTTTTACAATTGAAATTTAAATGATAATAGAATATTATTTGAATGTAATATGTATCTATAATATCGATCAACTATTCAAGAGAATGTCTTATGGAAACATATTGGGAAAATGACAACTGAAGGTAAATTTACCAAATTTTGTAAATAAGAATAGTCTTGTTAACGGATCCTTTTTCTCAATAAATATATGTAAAATATGATTTAAATATTAATATCCCTTTATATGCAGGTAGCTATCACGAATAGTAGAATACCTAATATAATGAAATTATTAATAATGTATCTTCTTTTTCTTAGTTACATGACTGAAGATGTGAAACCGATCGGCAATTCATAATTTACCTTAAATTCTTCATCTTTTGACATAAAACTAGCAAGTAGGGCTCAAAACGGCTATTGTAAATTTTTCAAAAGTATATAGCCTAGAATTGAATATATGCTATAAAATTTTGAGATTTACAGCAAAATAATGGAAAAACTTTAGCCTCCTTGATTTAAATACAGAAATAGCTTGGAGGGGACCGTTAAGTACCTAGGTATTTTTTTAGCTACCTAAATGTCAAGCTTTTATTCATTAGTTACCTAGTTAAATACTCGCGAGTTTATTTATCAAAACTAATAGATTCTTTGTACAATTTTTGATTGAACGGTAAATAAGTAGTTGCTAATTATTTAATTAATCTGTTTTCTAATCTTTTTCTGCAATTTTATTGATATTCGTGTTTTCTTTACCACAGTGGATTAAATGTTTAACATTTTAAGAGTAATGCATACATAGTCTAGTTAATTGAATTGCAATTCAGTGAATGGTTATTATTAGGCCCAGTGAACAATTTTGGCCAAAGTTTTAAATATTAACTAGAGGACAGTTAGGTAAATAGAATCTACTTTGAAATGGACACAGGCAGCAGGAAGATATTCTTCTCTCTACTAATCGGTGAGTACCTACCTATTAACTTGGGTAAAATCTTAGTTATTGAATGGTTCTACATTTTCATAAGAAAATAAAGAGTTAATTCTATAGCTATATTTTATTATCGAAAATGTGGAACCGTTCGGTAACTTGTAACTTATCCTACAAACTATTTAATAACATTTTAAAAGTTTCTACCTATCTATTATTCATTCATTTATTTTTTGTTTTATTTGTTTTGTTAATCTTGCATTAATAAATAATCCTAGCCAATTAACTTTTTCATTTAAAAATAAAATAATTACTTGGGCATATATTTATTCTATTGATTTGAGAATAAAGTGTTTTAGATATTCCATGATTTTTATCTATGTGGATCATCTGTAAGGGGGATTTTAAACAATAGGCACCTTGTGAAAGAGTGACTTAATGTATTCTTTAGAAAATTAAGAATATTCTAATGGATGTGCCTGTAATTTAGTGAGAATATTTAACTACGTAGTTTGATATTATTTTTAGGTAGTCTTTATTAAAATGGGAGATATGAATGGGCAGGATACAAAGTTTTTAATGATTATATGGTTTGAATGGAATAATATTGTAATTATTTAGATTTCTTCAGCACCATTCAAATGAGACAAACTCTCACACTATCTCTAGGCAGATAAATAACTAGATAGCTACTAATTATTTATTACTATCTCTAATAGCATGGTAGGTATGATTTAGTACCAAGAATCAATAATATGTTTGTGTGCAAAATGAAATGCTATCAATTGATGGGATTATTTGACATTATATTGAATATCATGTTCAACATTAATTTATTTTAATTATAAATTTATAGCTAAAAAAAAGAACATGATTTTCATTGTTTTTAATTAATGGAGAAATAATATCTCAAATATATTCTGACTATTCATTAATTTTTTAGTCTGTAGATAAAAGTACTTAATATAAGCAACAGAGTTGTTACTTCTACCATTTAATATACACTATAATATATTTTATCATTAAAATCAAAGCCTTCCCTTGGCATCAATTATTGTTGCCAATGTCTATTTACTTGGTGGGGAATTTTCCCATGACAAAATTGGTGAAATAGGGACACATAGAGTATCTTTTGTTTTTCTTTCACACGAGTAAGTAGGCAGAGTAGCTAGTAGCTACTACCCAGGCAAAAATTAAACTGGGATTCTATTTTCTGTTTCCCCATAATGTACCTATGGCCCCATCAAAATCATGCTAGTGCCATAGAAGAGCTCTTCTAAGGCCCCACTATCATTTTCTATGTTATAATTTGCTCACCATTATCAATAGCTCTTCCAGGTGTAACGTACATAGTTTTACTATGACATCCGCTAGGTGTAGATAGATAAGTGATGTACAGCGATGCAGAAAATGCTCAATTTGCTCACTACCAACACAAGACTGATTTTCTGCCTCCACGAGCACACGTTTCCTTTTTACTTGTCATTTTGATTGATTTAAGTGATTGATAGATTTTTAGCGTAATTAGCTTCATCCCAGTGATAGATATGACTAATTAATGTGTTTGTCGAGGCATTAAATGACATTTTTTAGCTCTTTGATCACCTGTTCTAGCTGCTTTTTGTTCATTTATTCCATTGTGCTATGGTGTATCGGTGGAAGAGAAGCAGAAGCTTAATTAGATAATGTGACGAGTATTGTTAATTATATTTAATAGAAAATTGTTTAGGAATAATAATTATTTAGACTGTCTGAGAGGGAATTATAATGGGCCATAGAAGATTAAGAGGGGAAACCTCAATCTTCTATGACCCCACCATATTTTTTCTCATACGTTACTAGTACTAATACCATTACCACCACTTGTAGGTAATACCATCACCACTAGTAGGTAACCGTTAGGTATCCCATTTCTCGTTTGTTATTCCCCAGTTTCTAGTGTCCTACCCTGTAGGTGTAGGGTAGAACTATGTGCCTACATAGGCCTACAGTGTCTGGTTACTAGACCTGTGTGACGTCACATGCACCGTCTAACCGCTACACATTGTACACTTCACAATGGTATTATATGCTGAATATTATTGTCAAGGAGACTATTGTAAGGGAATTGTCTTTGGGGTATGCTTTTTTGCCAATTTTACCACATTCCAGAGTAAGTTTTATCGGATTAATTAGTCGGTAGTAAAGCGTAATGATTTAATTTCTAGTACTTAAAAAGATTGTAATATTGAAAAACTCAATTTATCTTCTAATACAAAAAGCTAATTAAAAGTTTTGATTAATTTTAATTTTCAATGATGAATTACTTATACAAGTTCGATCTCCATATTTTATCTTAATTTCTTTACAAAAAGTCTTAGATCATACAATCTAGCATATATTCCCGTCTATTTATAGCTAGTTTATATTATTATAATGCAGTATGATTTTTATTTTCCTTTAATTATTCTTTCCAAGTATGTTAGTTATGTATAACATAGCAATGGTTCCCTCGTATAACTGAGTGGACCACAAATATTCATGATTTGTTCTAATACCAAGAGTTCTAGGTGTAACTAGAACTATGTGTAGGTAGTACTATGTGCTGTATCGCCTAGGTCTCCTTTCTTTTGTTTTGTTATCTTCTTTCTTGAAATGTAAGTGAAGATAACAAACTTGTTTTCTTTCTGATTAAGTTACATGGAAAACAGAGACAAGGGAAAAACAACTTACATCACTCGTATTTGGGGGATATTGGATACTATTGGATGTACTGGATACTATTGGATGTACTGGATACTATTGGATGTACTGGATACTATTGGATGTACTGGATACTATTGGATGTACTGGATACTATTGGATGTACTGGATACTATTGGATGTACTGTATACTATTGGATGTACTGTATACTATTGGATGTACTGTATACTATTGGATGTACTGGATACTATTGGATGTACTGGATACTATTGGATGTACTGGATACTATTGGATGTACTGTATACTATTGGATGTACTGTATACTATTGGATGTACTGTATACTATTGGATGTACTGGATACTATTGGATGTACTGGATACTATTGGATGTACTGTATACTATTGGATGTACTGTATACTATTGGATGTACTGTATACTATTGGATGTACTGTATACTATTGGATGTACTGGATACTATTGGATGTACTGGATACTATTGGATGTACTGGATACTATTGGATGTACTGGATACTATTGGATGTACTGGATACTATTGGATGTACTGGATACTATTGGATGTACTGGATACTATTGGATGTACTGTATACTATTGGATGTACTGTATACTATTGGATGTACTGGATACTATTGGATGTACTGTATACTATTGGATGTACTGGATACTATTGGATGTACTGGATACTATTGGATGTACTGTATACTATTGGATGTACTGTATACTATTGGATGTACTGTATACTATTGGATGTACTGTATACTATTGGATGTACTGTATACTATTGGATGTACTGGATACTATTGGATGTACTGGATACTATTGGATGTACTGTATACTATTGGATGTACTGGATACTATTGGATGTACTGGATACTATTGGATGTACTGGATACTATTGGATGTACTGGATACTATTGGATGTACTGTATACTATTGGATGTACTGGATACTATTGGATGTACTGTATACTATTGGATGTACTGGATACTATTGGATGTACTGGATACTATTGGATGTACTGGATACTATTGGATGTACTGGATACTACTGGATGCAGTTGGTTTTACTGCAGTTGCAGTTGGTTTTACTGCAGTTGCAGTTGGTTTTACTGCAGTTGCAGTTGGTTTTACTGCAGTTGCAGTTGGTTTTACTGCAGTTGCAGTTGGTTTTACTGTAGTTTCAGTTGGTTTTACTGTAGTTGCAGTTGGTTTTACTGCAGTTGCAGTTGGTTTTACTGCAGTTACAGTTGGTTTTACTGCAGTTACAGTTGGTTTTACTGCAGAATACAGATACGAGTGGGAAATTGTTTAACATATGTGGGAAATATACCTCGTGACTTTTGTGTTATTATTTTCCTCCTTTACATCCTATGTGCTATTCTGTTCCTTTCTCTTATCCTTATCTCTTATCTTTTCTATCTTCACTTTTCTTTCCTCTCATCGGTGGGGGTTATTCTTACTCAGTGAAGCGATACACTGTGTGCAACCACCTGAAACCACATGGTGCGGATGCAACCACATGATGCGGATGCAACCACCTGAATCCACATGGTGCGGATGCAACCACCTGAAACCACATGGTGCGGATGCAACCACCTGAAACCACCTGGTGCGGATGCAACCACCTGAAACCACATGGTGCGGATGCAACCACTTGAAACCACAGGGTGTGCTGTGTGGATTATATTTAAATATTCTATTTTTTGATATTTACTTCAAGTTAACTACTAGCCTCTCGCTTCACTTTTCCGGGTAGAGGCTCAGAATAGTTCAAATACCCACTATACTATTTTTTTTACCAATATACCTACTTCACGTAGCCATCTTTTTAGCAGTCTGTTTTTGGGTTAGTTTTGCCATAGCTTACGACTTCCTAACATTGTTCCAATATCCCACCAACATTAGTGACTAATTCTTCTAACTGCTATCGAATGTTTGGAACATTCCATGCTGCATTTTACTGCCAAATTACGAACTTTTTTCGTGTTTTACTCATTTCAATTTTTTTGCTAATTTGTCGATAATGATTTCAAATGATGCGCTGACGTTAATTATTGGCATGTTTATTATTTATTTGTTTTATATAAGTATGAATATAATTCTTACGTATTTTATATAACTAATTTCTGTAACGAATCTATAAGAAATTTTCGTCTTATTTAGGTATATATAATTATTATATTTTTTTTTCAGCGTTTTTTTCTCTTTCATTTTTCAAGTATACTCATTTATTATAAATAACATTTTGTTTTAGTGAATAAATGCTTTTCAATATACCTTTTAAATGTAAATAGATAATAATGATGAATGTTCCTGCAGGTAATTTCTCCCCATGTAAGCATAGCGATTAGTGTTCATATAATGTGTTAGGGTAAGTTACGAATTATCGAACAGTTTCACATCTTCGATCAGATTAGAAACAAATAATTGACATTTCAACTTCGTTATTTTAATTATATAAATTTTTCTACTACAGTCGCGACTGTGGAACTGGTCGATAACTCTGATCTCCCCCTAGTGATCACTAGGGGTGAGGGGAGAGTATTTGAAGTATCACAACTATCGCCATTTCAACTTTTCTTCCGTCTAATTGGACTGAAATAAGATTAATAAATGTATCTGTTTAATATTATTAGAGCTAGAGCTCATCATTTCAAACAGTTATTATGTAAGTTAATATAACCGCATTGATTATCTTCAGAATACTGAAACTTATAATTGACCATCAATTTAAGATTTAATAGTTTAAACTATTATCGATAATTACGTTAATTATATGGAATAGGTAAGTCTCAAGTTTCGCCAGTTGAAATAAATTTTAAATAATGATAACTATATTATTTTTCTTACACTATCGAAAACGAAGAACCGTGCAATAACTCGGAACTTCCCCTAGCCCTATAGTTTCCATTATTATGGTATCATTTCATCATGTAATTATTCCGAGAAAGAAGGAAGCCAATGAACTATGTTTTTCACTCTTTTCTCCGTGTTTTCCATGTAAATAAGAGCACAAGGTTTCTGTATCGTACCGTTAGCTATTAATTAGATTGTAGCTACCTTCGTAAAGGCGCAAACAAGATATTATCGGTGGTAAGCGCTTCATTTTCCTCTTCTGCGAAACAGCTTTCCCTGCCATACGAGTGTTGCTGTTTTGATGTTAATGTGAAGGAATACAGTTAATGGGGGGTAGAATATTAGAGAAAAATACATTTATTGTCTAAGTATATTGAAGTGTTGAAATTTAAACATCATTTCATTGAAAAAATGTAATAGAATTGAATTTTTTTAACAAACATGTTAAAAAATGTTTGTTTTAACATGTACCTTTTTTTATTCTATTAATAAAATTGATTAAATTTTTTAGTCAATACTTGTTTTTTGAAATGTTTAAAGATTTTAATTACTGTTATGCAATAGCTACATGGCCATAGCTCTGACGATTGTTGGTGGTTTATATCCGGCATTTAGTGTCTTTCCACCACCACCACCACCAGTAAGTAACTAGATGAAAAGTGAAGATGTTACAGTGTGGCTTAAAGTCTATCACTCCTGTCAGTATTTCCCATAAGATTCTCTTCACGCTTGCCTTTCAATAAACACCTCCCCCCCCCCTCCCGTGTAAATTTATTCAAATTCAGAGCGTAATTTTCGATGAAGTCCTTTTAAGTTATCACATCTGACAATTTCTGTCAAAACAAAATAGAGAGCCAGGCGCATGGTACAGTTTTGGGGCCTTGCTTTGAAGCAGACTTTGCTGGTAGGGAAGGAGTGGGGTACCTACTTATTGCAGAGTCTCAATATTGGTAGGAAGTTGTTTGGTTACATTGGAATTAGGTGGGAAATTAATGGCTAGTTCTTCAATGATGAAGTTAAAGTTTTAAGTGATGAATAACTACATTATTAGTTTAACTGTAATACAGTTAAACTCCTCTGTAATGAAGTCCTGTATAGTGAACCATCCTGATTTGTAGAGTCTTGAGCAATGAATTAACCTGTCTAATGAAAATATTTTGTTTAGTCTGCCATAAATGGTCATGAGTTTTCTAATTATCTCTCTATGATGAACTGGTTGTAGTTCATTATAGAGGAGTTCTACCAGTACAGCTCTGTAATGAAATGCTGTATAGTGAACCATAACTGTTTTTCTACTATTGAAAAAGGCTAATGCATATATTTTTTTAAATAAAATATTTTGTGTAGTCTGCCTTGAAATGGCAAGTTTTCTATGCATCTCTTGAATCCTATATAGTGAAGTAAGCTCCATATAGTGAAAGCTTGTAGTTCAATATAGAGGAGTTATACTGTATTTACTATACATTTTCCCTTTATTTTTAATGTTTATCTTTCACCATTTCCATTATTTACTCCTTAAAAACCTGTTTAATCTCCATGTAGTATATGCATACATGTAATGTTTGATTATTGGACGTAGCGCGTATCACAGCATGTGCTCAAACTATCGTATATCCCCTGTGTACACTCCGCTAATAGCGTGTTTACTTTGTACTTCATAAAATCGATGCTACCATGATAAAGGTGTGGACACATTTACCTCAGCAGGAACAGTGTACATCAAGCACCACAACTCAAAGACATGCTTATTTAGTCCGAAAAAAGCAGTTCACTTGAAGATCTGTACAGTGGAATATTATTCGGATTTTCGAATTTAAGAGTCTCAGAAAAAATGTAGAGATGAAACTGTATGCAGTGACATTTGTGTTCAGTAATATTAATTAAATGAATATTTATCAATATTGGATATAAATAAAACTGAGTCGTAATAGATATTTTATACTCAAGTTTATTATTTTTAAATTTGTAATGTATCTTTGTAATAACATTTTTTTTTATAAATAAAACATGCATTCAACTTCTAAGGTTTTAAATGTTGAACGTTAGGTGAATGGTGAAGTTTGTTTCTAAACTATTCTTTTATATCAAACTGTTCAGTACCCAGAGTATAAATTATGGTAGCCAGTTATTAAGAGACCCTACATAATCTTCTGCAATCCCACCATAAGTTCTTCTCTGCGTTACCCTAATTGCGGTAACTACTTGCCCCATCCCTGTAATTATTCCTAACATCTTATTTTATTAAAGTTCTGCACTGTCCGTGTTGAGTTAGTTCTTTTCTTCAGTTATGAAGTCGCGTGCGTGCACTTTTCCTTCTAAGTTTCTGCAACGCGTGAATTTCTTTTGGCAAATGTCCAAAAGTTCTGAAATTGTATGTACGGATTGGGTGATGTCACCGGTACAGCGCCTGACAAAGCTTCGTACGCTGCTCGCGAAAACGAGAAGCTGCGAACATAACTTGGTACGCCACTGCCGGCCTGAGCGATCGACAAACTAGTTCCGAGTGAGGAAATGTACGTACGCTCCTATGGAACTCTTTGTCAACTGTGATTTGCCGTGTGATTTGAAGGTGAACTGGTAAACATAATAAAGTAGATTGTAGTAAATGATGTAAATTGATAAACATTATAATATGGTGAATCTAAGCTATATTGGCAAAAGTATGTATGTTGGTAAACCATGCATGATGAATAAACACTGTATTTAGTCTTTTCCGTTTACAACATGCAATTTATATAGCTTCTTATAGCATAGTGTCTTATTGGAACACCACAATGAAAATATTTCATTGCTCACGTTTTGATGTATTGTATTTTATAATAATATTCAAATTTTCATTTACTATATAATTGACATCTGGTAATAGTTCCTTCACCCTACATTGTACGTAACCATCTTTCAAGTGGTATGTAATGTAGTTTGTTATGTACCTTCATACAACAACCATTCCGTTGTTAGGGATTACAAATTAGTCTTCATAATGTTAACTGTATTTACATGAGGTAAAACAATTTCCTAACTAAAATAGGGTAAGTTACGAATTGTGGGTCAGTTTCACATCGTCGGTCATACATGAAAAACGATATATTTAATTTAATGGTATCCATGATACCTGCAGGTATCATGGATACAAATTATAATTAAATGATTTTTTTTTTCGTGTATGACCGAAGATGTGAAATTGACCGATAATTCGTAACTTGCCCTATGAGTTGATATCAGAATGGTGATGTCTGCATTGTTTTTAGCTCTAACCCTCCCATTGGTGGATGTGATCACCCCTACCGACAGATTGTGCTGTCATAAATCTAATTAAAGTGATGGTAATTACAGGTAAAACATATCAGTGCAGGTAAAACCTACCTACAGCAAAACATGTAACAAAGGAGTGATCAGACGCTGCATTATTACTACCTTGCATAGACTAATGATGTGAAGATACGTACTGTGGTGCGCTGCCCAGGTTGTACAGTGTGGTAATGCTTGCCAATGATTGGTGAGGATATTCCACTTCTGGAGAGAGGCAAATTAGAAAATTGTGAGGAATTCCTTATTTCCTCTTATATTGCTTCCTTAAATTGGTTGTCAATTAATATTTTGGTTTGATGTTAACTGTATTGGAGAGTCCTTTTCACTTGGCTGAAATTTACTGTTTTATTTTAAATGTTGTGCCCCGCTGATGTATTAATTCCAATATAATATATATACAGAGATTATATAGGAATGATATCATTCTCTGTACAATGTTACATAGGGATGGGACAATACCCAATTTTTCACCGGTACCGATACTTTAGATAATTTAAATGTGATTAATAATTTTGGAATTATGAAAGCTTGCCTATCTATATGAAATCATTGTTTCACTGTAATAGATAAATGA
Source organism: Caprella mutica (assembly GCA_947561585.1). NCBI lineage: Eukaryota > Metazoa > Arthropoda > Malacostraca > Amphipoda > Caprellidae > Caprella > Caprella mutica. Next base: position 21,814 of record CANNZV010001100.1, read on the forward strand.
TAGATAATGAACGATACTATAATTTCTTTAAAAACTAATGGTATCTGCCAAAGTAACGGCACTTTTCGTTGATACCGATACCAGGAGAATTGCCGATAGATACCGATACTTCGTCCCATCCATAATAATATACACGAAATATATAGACAATGTACGTATACTCTCTGTACATCATACATGGAATATAGTCCTAATATATCATTCCCTATACTAAGTACATGTAACACACACCTAGTACCATTCCCCTGCATATCACACGGCAATACATTGATTAATTTAAGGTTTATCAGGAAGTTGGTTGCGTTTTAGTTAGTTTTTATGTACCATAAACATTGACGGTGCATTTCTCTCAACTGGTTCCTAACCATAAAAAGTAAGATTGCTCTGTTTGGTAGCTACACCCTAACTAGTGATGTCTAGTTACACACCCTTAGAAGCTGTGCCTAGTTAGGAACACTAGCTACAAAAACTTTGTTTAGTTAGTAGCACTAGTTATACCTTAGTAGCTTAGTTACTCCTAACTAGGTATTTCTAATACCTGTTAAAAATTACTTTTTTACCCAGGATTTTTTATTTTTCTTATCATTCCGATTTTTTTTATTATTGAACAAGCTTTGAAAAACCTTAACTAATTCTATGCAATTACTTTAATTACGGTACATCGCCTATCATTTACTAGTATTTACCAACTAACTAGGGGCAATGCCCTATTAGCGTTAGCCCTCTAATCATTCACTCTAACTAAGATAGAAGTAGGCGTTACCAATGTTAATTGAAAGATATTGATAAGTAATGTTAAGTATGTTATCTGATTATCTTCATTAGGCAGCCAATAGTTATCAGTAGTATGCTATCTGCACTTTGTCTGCCGAGAGTTAGAGCATTTGCATGAAGTATGCTATCTGCAGCCTTTGTTAGATAGTAATCTTATTACGAACATAATTTCTTTGTTCGTTTATCATATTCTTTTTTTTAGATATTCATTGTAAAATGTTTTGTATGTAAAAACTATTATACTTTGTCACCATACCAACTGTTCACATTTGTAGCATGTGACACTGTTCACATTTGTAGCATGTGACACTGTTCACATTTGTAGCATGTGACACTGTTAACATTTGTAGCATGTGACACTGTTCACATTTGTAGCATGTGACACTGTTAACATTTGTAGCATGTGACACTGTTCACATTTGTAGCATGTGACACTGTTCACATTTGTAGCATGTGACACTGTTCACATTTGTAGCATGTGACACTGTTCACATTTGTAGCATGTGACACTGTTCACATTATAGTATTCAATGTCAATCATTTCGGTAGAAGTTACATCACCACATAGTTCTCTAATCCTAATATTCTGTGGTTTATTCTTTGTGGCTGTAAAGCACTGTGGTTAAGGCCCTACACATCCACACTTCTACTCCAGTGTGATGTGGTTAGTGTGGTTAGGGTACTCAGTGGTTTGTAGTGGACAGTAACCACAAAGGGTGTGCTAGAACTGAGGGGAAATGTTACGGTTGTAAATAGTTCATGCTCTCTATGTTTTATTATACGCCTTGGCATGGTACATGTTTCAACTGGTTTTATTTATTGAATGATTAAGTTTTTGTGTGTCTGTAGTAGATTGGTAATAGGGGTGATACTGGAGCAATATTTTAGTTTGTATTAAATCTTAGTGAGTTCGTTTTGATAGGTAAAAGCAGCGATGCTGTTGATTGAAATTGAATAACACTGGTACGTGTTGTGTTGCAAGCAATATTTGTAAATGCTTATTTAACTTATTCAAGCACCTCGGTTCAATTCAGATATAACTAATTACTATAATAATAATTAGATTTTACCATAATATAACTCGATGATTTATAGGCAAATCTCTAGTTTGTTTCTCTGTAATTGTAATTATATCTTCAAATTTAATTTTAGAAACTTTTTTTTTTGATGCTGGACTATATTTTAGTATTTTTAAAAATGTTTTATGCAAGATGTTGATCACTGTTGCAAGTTCTAGATAGAGTTAACTAATGATGTTTTTTTACTGTTGCATAATAGCTGCTTCAACATGTAGTCCCCTATACATACTTCATCATTATTCAATTGAACATCTGTTAATCGACTGTGTCCGGTGATTATTGCCTAATTAGTCTAAAGAGACCTAGTGGCGTACACTCTGAAACCAGCATTGCAACCTCTTGTCACCAGACGATAGGCTTTGAATTACCCAGCATTGCAATCTCTTGTCACCAGACGATAGGCTTTGAATTACCCAGCATTGCAATCTCTTGTCACCAGACGATAGGCTTTGAATTACACAGCATTGCAATCTCTTGTCACCAGACGATAGGCTTTGAATTATCCAGCATTGCAATCTCTTGTCACCAGACGATAGGCTTTGAATTATCCAGCATTGCAATCTCTTGTCACCAGACGATAGGCTTTGAATTACCCAGCATTGCAATCTCTTGTCACCAGACGATAGGCTTTGAATTACCCAGCATTGCAATCTCTACTCACCAGGCAATAGGCTTTGAATTACCCAGCATTGCAATCTCTTGTCACCAGACGATAGGCTTTGAATTACCCAGCATTGCAATCTCTTGTCACCAGACGATAGGCTTTGAATTACCCAGCATTGCAATCTCTACTCACCAGACGATAGGCTTTGAATTACCCAGCATTGCAATCTCTACTCACCAGACGATAGGCTTTGAATTACCCAGCATTGCAATCTCTACTCACCAGACGATAGGCTTTGAATTACCCAGCATTGCAATCTCTACTCACCAAGCAATAGGGGTATAACCTCTCTACTTTTCCCCTCATTCTTCACATCTCCCTCTACCGTAGATAAATCTTCTCAACATTGTAGTTAATAGAAAAGTAGATGGTATGGTGGTGGTCTGAGGTGATTATTCAGTTAACTTCTCCCCTATGATCTGTAGCGGCATCTGTTGTTTCAGGGCCTGAATGATAATGTCGCTACTTCACCATTAACTTCATTGGTTTCGCTAATGAATTATAATTGAAAAGAGGAAACCCTTTTCTCAGAATAGTTATTAAATTCAACATCTACTGCCTAGTTAAACTTAAATTATTTGACTATGTGAAGCGAATTAATTAATTTTAGTATTTCGAACATTTATTTTTAATACATTTCAGATAAGTTGGGAACACGAGAATTTTGGTACTATTAGTGTTATCTGCACTCTCATGAATAATGTCAAATAAATGTTTAATGTTCTATTAAAAAATACAATAAAACCATATTCGATGTTAGGTTGGTAAAATATAGACTTCTTTAATCTATTATTTACTTGATTGCTACTAATCTAAACTAGTGGTTGTAAAAATTCCTAAAATTGGTAATACTAGAAGCCTCTGTGTTACGTACGTATCTTCTATCTATGCATTTAGTAATAGATATTTGATAGTACCATTACTATAAATTATAGACTCTAGTGTTGTACAGTAGTGACTGTATAACCCTAGACTAGGGAATAACAGTTAGCCAAATTAGGTCGGTGGCAATAAAGAGATGATCCCACTGTATAATGTTGCCAAGCCTTTTAATTTGGTAGCTGTAACCCCTGGGTGGGTTGTTTTAATGTTCTGATATCGATCTTACCCTTCTGTAGCTATCGTAAATAAGTGGCTGAAGATCGATGGTACTGTAGGGAAACTCTGTTACTCCTTATAAGCTTTACCTGTACTGTAGGGAAACTCTGTTACCCCTTATAAACTTTACCTGTACTGTAGGGAAACTCTGTTACTCCTTATAAACTTTACCTGTACTGTAGGGAAACTCTGTTACTCCTTATAAACTTTACCTGTACTGTAGGGAAACTCTGTTACCCCTTATAAACTTTACCTGTACTGTAGGGAAACTCTGTTACTCCTTATAAACTTTACCTGTACTGTAGGGAAACTCTGTTACTCCTTATAAACTTTACCTGTACTGTAGGGAAACTCTGTCACCCCTTATAAACTTTACCTGTACTGTAGGGAAACTCTGTTACCCCTTATAAACTTTACCTGTACTGTAGGGAAACTCTGTTACCCCTTATAAACTTTACCTGTACTGTAGGGAAACTCTGTTACTCCTTATAAACTTTACCTGTACTGTAGGGAAACTCTGTTACCCCTTATAAATTTTACCTGTACTGTAGGGAAACTCTGTTACCCCTTATAAACTTTACCTGTACTGTTAAAATAGTGTGGTACTATTTTATTTTATACTTAGTAGCCCCAAGATGCTCTATCCTGAAGCTGTCTGTGGTGAATGGTAGAGAAGGGGGTTGGCGTCCCTTGGGCCCCAAACTGTTGTAATTTGGAATGTGTATTGTTTTGTTTTCATTTTTTACTATGTTTATAATTTTTTTTAACGCTACTTGCAGTTTTAGAGGATAGCTACGAGGTCTTAGATTTTTCTGTTTGGTAGGCTCGTAGGCTTCATTTACTATCACCTCTTCATTTTCCTCTTCCATCCGTGAGTGCAGTCACCAGTGCTTGTGACATTTCTTGGTAAGTGACTGCATTCACAGAGTAGCTTTTCTGCATCCATGAGTATTGTCACCGAATGTGGTAAGTGACTTTGTCATGAAGCCACTTTTCTTTCTGACTGCTTCTTCCAGTCTCTTGTATTTAATTTCCTTTTGACGTCAGCGATATAGCTTTGGTTCCAAAATAGACGTTAAATCCCTTCTAAATTAATTTTATAATTAGTATATTCGTTGAATTAAATTTACGTATTAATTTTATTAAAAATATTATTTATTTAACATTGAAAATATTACAGTACTAAACTTGTTTTAAGATAGTTTTTGTCTTGGCTATCGAATTAACTGAATATTTATTTTACTCCAGTCAAGTCATCTCTCCCCAGTAGTATTCTGTAGTGGTTTCTTCTAATTATTCTCATCTCTAGCTCACTAGTCCTAAATGTTCTACCCACCACATGTCGCAGCCACTTCCTCTCACCTCCCCTCCCCCACACCACCACGTGCTCTACTCCCCCCCCACACCACCACGTGCTCTACCCAATCACCGATATTGTCCGTCACGAGGATGTACGACTGTGTTTGCTACTTACGCTAACTTACATCGTACTATCGCGCACGTGCTGTGGGTAGATAAGCGACACGCGAGATGTGACGAGTCTGCGTTATGTGGTGAGTCTGCGTTATGTGGCGAGATGTGTCTAGTTTGCGTTATGTGACTAGTTTGCGTTATGTGGCGAGATGTGACTAGTTTGCGTTATGTGGCGAGATGTGACTAGTTTGCGTTATGTGGCGAGATGTGACTAGTTTGCGTAATATGGCGAGATGTGACGAGTCTGCATTGTGTGGCGAGATGTGACTAGTTTGCGCAATGTGGCGAGATGTGACGAGTCTGCGTTATGTGGCGAGATGTGACGAGTCTGCGTTATGTGGCGAGATGTGACTAGTTTGCGTTATGTGGCGAGATGTGACTAGTTTGCGCAATGTGGCGAGATGTGACAAGTCTGCGTTATGTGGCGAGATGTGACGAGTCTGCGCTATGTGACGAGTCTGCGCTATGTGACGAGTCTGCGCTATGTGACGAGTCTGCGCTATGTGGCGAGATGTGGCTAGTTTGCGTTATGTGGCGAGATGCGACGAGTCTGCGTTATGTGGCGAGTCTGCGCTATGTGACGAGTCTGCGTTATGTGGCGAGTCTGCGTTATGTGGCGAGTCTGCGCTATGTGACGAGTCTGCGCTATGTGACGAGTCTGCGCTATGTGGCGAGATGTGACTAGTTTGCGTTATGTGGCGAGATGTGACTAGTTTGCGTTATGTGGCGAGATGTGACTAGTTTGCGTTATGTGGCGAGATGTGACTAGTCTGCGCTATGTGGCGAGATGTGACTAGTCTGCGCTATGTGACGAGTCTGCGCTATGTGACGAGTCTGCGCTATGTGACGAGTCTGCGCTATGTGACGAGTCTGCGCTATGTGACGAGTCTGCGCTATGTGACGAGTCTGCGCTATGTGGCGAGATGTGGCTAGTTTGCGTTATGTGGCGAGATGCGACGAGTCTGCGTTATGTGGCGAGTCTGCGTTATGTGGCGAGTCTGCGCTATGTGACGAGTCTGCGCTATGTGACGAGTCTGCGCTATGTGACGAGTCTGCGCTATGTGGCGAGATGTGACTAGTTTGCGTTATGTGGCGAGATGTGACTAGTTTGCGTTATGTGGCGAGATGTGACTAGTCTGCGTTATGTGGCGAGTCTGCGCTATGTGGCGAGTCTGCGCTATGTGGCGAGTCTGCGCTATGTGGCGAGTCTGCGCTATGTGGCGAGTCTGCGCTATGTGGCGAGTCTGCGCTATGTGGCGAGTCTGCGCTATGTGACTAGTCTGCGCTATGTGGCGAGATGTGACTAGTCTGCGCTATGTGGCGAGTCTGCGCTATGTGGCGAGTCTGCGTTATGTGGCGAGTCTGCGTTATGTGGCGAGTCTGCGTTATGTGGCGAGTCTGCGTTATGTGGCGAGTCTGCGCTATGTGGCGAGTCTGCGCTATGTGACGAGTCTACGCTATGTGGCGAGATGTGACTAGTCTGCGCTATGTGGCGAGTCTGCGCTATGTGGCGAGTCTGCGCTATGTGGCGAGTCTGCGCTATGTGGCGAGTCTGCGTTATGTGGCGAGTCTGCGTTATGTGGCGAGTCTGCGCTATGTGGCGAGTCTGCGCTATGTGGCGAGTCTGCGCTATGTGACGAGTCTGCGCTATGTGACGAGTCTGCGCTATGTGGCGAGATGTGACTAGTTTGCGTTATGTGGCGAGATGTGACTAGTTTGCGTTATGTGGCGAGATGTGACTAGTCTGCGTTATGTGGCGAGTCTGCGCTATGTGGCGAGTCTGCGCTATGTGGCGAGTCTGCGCTATGTGGCGAGTCTGCGCTATGTGGCGAGTCTGCGCTATGTGGCGAGTCTGCGCTATGTGACGAGTCTGCGCTATGTGACGAGTCTGCGCTATGTGGCGAGATGTGACTAGTTTGCGTTATGTGGCGAGATGTGACTAGTTTGCGTTATGTGGCGAGATGTGACTAGTCTGCGTTATGTGGCGAGTCTGCGCTATGTGGCGAGTCTGCGCTATGTGGCGAGTCTGCGCTATGTGGCGAGTCTGCGCTATGTGGCGAGTCTGCGCTATGTGGCGAGATGTGACTAGTTTGCGTTATGTGGCGAGATGTGACTAGTTTGCGTTATGTGGCGAGATGTGACTAGTTTGCGTTATGTGGCGAGATGTGACTAGTTTGCGTTATGTGGCGAGATGTGACTAGTTTGCGCTATGTGGCGAGTCTGCGCTATGTGGCGAGTCTGCGCTATGTGGCGAGTCTGCGCTATGTGGCGAGTCTGCGCTATGTGGCGAGATGTGACTAGTCTGCGCTATGTGGCGAGTCTGCGCTATGTGGCGAGTCTGCGCTATGTGGCGAGTCTGCGCTATGTGGCGAGTCTGCGCTATGTGGCGAGTCTGCGCTATGTGACGAGTCTGCGCTATGTGGCGAGTCTGCGCTATGTGGCGAGTCTGCGCTATGTGGCGAGTCTGCGCTATGTGGCGAGATGTGACTAGTTTGCGTTATGTGGCGAGATGTGACGAGTTTGCGTTATGTGGCGAGATGTGACTAGTTTGCGTTATGTGGCGAGATGTGACTAGTTTGCGCTATGTGGCGAGTCTGCGCTATGTGGCGAGTCTGCGCTATGTGACGAGTCTGCGCTATGTGGCGAGATGTGACTAGTCTGCGCTATGTGACTAGTCTGCGCTATGTGGCGAGTCTGCGCTATGTGGCGAGTCTGCGCTATGTGACTAGTCTGCGCTATGTGACTAGTCTGCGCTATGTGACGAGTCTGCGCTATGTGACTAGTCTGCGCTATGTGACTAGTCTGCGCTATGTGACGAGTCTGCGCTATGTGACGAGTCTGCGCTATGTGACGAGTCTGCGCTATGTGGCGAGATGTGACTAGTCTGCGCTATGTGACTAGTCTGCGCTATGTGGCGAGTCTGCGCTATGTGGCGAGTCTGCGCTATGTGGCGAGTCTGCGCTATGTGGCGAGTCTGCGCTATGTGGCGAGTCTGCGCTATGTGGCGAGTCTGCGCTATGTGGCGAGTCTGCGCTATGTGACGAGTCTGCGCTATGTGACGAGTCTGCGCTATGTGGCGAGTCTGCGCTATGTGGCGAGTCTGCGCTATGTGGCGAGTCTGCGCTATGTGGCGAGTCTGCGCTATGTGGCGAGTCTGCGCTATGTGGCGAGTCTGCGCTATGTGGCGAGTCTGCGCTATGTGGCGAGTCTGCGCTATGTGGCGAGTCTGCGCTATGTGGCGAGTCTGCGTTGCTATTTTTCTACAAAATGTTACCATAAAATATTGAGTTATTGATTGCGACTCTATTATATTTATTACATTTCCAATATAGTGCTATTTTACTGAAATCATCTCCCACTATATTCCCTATGAGGCAGGCAGAGTATAACTGTATGAACTATAGTGTGTATTACACACATTATAGCGTGTATTTTACTCACCTTATAGGCTTAGTGTGTAGTGGTGTATACATTCACACAATAGCGTATACACACTCGACTACAGTGCATGCCTAAGTTATTCACTTTATTGTACATAGACACTCTACCATACTTAATAGTTAATTCTGTAGTAGACGGTACTGTTTTTTTAATTTATGACAGTGTATAGTTCTTTGCGTACACACCCTATAGTGTGTACATGACTGTGTGTAGCGTGTGTGTACATTCACTACACATACACATGTACGTTTCAGTACACCTGCTCTAAGTGGAAACACTGTTTATAGTGAATTGCTGTTTTGTCAGTGAAATATTATTTGTACGACACTTTTAGATTCTTATTTTCCATATAAAAGTGCCTTAACATGTTAACGTGTTTATTATATCAGATGTTTCATCCAGCGACTGTTTTATAGCACATCTAAGATGTTGAAGGATGTAATTATAGTGACGTCATCACATAGTGGGTTGGCGATATGTAGATAGATATATGCAGTGTGTATCTGGAAACATTCTTTGTGCCTGTTTGCTTTCAGTAGAAATATTAAAATGTTTAGTTATAGTAAAAATAATACATTAAAATATATATTCTTTTTGAAGTATTGATATTACGAAGTGAATATTTATTGTAAATTTTTTATATACATATTTAAAAACTGTATTTTAGGATTTATTTTACATGCATTTCTTATCGAGACTATTATCGAAATATACTAAAATGGTGGGGAAAATATTACACTAGATGACAGGCATTCGTAGAGCGTATACCTTCGCCGCAGCTTATAAATGACCTCGTCTTTGACCAGATTGCTCCTAAAATGTAATAAAACTGACCCGACAATTTCAGGTAATTTGGTCGAATTCTTTTTGAGTTATGCAAATAACAAAATGACGAATGAAAAAATACCGCCTACAACATTACTTTCCGCAATTTGTGAAGGTAATAACATATTTATATGGTGAAGAATTAGGGAAAATAACCAATTTTCAGGTACATAATGAATAAAAAATATTAATTAAAATTATTTAATTTTTATTCAAATTGGTACCTGCATTTATCATGTCCGATAATTCGTAGGTTACCCCTGCTATCTATTATTTTCTCGTTATTTTCGATAGTTTTGCTTTCTTTTCCCGTGGTACAAACAATGGGAACCTGTAATAGTTTAACAGTTAGCTTTCATCGTGGCTATTCTTCACAGACTGTTAATAATAGCTGTTAAAGTATGCAAATAACAGACTAATGAACAGTCTATTCTATAGTGGGTCCTTGTGCTCTAAAATATTATCAACCCTTGCGCTTTAAATTAATTACACCATTCTTTGTACAGCATGATAATGTTCATATTAATATTTGAATAGATTAGTAAGTTGTATGAATATTTTAGCTTGTTATATCGACGTTCTCCTTTAAAATGAATAAATTTATACCTTTTCTATTTATTGAAGTTATAGTTTATTTGCTTTGAAATCATATGAAGTTATCCTTCAATAAAGCTGAAACTTTTTTAGTTGCTTCGAGTTCTCTAACATCTTCCATAAACTTTATTATATTTTTACTATTAAATAAGAATAAGGTTCAGTTATTATTTCTCAATGATATATTTCAGTTTAAATAAATTAAAGATGTTTCTTTCTTTCTTTCTTTCTTAGATGGCCTGAAATAAGCTCTATCAAAAATAAGCCCCATGCATAATAAATCAAATTATCTTTTGATAGCTTTTCTATTATTCAGGCCGAGTTTGTGTACTCAGTTAAATAATCAATCAATCTTATCTTAAAAAGCCATTATTCCTGCCGCTAAAACCTTATGATCACTGGGGGGAAGTTCACAGTTGTCGAACGGTTCCACCTTTTCGATCATGTGCGGAAATATAGATAATTTATTGTAGCTACCAATTAAAATAAAAGTTGAATAATATATATTTTTTCTTACATGTTATTCTTTCAGGAATTTAATTTGGACATTAATGTCGATACGATAGGACTAAAAATATTAAACTATAATCGTTCATTATTTTTTAATCTTCTGATTGTTTATTAATTAGTACTGATCATTAGAATACAAGTGCGATGTATTATACTGATTCATTTTCATGTTTAATGTTTGCATTGGAAAAATGACATATCTCGATTATTTTTTTAAGGGATAATCTGATATGTATAAGTAGTTATTGTAAAATATTAGCTATGCATTTAAAAATATTAGCTATGCATTTGACAGCTTGCATAAAAACTCAAAATAACACTTAAGAATTACAAAATGTACAAAAAAGCTTCATAATCGAGACATTGATATCCTGATTTTAGGGCAATTTTTTAAACACATACATGAAATATCACATGAAAGACGCATTGTTTCACGAAAAACTAAATTATGAAATGCTTATAGTTTTCAAGATATTAAAGTTTTTAATGGAGTCGTACTTATTCACAAGTACTTACCTTCCTAACTGATGGTTATTAGTGGACAATGTAACAGAACACACCTTGGTATACCTATCCTAATGTTATTAAACGTATAATAATCATCTGTATGCCCCTATGTATGTCTAAAATATCAGCCTTAGAATCTTGGTATCAATATCTCGGTAACGAAGCCTTATTGAACTTTTTGTAATTCGTGAAAAAGTGTTTTTTTTGGGGTTTCAAACTTTTGTTGTTAGATTAAACTTTTTCGGATCTGAAATGAAACACCCTGTATAGATGATACCTTTCTGCATCCTGAAATGAAGCCAGATAATTGACTTAATATTACGTGATATCAATTCTAATTCAATGGAATGAGTATAACATTGGTGTCATTCTGACATCAGAGTCACTAGTGTAAGTAGGTAGGTATGTTTGCCGTATCTGTGGATGGGTAATTTACACTAATTTCTACATCGAAACCAGTTATTCTTAAGGAACCTCTAGTCTAAATTATTCTAGTGTAGTTAGGCCTTTACTGAAGATAACGCTAAGAGCTATAATCTTTGGTATCTTCTGCAATTAACTCATTTGTTTTGGTAACAATTATCACTAGTTAATTATTATCACTAGCTAATCCATTGCTTGGTATTTAGTATCACTAGGCTAAGTTCTTAATTATCGGTCAGTTCCCCATTTTCGGACACGTATGAAAAAACGATATAATAATTATTATCTGATTTTTATTTTAATTATTATATCGTTTTTTCTTATGCGTCCGTAAATGGGAAACTGACCGATAATTAAGAACTTACCCTAGCTAATTATTATCACTAGCTAACCTATTGCTTGGTATCTATTTTCTCTAGCAGTGACTGTCAGTAAGGTATAACACTATGAAATAATAGGCCTGTTTGTACCTAACCTAATTACGGATTAACAGGATGTGTTATTTGTGCTCATTCTAACAGTCTCCCTATTTATTAAAGTGAGCATTATTTTTTAAATAATCTATCCTTGAAGCAACTTAAAACACTTAATTCAAAATAAGAATTGTCTATGAATAGAAATATGATTCATGATAGAGAAGTTTAAGTATTCATATAGTTTAGAAAAATGAATTATTCATGTGTATGAAGTCTTCTTTTAGACTATAAATATATTTACTTTTTAAACTCTGTTTTCTTAAATTTATGAATATATTCATTTTTATGATGTATTATCGTTCGGGATCATCTCAGTTCATTAACATAATGTACATGTGACATACATGTATATTTTATAATGAGTTATATCATAGAAACATATTTTCAGGATGAATATTAGATGTCTTAAAAAAAATGGTAGCCGGTAAATTGCTCGAAAACAATTGCTCGAAAGACAATTGCTCGAAAACAATTGCTCGAAAAACAATTGCTCGAATGAACAATTGCTCGAAAGAACAATTGCTCGAAAAACAATTGCTCGAAAAACAATTGCTCGAACGAACAATTGCTCGAATGAACAATTGCTCGAATTATCAAATTGCTCGAATGAACAAAATTGCTCGAATTATAAAATTGCACAGTTTTCGATTTTATAAAAGTCAGTTATTCATGAAGTGGAGCTGCACCTAACAATCCTTATTTCTTTTTAGTAATTGATCACACACAGAAAAAGGATTAGTTGAATTAAATCAAATTTGATTTGTTTTGACTCATATGAATGGGTTATTTTTGCGCCTACCAACGTGGTAAGTTGCGAGTACTACTTAAAAGTAGTTAAATTGACGTGGATTATAACAAAACAGTCGTTTTGACTCACCCCTAAACTTAAAAAAAGTAGCGCCAACTCGCATAGTAAGTTAATTTATACACCAGATACATTATATTAACAGTCGTTGTGAGTTACTACAATATATACACTCTGTCATAGTAAATTTTTCAAAAAGGTAACTTTTAACTCTCATAGTAAGTTGATTCAATCTATAAAATGAATTGAATTAACTAATGTTTGATGACACACCACATCATAGTTGTTTTAACACGCGTGAAAACATGAATAAAGTCCAACCAAATCACGTAATAAATTGATTCAAAGCATAAATTGATGACCCATTAGATATGAGTAAACTTTTTTCTCTGTGCAGTAATCATTCTATAAATGATTTTAATTTTTGCTCATTCTGCATAATCTATTTTCTTAGACCGTTTGTGTCATCTCGTATGTAAAATGTGAATTGGAATCATATGGTGAATCACTACTATTCATTTTTTTTATTATAAAACCCGAAAATTTTTTTAGATTTATTAAAACTCTGCCATAACTTTGAGAAATTTCACCGATTGAGGTGCCACATACAAATAGGCTAGTAATAAATAAATTTTCAGGTTTTATGAAAAAAAAACATGAATAATAGTGATTCACCACATGATTCAAATTCACATGTTACATACGAGATGACACAAACGGTTTATAAATAGATTATATGCATAATGAGTTATAATTAAAATCATTTATAGAATGATTAATGATCAATTACTAAAAAGAAACAAGAATTGTTAGGTGCAGCTCCACTTCATGAATAACTGACTTTTATAAAATCGAAAACTGTGCAATTTTATAATTCGAGCAATTTTGTTCATTCGAGCAATTTTATAATTCGAGCAATTGTTCATTCGAGCAATTGTTCGTTCGAGCAATTGTTTTTCGAGCAATTGTCTTTCGAGCAATTGTTCTTTCGAGCAATTGTTCATTCGAGCAATTGTTTTTCGAGCAATTGTTTTCGAGCAATTGTCTTTCGAGCAATTGTTTTCGAGCAATTTACCTAGAACCAAAAAAAATACATGTCAGCTTCAAAAAATGTTTCGTACTTTACTATACATTTATCACTCGTGCATTTTCATACATTCCATCACCCCCATACACTCTAAACATCTCTCCCATACATTTTCATACACTCCAAACATCTCTCCTATGTAACTGGCGTGTAATTCATCACTGCAAGTTTGTCATTTTGCTAAATAGTCTTCTGACATTTAAAATGTCGTCTCCTCCACAAGGTACATCTTCGTTAATTAGAAGGGTTGGCGTTAATGCTTTTCTTCAATTAGCCAAGTATGTGCCTTACATCTATTTAATTTATGTCCCTGCCATAAAAGCGAACTGCGATGCTTTTATGGGACAGGATAAGGCTGCTGATTTCATTTATTGCCTTATATTTATGGGGACGGTTAGGTGGACTTGATAGCTGAGTTAGATTGCTTTTAAATCAGTGCTATTTTGTGATGATTGCTGCCTATGGAGTTAATTTAATTAAAAGACTAATGGTAACTACTCCAGAGGCTATTTTATTGCCATCTTAAAATGTCAGTTTTGATATGTTTGATAACGTTTCCTGCATTAGTTATAGACGTACATTAGAGAGCAGAAGCTAATTTCTTCCTGTTTGTAAAAGTTAGAGATTGGTTAAGTGGCGGGGTGAACCCCCTGGGTACCCACAAGGTGATTGGGCCTCATGAGTAATTGATGGATCTAATAGTAGCACTAAGTGGCTTCTACACAGGAATACTATTTTCCATCAGTTGGTCGTATTAAATGATTGATAATCATGGTTATTTAGTCGTAGTAAGCGGTATAATATAGATGATACTTTTTCTCGAAATTTTTCAAGTACTGAACACGTAATACCTATATATTTCATCTAGTAACTGATCAGACTATTCGGTTAGCAACTTAGCAATATAATTTCTCTTTCTTTTCCTTGATCGTGCTATTGACTGCATTTCTAATGAAGATCATGAAAAACAAATTGTTTTTGTAATTGTAAAAGTGATAGACATGTTGGCAAAGCGTGGCTCTTAATTACAGTCTTATTCGTTTACTGCGTTTTTCAGTTCTGTTTGGTGATCTACCCACAGGCTCGGTAGCTAAGAAAGCAACTGCCATATGGCTCCCAACAATAAAAAGAAAGAGAGCAATAAATATATTAAAGTGTCGGAAGGAGGGTGACTAAACCCGCATGCTTTGCGCTACCATTTTTGTCTCCTTTTGATTATGTTGTCAAGAAGTGACTATCTAGTAGGTTGCTTTGAGCTGCGTACCAATTAAAGTCACTTTTTGGGAACATCAATCACTCGATTCCATTGGCGCTTTTGTGAAGAAATGATCTCTCTTCAATTATCTAATTCAACCACTTCAATATGAAGCTATTTTATTAAACTTAATTATTTAAATCTTCAATTAACTTTTAATCTGTTTGTTATATATTAAAGTAAAAGCTACTTTTTATATAATACGTGTATGATCCATAATAAATTTTTATTTAATTTATACTAGTCTGCCCTTGATTTTCTTGGCTGGTAGTTTTCTTTAGTTTTTAGCTGAGACTGCAGTAAAAACTCTGGATGTTACTTAACTTATTTTATCAGTTTTAGAGATCATTTCGGCATTGACTCGCTATTTTCATTGGATTATTATATTGTGTACAATTGTTCATTAATATTTGTCAAAATTTGTATTTTTCTATTTCAAGTCTTGGAGACTTTAAATAATGAAAAAGATCAAGACTCTACTGTTCCTTATTTCTGAATTACTTACTTTACTTTATTTCATTTTAGCTCTAAATGAAGAGTATCTTTAATTTCTTCATTTTTCTGTTTATTTTTTTTTTAATGAAAATAACTAGCTCCTCCTAAATATACATAAATTGACTTGGAACCTGGAACTTGACTTTAAGTTACTGACCATTTTTAACGGTCATTAGTACGTCCATTGGGTTCAACTGCTGAGTTCCTCACTTGCTTCTTCAAACTGGACATCTTGCTTATAATTTGTTTGATATAAATCCTCTATTGCCCTTCATTTCCTAACCATCACCCAACTGAAGGGCATCTGTTTCATATTCCACACAGCCTCCAAACTGCGGATCATTCCTCTCTATCTCTCCGGAAAAATAGAGTTATGAGATAAATATAGCTGCACTGTGTCGCCCGTAATTAATAATAAAGAAAGTGTTCTTTTTCACTGATGAACTGAAATAGACTCTAATGATTTAAAGGTAGATATATCACTAGTGACTGTGAATGCATACTCACACTCTATTGAACATAGTTAATGTCTTTCAGAGGGCTAAATAGGCTACATGTTAATGCTCTTACAGTGAAGATCGTTAGGAATTATTATCTATTTAATATCATAAAAGAATATTCAGTGAAATTCAAAGCCTTTCGTGTAAATTTAAAGGAGTGCATCTTAACCAATTTTGTAAATTTCATCTCTTAGCCAATGTTCAATACCCAATGTTCAGTTCTCTTACCCAGTGTTCAGTTCTCTTACCCAGTGTTCAGTTCTCTTACCCAGTGTTCAGTTATCTCACCCAATGTTCAGTTATCTCACCCAATGTTCAGTTATCTCACCCAATGTTCAGTTATCTCACCCAATGTTCAGTTATCTCACCCAATGTTCAGTTATCTCACCCAATGTTCAGTTATCTCACCCAATGTTCAGTTATCTCACCCAATGTTCAGTTATCTCGCCCAATGTTCAGTTATCTCGCCCAATGTTCAGTTATCTCGCCCAATGTTCAGTTATCTCGCCCAATGTTCAGTTATCTCGCCCAATGTTCAGTTATCTCGCCCAATGTTCAGTTATCTCACCCAATGTTCAGTTATCTCACCCAATGTTCAGTTATCTCACCCAATGTTCAGTTATCTCACCCAATGTTCAGTTATCTCGCCCAATGTTCAGTTATCTCGCCCAATGTTCAGTTATCTCGCCCAATGTTCAGTTATCTCGCCCAATGTTCAGTTATCTCGCCCAATGTTCAGTTATCTCGCCCAATGTTCAGTTATCTCGCCCAATGTTCAGTTATCTCGCCCAATGTTCAGTTATCTCGCCCAATGTTCAGTTATCTCGCCCAATGTTCAGTTATCTCGCCCAATGTTCAGTTATCTCGCCCAATGTTCAGTTATCTCGCCCAATGTTCAGTTATCTCGCCCAATGTTCAGTTATCTCGCCCAATGTTCAGTTATCTCGCCCAATGTTCAGTTATCTCGCCCAATGTTCAGTTATCTCGCCCAATGTTCAGTTATCTCGCCCAATGTTCAGTTATCTCGCCCAATGTTCAGTTATCTCGCCCAATGTTCAGTTATCTCGCCCAATGTTCAGTTATCTCGCCCAATGTTCAGTTATCTCGCCCAATGTTCAGTTATCTCGCCCAATGTTCAGTTATCTCGCCCAATGTTCAGTTATCTCGCCCAATGTTCAGTTATCTCGCCCAATGTTCAGTTATCTCGCCCAATGTTCAGTTATCTCGCCCAATGTTCAGTTATCTCGCCCAATGTTCAGTTATCTCGCCCAATGTTCAGTTATCTCGCCCAATGTTCAGTTATCTCGCCCAATGTTCAGTTATCTCGCCCAATGTTCAGTTATCTCGCCCAATGTTCAGTTATCTCGCCCAATGTTCAGTTATCTCACCCAATGTTCAGTTATCTCGCCCAATGTTCAGTTATCTCACCCAATGTTCAGTTATCTCACCCAATGTTCAGTTATCTCACCCAATGTTCAGTTATCTTTTCTCCCTGACCACTTTAACGTTTGTGGCAATGTCTCCAGTAATTACACTGTAGAGAGAGAGATGTCTCGAGAGTTGCAATTATGCAAATTGAGGTTT
The DNA here is from genome assembly GCA_947561585.1 of Caprella mutica. Lineage (NCBI taxonomy): Eukaryota > Metazoa > Arthropoda > Malacostraca > Amphipoda > Caprellidae > Caprella > Caprella mutica. The sequence continues at coordinate 39,404 of CANNZV010001100.1, forward strand.
GACGGGGGTTAGCCCTCCAACGCGGGGGGATGGGGGTTTTAAGAATGGAAATGGGGTTTTTAAGGAGGAATGGGTTTTAGAAGATTAAAATAATTAGGTTTTAATATAGCCGGTACATCAATTATCACTTACCAAGTCACCATTTTTTTTAGCTGTGTTCGCTGTGCGAGGTAATTCCAATTAGCGTTTATGTCTTTTTAACAACTGCAGATGAATGACTGTGATTCAGTCTTTGGAGCAGCATTTAATTTCTCCTCCAGATTTATGTACTTTTAATGGGTTGCTGATTTAGCAATGGTAACCTTCATGGTTATAGTTCCATCATTAATGGGGTGAGTGGCGAGATGGTAATGGGGTGAGTGGCGAGATGGTAATGGGGTGAGTGGCGAGATGGTAATGGGGTGAGTGGCGAGATGGTAATGGGGTGAGTGGTGAGATGGTAATGGGGTGAGATGGTAATGGGGTGAGTGGTGAGATGGTAATGTGGTGAGTGGTGAGAGGGTAATGGGGGAGAGTGGTGAGATGGTAATGGGGTGAGTGGTGAGATGGTAATGGGGTGAGATGGTAATGGGGTGAGTGGTGAGAGGGTAATGGGGGAGAGTGGTGAGATGGTAATGGGGAGAGTGGTGAGAGGGTAATGGGGAGAGTGGTGAGAGGGTAATGGGGAGAGTGGTGAGAGGGTAATGGGGAGAGTGGTGAGAGGGTAATGGGGTGAGTGGTGAGAGGGTAATGGGGTGAGTGGTGAGAGGGTAATGGGGAGAGTGGTGAGAGGGTAATGGGGTGAGTGGTGAGAGGGTAATGGGGTGAGTGGTGAGAGGGTAATGGGGTGAGTGGTGAGATGGTAATGTGGTGATAATTTACAGTGGTGAACTTCTGCCATTTTTGAATTACTAAAAAAAGTATGAAGATGAATTTAAATCAAATAATCAATAAATTTTTATGATCAGTAAAATTATATTTAATATCATTACATTCCTTGGTAATTGACTGCATTCACGGAGTAGCTTTTCTGCATCCATGAGTATTGTAACCGACTGGTGGTAGGTGACTTTGTTCATGGAGTCACTTTCCTTATGACTGCTTCTTCCAGTCCCTTGTATTTAATTTCCTTTTGACGTCAGCAATATGGCCTTAGGTTCCGAAACAGACGTTAAACCCCTACTAATTAATTATTATTTATCTGTTACATTTCTCTCCTGCATTAAAATAAACTCATAATGGAAATTATTTACCAGGCTTCCGATCTAATAATATAATGACTTGAAAATAATTGAATGTGCGATGAATTAATTATTGATGATAATAATAAAAGGCAGGAAAAATGTTAAATTGAAGCTTAACATCTACCTAAAATTGCATATAAATTATTGTTATACTTTAACTATAGTTGGTATTTCTCTTGAAATTTTCTGCAGTCTAATTTATAGTTTAACTAGTGTTAATTAATACACTTAAAATCAGCTGTTAATTCGGTTAGACATTACCCAGAGAGAAAATTATGGTGAGGTTACTGAATGTGGAGTGCCCTTTTTAATCTTCTATGGCCCCACTATAGCTTCCCTCTTAATCTTCTACTGCCCCACCAAAACTTCCCTCTTAATCTTCTATGTCCCCACGAAAACTTCCCTCTTAATCTTCTATGTCCTCATCATAACTTCCCTCTTAATCTTCTATGTCCCCACGAAAACTTCCCTCTTAATCTTCTATGTCCTCATCATAACTTCCCTCTTAATCTTCTATGTCCTCATCATAGCTTCCCTCTTAATCTTCTCTTCCCACCATAAATTCCCCCTAATCTTCTAATGCCCCACCATAACTCTCCTAGCATAGAAAGTAGCAGTGTTCACTTTTATTTACCTTTTCATTTGTGTAATTTGCTGTTTCTCTGGTAATCGTGTTGTGTTTGCTAATGCTTCTCTCTCTCTCTCTCTCTTTCTTTTTGTGAAATGCTCTGGTGTATTTTCTGTATTTACATACCTCTCTCCTTCTCATGCCGTCCGTGTGAAAGCACGTCCTTTGCTTTACATCTAAACAGATACTACTCTAGCATAGAAAATGACGCTCTGAGGGGAGCAAGCAGTGCAACCGAGAATGAAAGAAAACATTTCTCGACAGACCTCGTCTTGAAATTATAAAAAAAAATGTGAGCATGTTGAGACTGTATCTGTTGATGTTAGAAACTGTTTTGTTATATTTTAAATGTGCGATGTAATTGACTGGTAATTATTGTTTTGGGATGTATTTGAAATTAATAAATGGTAAACTATTTAAATTTATTTCAGTGAGAACTTTCAGTGATAAGTAATAGTTGTAATTTAAATCAATAATAAGGATATCTATTGATATGATTATACATATTTCAGCTTTTGATATTAATTATATGATTTATGGTTTCTAAATAAACTGCACCTTCACTGAATAAAATCGGCTTACTTTTCATAAATTGGTATAATATTTTGCATATTGTATATTGCCTATTAATTTATTAAAAACAGTCCTAAAGAAATATGTGGTTCATTCACAGTCCGTACCTCTCGTGTGACGTAATAGTCAGCTCTCCTCTAAGCCAATCACAGACCGTACCCCTCGTGTGACGTAATAGTCGGCTCTCCTCTAAGCCAATCACAGGCAATTCTCATCCCATGTAATAGAAATAATGCCATGACTGTAGAGGTATAAAGTAGACCTCTCTTAATTACCAATGGCCCTGTCTTACCTTTCTCCCTGGGATTAATAAGTGTTCCTACCAGTGATACTTCTAACGCTCTGCATCCACAGGTGAATTTGTCTGCTCTCCTGTTTATTTATTTCTTCTCCCCTCTTTGTTTTATTTGTCTCATCAATAAACTGAGTACAAGAGGAGTGTGGATGCAGCTGTGATAACAGTAACTAGAATCTCTAGGAGGAATACTCCGCAAAATACACTTGGTGATATTACTGACATCTAGAATATACTGTTGGTGCAGGGGGTTCATATTGACCCCTCGTTTTCTTATGTATGGCTTCCATTGAGCAATGCAACTCCTGAGATTTCATGCATTTTTTAGTTTAAAATTGCGCTTCTGGTTAAATTAGCATAATTGAATAACTCATTAGTTTATAAGTTATGGGTATTTAAAAAGAAAAAAAATTATTTTATATCAGATTGCGATATGTTCCATCACTACTTGATTAAAATTTGAGTGTTTGGTGTAACATTTTGAACTTAATACCATATTGGTCAGTAAGAAGATTAGTCCACCATCCATCCCTCATTTTTGGTGGGGATGGTGGACTAATTTTGATGAAGGGAGGTGGGGGAGAGGATACGTTGAAGTTTGACCACTTTATTTTTATTGTCAAAAATAGTTATGTATTCATCCCTCAAAAGTAGCTCCGAATGAATTGAAAACATGTCTCTAAGATTCAATGGAACTACAATCATAGCAGAATGATTCCCTTTCCCCATCGCCCCCCCTGTGGGGGAAGTGCCTATTTTAAGGGTTAATTTATTATTAGTGTGTTTCAATTATAATTCCTCAGCCTTCGGTATTATCAAACACAAGTATGCGTATTTAAAGGCGACATACAATAACGCTTTACTTTTACTTCACATTTATGAAGGAATTTGGCTGAAGTTTCTCTAATTATGGCTTAATAACATATAATGTTTGATAGGTTTCAGTGGGAATTCCATCGTATGTTAGAAAATGGAGGAGGGGGTCAATATGCCCCCCCCCCCTCCTTAAAATGTAACTGCAATAGCAATGTACTAATTGGGTTACAGTACGTGTACATTTACATTCTCATACACTGCTATTGGTGTACTATCCACCACATTCGGATATTTTGAAACAGTTTTGATATTTCCTGCTACTACATTTGTACTCTTTCTAATAATTAGCTTTTTGGGGATATATTGCTTTGATATTTATATTAATAACTTGAGGATAGAGTGATATTTAAATTATTAATCAGAGGATAAAGTGTTAAATAAATTAATAATTTTAAGGTTTTAATTCCAATCCTCTTCCTGCAGCACGCACTGTTCTATTATTTCTAAATATAGTGCCTCTCTCTCTCTCTTTGCTCTGTAAAATTATACCTCTTATAAGTTAGTTAATTACCTTCTAATTGTTGTACTTACCATTCACAATTGCACAGCAGTTCACTATTGTTAGGGTAGAGTCTTTCTTCACTTTTCTGTTGTGCAGTGTAGGTAGTATTTTTAATTAACTTTCAGGGGGCAGTCAAAACAAATAAATTTTACCAATTAATACACTTGTTTTCGTTGCCTATTAGATTTACATTTCATTTTTAAATCAACTCTATTCAGATCTTTTGATTTAGTTATTTTAAATGCATATGGCCTGCATTCGAGACCTGCTCATGTTCTGTATTATATCTTCTTTTACGATCGATATATTAAATAGGCTTACCTATTTGATTTATCTCTACTCATGACTCTGACGTCTAAATGGCACCAACTCATTTCATTGAACAGGGTTGAAATTGATTAATTTATAAGAAGTTTACCTTGTTAGTTCACATTGTCAACCCCCTCCCTAGCAATATCATCCCCCAAGCACTATCTCATAGCTAGTTATTGTAAGCAGACTTTAGTGTTACATTTGCCTTCATAATATTGCCTTGCGGTGATAAACATCAGAACTAACTTGTACACTCGTACGGATAGAGGAGAAAACACACTGAACTTGTGACACAGCACTTGTAGCTCTATGGAAGAGTGTGGGAGACACTTGTAGCTCTATGGAAGAGTGTGGGAGACACTTGTAGCTCTATGGAAGAGTGTGGGAGACACTTGTAGCTCTATGGAAGAGTGTGGGAGACACTTGTAGCTCTATGGAAGAGTGTGGGAGAATATTTCATTGGTATCCATGTTACCTGTAGGTGTCATGGATACCAATTAAAAGAAAGTTAAACTGGATGACAGCCACTCGTAGAGCGCATCCCTTCGTTGCCGATTATAAATGACCTTCACATTTGACATGTTCGTTCAAAGATCTAACAAACTCTTTCGTGGATAATGAACAATCGAATCGTTCGATAAAATTTCAGGCAAATTGGTTGAATGCTCTTTGAGTTTGAAATGTTACCAGATGGTCCCAGGACATTGACCAATTGTCCCACTAAATCCTAGGCAATTTGTTCGAAGACTTTGAGTTATGCGAATAACATTATGACAAATGAATGCCGCCAAAAGCATAACCTTCCGCAATCTGCGAATCTAATTTATCTAATTATTCCAATGCTTGAAAACATGGAACTCGCCCATAACTCAGACTAGCCCCCAAGTGCGTTATTCATTGAGTGTGACTCGCATCTGCGTGTAGTGCGTGTGACACTGGTGTCTGTATGTCACAGCTGAGGTAACACTTGTGTTACTGTAGCACAAGTGTTACAAATAGAAACACTAACAACTCATTTCTTGGAGTAGCTTTGGGGACATGTTATGACGTCACTGATGTGAAATGGCCTGGTTGCTAGTTATATATAAAGAGAATTACATTTTAATATTAAACTCTTCCTTTCTATTTGAATATATTAATTAATTATAGTTGTATTGTAATTTTTTTTTTTTCATTCATTTTATTTTTTTAACGCTACCTGCAGTTTTAGAGGATAGCGCTAGGGTTATGCTCTTCAACTACAAGGTCTTAGATTTTGTGTTAGGTAGACTGGTAGGCTTCATTTACTATCACCTCTTCATTTTCCTCTTCTATCCATGAGAGAAGGAAAAAAAAATCATCGTCAAAAAGGATCGGAGACGTTCAAGCGAAACTCTTAAGTGCATCAACTCTAATTTCGATATACGCGTGTGTTTCTAGAGCTTCAAATGCAGTGTGATGCACTTTAGTGTCTCGGTATTCCAGTGCGATGCACTTTAGTGTCTTAGCATTTCAGTGCGATGCACTTTAGTGTCTCGGTATTCCAGTGCGATGCACTTTAGTGTCTTAGCATTTCAGTGCGATGCACTTTGGTGTCTCAGCATTCCAGTGCGATGCACTTTAGTGTATCAGCATTCCAGTGCGATGCACTTTAGTGTCTTATCATTCCAGTGCGATGCACTTAGAATAAGTACTGGAATTACTCTCATTAGTTTAACGAAGGATAATTAGAGACACTAAAGTGCATCGCACTGAAACACTTACAAGCTCTTTAAATACACTAAGTACATCAAAATTATACTTAATGCACTTAAGTGACTCGCTTTAGAGACGTTACTTACAGGGTAACCGTTAAAAATCTGAACGTCTAAGATAATTATGAGTGTAACTGTATTCACGGAGTAGCTTTTCTGCATCCATGACCTTGTCAGCGAACCACTTTCTTTTCCAACTGTTCATTCTCTTTACAGTTCTCGTACAGTTGTTTCTTGTTGTTTCTTTATTTAAAATCGTTTAATTATCTGGTATAAGAGATTAGATATTCGCAATATATTTTTCCATTGCGTTTTATATTGAAAAAGTAGTCTGTGACTAACTTTTTCCTTACTATTTTTAAATAGTATTTTGGTATTAATTTCACATCTCTGTTTTTTTTTGTTTTTTCTCCTCACATTTTGGGTTAGTGAAATCTAATTATTGCAAGTCATTAAAAGACCCCCAAACTAACCAATTTAGCGCCCCTCCGCTTGGCTGGACAATGGGGCAGAGGTTCTAAAACTCCAAATGAACTGTCTAACCCCGCTAAAAGTTACCCTCTCTCTATTCCCTCTTTTATTTCCCTTTGGAGATTTTCTTCCTTTCCCTCCATATTTAATCATTTGTTTTTCAGAGCGTTTTTCACGCCGCTGTTCATTATGTTGCGGGCTCTATAATTTGGCGGCAGTTTTCCTATTTGTTATTTCGTACACAGGGTAACATTTACTACTCTATGTAGAACATTGGGAACTTTGATTTGATACTTTCTTCAAAAAATTACTTTGTTTTAAACTGTCATTTTTTTTAATATTAATTCACCTGTGAGTTTGCTAATTAATATCTCTATTTTTCAGGTATGTTGTTGACGAATATGATCGGGCTAATTAATCCGTGAGTATGTAAATAATAGATGAGGTATCTATTTCTCTTTGATGGAGTATAATGATAAAAGTTAAATGTTTGTGGAAAAAATGAATATATTTTATAGTGAAAATTTTTTAATTATATAACATTCATCATTTATATTTTATATCATATTGGCTATTTATATGATGAAATCACATTAAAATATAGATTTATTATTTTATGTATATTTTTGTATTATCTAAAATAGAATTTAATATTCTTAGATATAAATATCATCGTCTGAATGTATGAGGAATTTCCATTGTGCTTGCTATATATCTGTCCCATGTTTGGTATATATCTGTCCCATGCTTGGTATATATCTGTCCCATGTTTGGTATATATCTGTCCCATGCTTGGTATATATCTGTCCCATGTTTGGTATATATCTGTCCCATGCTTGGTATATATCTGTCCCATGTTTGGTATATATCTGTCCCATGCTTGGTATATATCTGTCCCATGCTTGGTATATATCTGTCCCATGTCTGCTATATATCTGTCCCATGTCTGCTATATATCTGTCCCATGCTTGGTATATATCTGTCCCACGTTTGGTATATATCTGTCCCACGTTTGGTATATATCTGTCCCATGCTTGGTATATATCTGTCCCACGTTTGGTATATATCTGTCCCACGTTTGGTATATATCTGTCCCACGTTTGCTATATATCTGTCCCATGTCTGCTATATATCTGTCCCATGCTTGGTATATATCTGTCCCATGTTTGCTATATATCTGTCCCATGTCTGCTATATATCTGTCCCATGTTTGCTATATATCTGTCCCATGTCTGCTATATATCTGTCCCATGTTTGGTATATATCTGTCCCATGTTGTAATTAGTCGTCGTCTAACTGCCTCTTTTTCCGTGAAGGGGAGTGTCTCTGGTCTGATTCATAAAATCTACGGAAATTGAGTGACTCATTCCGTTGTTCCTTATTTTCTTTGGGGGAGGATTTGGATTGGTACCATCGGAGAAAAAGGTTCAATTTAATTATTTATTAAGAAATGAATCAAGCTGTGTACTGTTCGTAAAAACAGTTTTGACACACTTAAAGTATATTACCCAAGATAAAATTGTATTATGCCATAGATGATTAAGTTCTTCTCAATTTTCTATGGCCCCACCATAAACTTCAAGAAAGTGCTTCTTTTATTGACGTCGAATAACTTGAAATGATTGGTGGTATCGACTCTCTGGATACAATAGGATGCATCTTAGTGTATCTTAATAAAGTAGTCGATACTAATTTATTTCATTGGTTGAATTTGGTTTATGTTATTTTAAATAAATGGTGATGATATTGTTAAATTATTTATTGGTGTTAGGTTACATTATTTTTATGTGTCCAAATATTTCCCTTATTTAATTAAATGTTATAGGTTGTGTACTAACCCTCACTCCCCCTACTTCCCCTCTCTGGGTGTGACTATAACTTCCCCCCCCTTCCCCCACATCCCCATCACTCCCTCCCCCCGGGTGGTAATTTCAGTGCCTCCACTTCCTGTCATTAAGACACCGGTGACACTTTCATTATTGGCAACACGAATTAGGGGATCAACTTTTTGTCTCCTGGCTTAATGTACAGTAAATAAACTAAAGTAAATATGTATAGTAACTAATGTAAAGTAAATGAGTATAGTAACTAAAGTAAATGAACTGTAATATAGTAACATTATGTATAATAACTAACTTAAGGTTGTTTCAGAATTAAAGCATCTAGTTTTCTGTATCAAATAAATCATTCTAAATCGATGTTTGGTGCTATGAATCTCTCATATCATCTCTATTTCAAATAGATACTTTGTATCATTGCTGTAGATCGAAATAAAGTGATGAAGCTTCAGAAAGAAGGCGAGACTAATTCATCATTTGCAAACAACTTAAAATGAATCTCTCGACTGTTTTGAAAATGGTTAAAAAGTTCAAGGAGACTTGTTCAACCTCTGATAAACCAGGAAATGGCCGTAAACGAAGCGTACGGATCAAAAACACGCGTGAGAAGTTAGTTGCGTCGAAACCCACTTCAGTTCCATCGTAAGCTGATTGTATAATTTGATAATTGCAAAATTTCGATGTGTAGAGTGCTGGAAGATACAGATGAGAATTTTTTATTTATTATTGTTTGTTTGTAATTCCTCAAGTTCAGCCGTGTATAGGATTGTGACGAGACGTCAAAATGCTCAGTCTGTGATGACTTGGCTTTCTGTGACGGTCACTGCAAGATCTCCCCTCGTATTTGTGACTTGTAGGATTGAGTTGAACTCAGAACTGTTCATCTCACTCAGTATGGAATCGAAGTTACTAGAATGAGTTGAAGAACACTTTCATGGTTCACATGGAGTATCTAACTGAACTTAGCACCACCGTATGACTCAGAGTTTATTCAAATGAATATTCCATCTTTCATAAACAAAGATATCTGGTCAGGAAAGAGTTAAGACCTTTAACCGTTAGATTTTCCTATCTGGTCAATTTTTGAGAAAAGGCTCTCAGCTACACCTCGCACACTTTTGAGTTTCTGACAGAAAAATTGGAAACCGAATGGGAAACAATTCCACGGGAACAGATACGTGCTGCTTGTGATGCCTTTTCCCCTCAAGACCTCAAGGCTTTAAATCGCTTTAAGGGTGGTTATTGGTTATTTCTATAGATATAACAAAGTACTTTTTGCGTATTATTAACTTTTGAATTGCATTCTTTGAAATCAAAATTGACCTTTCGAATTTTAATATATGTATATACAAAAAATTCTGTAGCTTAATTCTTATATAGTAGAACAGTACCAATATAATTTTGAATTCAATATTTCTTGGTCTATTGTTTTGTTTACTTATCTGGAATCACCTGTAGAACCCGCACCCCTGTCTAGCTTGGGTGCCGATTCTACAGGTGATCCCTTATTTGGTGACACATGCACAGGTGCCCCAGCGTTAATGACTAACAGAGACATGTGTATTCACCAACATGCCATGTGTTTTTCAACATGCCATGTGTTTTTCAACATGCCATGTGTTTTTCAACATGCCATGTGTTTTTCAACATGCCATGTGTTTTTCAACATGCCTTGTGTTTTTCAACATGCCTTGTGTTTTTCAACATGCCTTGTGTTTTTCAACATGCCTTGTGTTTTTCAACATGCCATGTGTTTTTCAACATGCCATGTGTTTTTCAACATGCCATGTGTTTTTCAACATGCCATGTGTTTTTCAACATACCTTGTGTCCTCACCATGTCGCCATGTCCTCTTCAATGAGCATTCATTGTTGTTCCTTACACGCCACGCTTATTTACTTTTGTTATAATAAATCTCACGTTTTATAAGCCCTGTTCCTAGTACAACAGTGGGGCATTTCAGGGCACAACAGAGAGTACTGTTCAACCTGTTGCTGCCCCTTTGTACAATAGGTATGACCTGGCTAATGGGCTTCCTGTTATAGCAACAGTCAATTTTCACCTGTTGGAATGCAACCTGTTCTGTCTATTCTTATTTCTAATAAACATTTCTCTATAGTTTTCATGTCTCTATGGTTTTCATGTCTCTATGGTTTTCATGTCTCTATAGTTTTCATGTCTCTATAGTTTTCATGTCTCTATAGTTTTCATGTCTCTATGGTTTCTTTCCTTTACAGTTTCACTCTATAGTATATACCGTAGCTATCTATTTTTCACCTCTATAGATTACAATGTTTATTCAGAAAAGTGCTAAAATACCCTAATGTGACACAACTCAATTTCATCTTCAATATCCTTAGTTCTGATGTAATCTCAACACTACCATTGCTAATTAAAATTAATGTACAATGTATAGTTTCCACCTGTTCATTTCGACATGTATGTAATCCCTAAAGATAATGTATGCTCTAAAATATTGCATATGTTCTATCTCTTACCATTTGTAGAATGAAGTTAGCTTCGAAAGCAGCTTATTAAGTACTAGTCTGCTCAGCCTGTAATCGGATAACAATTATTCAGATTAACCGATTTAAAAGTGACTCTTGTACCACTTCTTTCTAGTATCATATTATATCTCTTGCTCTTATTCAATAATGATGTGCATCACTCTTTTTCTTATTGATTATGTTCAACACTCTTCTCATTAGTGATATTCATCACTTTTTCTCATTTATGATGTTTCCTTTTCACTTTCTCATAACCTTTTTTCATTACTGATTTTCATCTTTTTTCTCATGAATGATTCTCATCTTTTTTCTCATGAATGATTCTCATCACTCTTTCTCATTAATGATTTATATAGCTTTTTTTCATTAATGATGGCACTGCACCATCACTTCTCCCCCAAAGTACATCAGTTCATCACTGTCACTCTTGTCTATCACTTCAGTGAGCACTATGAGGCATGGTGCCCCGTACACACTGTAGTAACTAAAATGAGGCATGGTGCCCCGTACACACTGTAGTAACTAAAATGAGGCATGGTGCCCCGTACACACTGTAGTAACTAGAATGAGGCATGGTGCCCCGTACACACTGTACTAACTAAAATGAGGCATGGTGCCCCGTACACACTGTAGTAACTAAAATGAGGCATGGTGCCCCGTACACACTGTACTAACTAAAATGAGGCATGGTGCCCCGTACACACTGTAGTAACTAAAATGAGGCATGGTGCCCCGTACACACTGTAGTAACTAAAATGAGGCATGGTGCCCCGTACACACTGTAGTAACTAAAATGAGGCATGGTGCCCCGTACACACTGTAGTAACTAGAATGAGGCATGGTGCTCCGTACACACTGTACTAACTAAAATGAGGCATGGTGCCCCGTACACACTGTAGTAACTAAAATGAGGCATGGTGCCCCGTACACACTGTAGTAACTAAAATGAGGCATGGTGCCCCGTACACACTAGTAACTTGAGGCAAGTGTCCACAGAGCAATGAAAACCATCAGACTGAATGGTGTCTTCAAAGTTCATTTATATTGGAATTTCATTCTTAAATTGTGTTACAAACAACTAACTAAATGAATATTGATGACTGGTTACGTTATGTTCATAACTTTTACCTTTATTCACTGTCCTATTCACATTGCTCTTAATCTGCGGGCACTTACCTCAAATCTTACACGCGGGCTCTAACTCCATTTCACTTTCTTCTCCCTCGTCACCTTTTCTTTTGCATGTAGCTACACTATTATCGAAATAGCTCAATATCAATGTTCACCAGTGTTCTATGTGTTCTACTCACTCTTTGACAGTAATATGCCTGCCCTTTGATAAGGTATCGGTGTAAATATTTACCTCTCTCCACGTGGTGGGAGTAACTTGTCAATTAGCGGTGATGAATGAGAGATACAGCTAGAGATACCTGCCTCTCTATGCATCAGTCTGTATCACCTGTGTATCTCTATGCATTAGTCTGTATCACCTGTGTCTCTGCATGCATCAGTCTGTATCACCTGTGTCTCTCTATGCATCAGTCTGTATCACCTGTGTCTCTCTATGCATCAGTCTGTATCACCTGTGTCTCTCTATGCATCAGTGTGTATCACCTGTGTCTCTGCATGTATCAGTCTGTATCACCTGTGTCTCTATGCATCAGTCTGTATCACCTGTGTCTCTATGCATCAGTCTGTATCACCTGTGTCTCTATGCATCAGTCTGTATCCCCTGTGTCTCTATGCATCAGTCTGTATCACCTGTGTCTCTATGCATCAGTGTGTATCACCTGTGTCTCTCTATGCATCAGTCTCTATCACCTGTGTCTCTCTATGCATCAGTCTGTATCACCTGTGTCTCTATGCATCAGTCTGTATCACCTGTGTCTCTATGCATCAGTCTGTATCACCTGTGTCTCTCTATGCATCAGTGTGTATCACCTGTGTCTCTATGCATCAGTCTGTATCACCTGTGTCTCTGCATGCATCAGTCTGTATCACCTGTGTCTCTGCATGCATCAGTCTGTATCACCTGTGTCTCTCTATGCATCAGTCTCTATCACCTGTGTCTCTCTATGCATCAGTCTGTATCACCTGTGTCTGCATGCATCAGTCTGTATCACCTGTGTCTCTATGCATCAGTCTGTATCACCTGTGTCTCTAAGCATCAGTCTGTATCACCTGTGTCTCTATGTATCAGTGTGTATCACCTGTGTCTCTATGCATCAGTCTGTATCACCTGTGTCTCTATGCATCAGTCTGTATCACCTGTGTCTCTATGCATCAGTCTGTATCACCTGTGTCTCTATGCATCAGTCTGTATCACCTGTGTCTCTATGCATCAGTCTGTATCACCTGTGTCTCTATGCATCAGTCTGTATCACCTGTGTCTCTATGCATCAGTGTGTATCACCTGTGTCTCTATGCATCAGTCTGTATCACCTGTGTCTGTATGCATCAGTCTGTATCACCTGTGTCTCTATGCATCAGTCTGTATCACCTGTGTCTCTATGCATCAGTCTGTATCACCTGTGTCTCTATGCATCAGTCTGTATCACCTGTGTCTCTATGCATCAGTCTGTATCACCTGTGTCTCTATGCATCAGTCTGTATCACCTGTGTCTCTATGCATCAGTCTGTATCACCTGTGTCTCTATGCATCAGTCTGTATCACCTGTGTCTCTATGCATCAGTCTGTATCACCTGTGTCTCTATGCATCAGTCTGTATCACCTGTGTCTCTATGCATCAGTCTGTATCACCTGTGTCTCTATGCATCAGTCTGTAACACCTGTGTCTCTATGCATCAGTCTGTATCACCTGTCTGCATGCATCAGTCTGTATCACCTGTGTCTCTATGCATCAGTCTGTATCACCTGTCTGCATGCATCAGTCTGTAATGTATCACCTTATCTAAATATTTACTATAGTTCTAATGCACTTGTATATTCAAAGTAAATAAAAATTGGTATTCTAGGATACGCTTTGATTCATAATCAGGGCTACCAACAGTCACTCTGAGGCTTACCAACCGCAAAGAATAAGTTTCTTTAGCGTTTACCCTGACTTGTTTAACTGTCTGCTGACTTAGGGGTTAGACGCTTAAGAGATCACTTGAAGTAAGGAGATAAACAAGCGCTCGGTTACTTGCTCTGATAACATTTAATTCGCTAAATCACGCTCTGTGTATTCGCTCTGTCTGTTATCTGCTCTTTCGGCCTCTATTTCTTACTGCAAAATAATAAAGAATTGAGAATATTGAAAATTAGACAATTATAATAAACTAGTGTAAAAATAAACTAGTTTAGAAATCCCGTTAAAAAATAACGTGTTATTTCAAGTGTGGTTTTTTAATATTTTTCTGAATACATGCATGTTGCTCTATTTTTTTTTGTATTTCCTAAATTTTTTTTTAGCGTCAGCACGTGGAGGCTGTAAGTGAACACACTCGTGCGTGAAGTCCTACCTCCCGCACAATAATATTTTTGGTTGGAAGTTCACTCTTCCTTATACTGCATTGTATTTTAAACCTATTAAGATTTTGAATTTGAAAAAATTAACTTATTAAAAATTCCTATATATTTTATTATTTATATATATGTTTTTATACTTTATTTTATTTTTATATTTAATAAATACTGTGTAAATTTATTCATCCGGACATTTTCTATATTGAATATCTCGAAAACTAGATCAAAAAATGTGTAACAGACTATCATTATATGTAGAGTATTGGTAATTAAGTACTTAACTCTTTTGACCCAAATAAACACTGTGTACTTTGTTATGTAATTACACCAGAAGTAACTGCTTGTAATTTAATGCGCTAATTGCATTAGTAACTTTCATACACTATTTGCTGGAGTGGACTGTGATTTAGTAACGAGCTAAGTTTATGTACCTCTTAAAAACCTCTTGATGTACACTGTACATTATTGAGGGTAAACAAACTTATGGTGGGGCCATAGAAGATTTACCCAACCATAATATGTGGCTCTAAATTGATCTCCTAAAATCCCACCATAACTTTTTCTTTGGTCTTTTCTGAAATGATCTATGAAAAAGAACGTTATTTTATATAAATACTATCAATCCACTTTGAAAATATTAGACTTTAAACGAAATTCATTCTTTATTCAGTTATGTCCAGACTTTCGATGATTTCCATATCATAGAGGGTCTAAATTATCATGGTTATTCATGAAGAAATATCAGTTGGGATATTTCTCTTTCATATAAGCCTTTTTTTAAATGCATCTAGCTATTAAACCTTTGAATTATCAATAGTCTACAGAGTGATGCCATGAATTGTTGGAAAATAAACGATAATAACATGGCCTAAAATTGCTACCTTTGGCGACACAAAAGATTCTTTTGTGTCGCCATGTTGGCTAAGTTACGAATTATCGAAACTCCACAAATAAATATATGATTTAACAATGAACTCGTTATTTAATTTATATCTTTGATACCTGCAAGTTCCTTGTATCTTTGATACCTGCAAGTTCCTTGTATCTTTGATACATGCAAGTTCCTTGTATCTTTGATACATGCAAGTTCCTTGTATCTTTGATACATGCAAGTTCCTTGTATCTTTGATACATGCAAGTTCCTTGTATCTTTGATACATGCAAGTTCCTTGTATCTTTGATACATGCAAGTTCCTTGTATCTTTGATACATGCAAGTTCCTTGTATCTTTGATACATGCAAGTTCCTTGTATCTTTGATACATGCAGGTTCCTTGTATCATTCCACCTGCAGGTATCATGGATACAAACCAAAACTAACGATTTTAGATTTGATATATTTTCTTTTATGACCGAAGATTTAGAACTGACAAATTATTTCGTAACTTACACCCTATACACTGTTATCAAATGGCTATAATTTGTTTCTCCTAACTACATGTGACATGGTCTTTATTCTTTCTTTAGCAGGTGGTTTGTTTATCTTTGCTGTTTATTTTCAGGCGTATAAACAGCTGATTGTCTCGCCAGCTAATTGATTTAAAAGCTACAGTCTCAAGTGGAGTGTGATATGGTGATGTGGTGTGTATGTGTGTGTGATATGGTGTGTATGTGTATGTGATATGGTGTGTGCGTGTTGTATGGTGCGTGTGTTTATACTAAGTCCCTTGTACGGACTTACTTTAACTGTTTGTCGTTAGATTGTCAAAGCAAATTGGTCACTATATCGATCGTCTCACTTATACTTAGCAAGTTGATACTTTGCCAAATGTATTTATACTTAAACACTCGATTATTGGACAGATGAGATGGGTGACTGGATTTACGATCAGTAGCCTTTTGAAAAAATTGTTTGGGATGAAAAATGTATCTACTGCCGTTCATTTTCAACGCAGATATTTTCATGCAAGTTTTTAATGGGTCAAAACAACCACCAATAGTTGTGAATAAAGTGCACAGTGAAGAGTTAAAACAACCACCAATAGTTGTGAATAAAGTACTCAGTGAAGAGTTAAAACAACCACCAATAGTTGTGAATAAAGTACTCAGTGAAGAGTTAAAACAACCACCAATAGTTGTGAATAAAGTACTCAGTTCAACATTACCACATTAACATGTTGTCGTACTCTATCTCAACATTGGCAGTTGTTTTCTCCCATTGGCAAATTATATGCATCTACGCAGCTCTTCATGTTCCTCTTCCTCAGGTTGATGTGTTGATGGATGATGTCATTTTGGTGTCACATCAAATCATCTTGTGATACACACAGCTTTATTATTGCTAGTGATATGCAAGGGAGAAACATCAAACTAATTTATTATGCCACATAAAGTATACTTTTCAGATTGTAAAAAATATTTAAGTTATTATGAAATAATAATATTCATTTGTAATTTTTTAATTTTTATTGAAAATAATAAAAGTTAATTTCAATTAAAAACAGAATACAAAACAATATAACGGAGATGAAATATTTCTATTCCGTTTTTAATTGAACTACTTTTATATTATTCTCAATATTAATCAAATATATTAAAAATAGTTAATAGTTCTCTAGCAAAATTCCTATATTTAGTCATAAGAAGGGTTGTGACAATATGCGTTTAAAATCATAGAACTTAAGACTAATATAGACGAAATGAAATGGTATCGAATACTGTATACCGCTGGTTTAGAACGATTAAATAGTCTTTAATTCAATCCTTCTGTAATATTTTCATGATCTATGATTTTAAACGCATATTGTCACAACCCTAATCATAAGATTTGTTTGGTATTGTGGGGCCATAGAAGATTACCCCTCAATTCTCTTCAGCCCCACCTCCCCTTTCTGTCTGGGTACAGTGTACGCATTAAAGGGGCTACTTAGGTCACGTCCTATCGTTATTATTTATTCCCCATCACGGTCACTAGCATGTCATAGGTGTTGTTGTACAGTAAACTGCAATGTCTTTTTGGTGCTATAGGGTTAGTTATCTAATTACTTTATTGGTCTCTTTCAAAGTGTTCTTCCACGTGGAATAGGAATCCATTTTATGAAATTTATAGTCAAGTTTATCTTCCACCTCGAATCAATTTTATGTTTTTTTTTTTCTGTGAAATTATCTACAATTTTATTTAGATAATTTTTGATTTTGGAGAATTTGTATTTCTCTTTAAAAAATTTTTTCAAACATATTATTCCAAACAGGGTGTATCGTATAACCTATATTGACTTCAAATCACAACTGTATGTCTTTTTTTTGCGTCCGAGTCGCCAGTAGAAGTAGGTATGGCATCACCTCAGGTCCAACCCCAAACATCTTTAATTACTATCACAATAAAAAGCAAAGCGAATAAGTAAATCTAAAATGCATTGACTGAGTATGTTGTACTGTGACGTCACTGCAGCCAACCAATGGGAGGGTTAGACCTAACAGATCTCCCTTGTAACGGCATGAATAAATATCAAGAATTGTGAGGCAGCTCGCGTACTAATTAGACAAATTACACCGACTAACATTATATGCAAATAGTAGTTATATTTCCATGTTAGTCTGAGACTCAATAATTAGTTAATAAGTAGCGTGTGAAGTTAATTGGCTAGAGAAATGACTTGCATATTTACAGTGTACATGTGACTTACAAAAGAGAAAAGTAATAAGCTATGGGTTCACTCGCTGCATCTTAATCTCCCACTGCTATAATATGTACCAAACATATGAATCATGCAGACTTCTTCATATACTATTAGTATAGGGTAACTTACGAATTATCGGTCAGTTTAACATCTTCGGTACTATAAGGAAAAATTATGTAATAGTAATTTTTAATTTTTATTATATCGTATTTTCTTATATGACAGAAAATGTGACACTGACCTATAATTCGTAACTTTTTATACGCTATTTATTAATGTGAATTTTATAATATTCTAAACACAAGCAAGTTTACTCACATGTGTATTATACATTTTGGTGAACTATAACATATTTAGTTTTCCCTGATAGAATATTTCTACAGACGCACGAAGTTTGCTGAACTTTATTTGCTGATGAATGTATTCATTGGGCCAGTCTTTTGGTGCGTGCTACGGCGCTATCTCTTCAGAGACTCATCAATCATTCTCAGCTCTGAGTAGCTTTTTTGCATCCATTTATTGATGATACTTGAAATAGACCCCTGGTACAAAAGTAGAGCAACCGCATAGCTAAATGACTTGTGGGGTGTCTGGCGTACTATGGGTAGGTACTACATCGCACACTAGTTTGCTGCAACTGATAACTATTTAAATCAATGTCTTTTTACATGAAATATCTTGCTTACATTATATATAAATTTCTTCAGTATAACCAATGTCATTCATAAAATCTTATCAAAGTAGAGCAACCACAATAGTACATGTATTTCTTTAGTGTATGGTACATTCGTAATGCTATTATAGCGTTTTACCCTTTTTTTAGTGAGTGTTTGTCGTGCATGAGGTACGTCTTAATGGACCACTTTATTATAGTTATATTAAAAACATATTGATTGACTGGGGCCCGTTTGAATGGAACACCAGCCATGAAAAGAACCGAATTAAACTGTATTCAACTGGAGTGGGAATGTGAATGATGTGCATGTGAATGATGTGCATGTGAATGATGTGAATGTGAGTGATGTGCATGTGAATGGTGTGCATGTGAGTGATGTAAATGTGAGTGATGTGCATGATGGGGATATCTAAATGACTTACCACTTTTGGTTGGTATAATATGATTAGGTGTCACTATGAACATCAAGTACTACTTTATATAATGAATGTAGTTTTGATGAATAGTGAATATAACAAATTATTGCATTAAAATCCCTTTGCATGCATAGAATGTACCCACAGAGTGTGAGTGAGTGAGTGATGTTGTCGTAGGTACCCTGTTCCGGTTATCTTTTACTTTAATTAGACAATAATGTACATTTTCTTATCTATTTCTTTATCTGTGATCTTCTCATCATTTACCTACTGACAGTAAAACAGTTTAAACCACTGATAAGATCAATGTTTTCTCACGGCATTATAGTGGGGTAACATCATATTATCGAAGTTATCGTCAGGGTGGAGATTCGCTCGATTGTTGCTCACAGAGTATTAGAAAACTTTAAAAGCAAATAGATGGAAAACTGAACCTTAAGTATCTTTTCAACTCAATGTGTTGCTTAGTAATAAGTTGGTATATATTTCTTAATATTAGGGTACGTTTCGAGTTATCGGATGGTTCCACATTTTCGATGATGCAAGAAATATTAATGATATATTTTTTCTTATATGATCTAAAATATCGAACTGTCCGATAATTCGAAACTTACCCTGTCAATATATCTTCGTAACTATGACATTGAGTTTCTCTAATTTTAGAACACAAAAAATAATACCATTCAGGGTGTACATAATTTGCAATGCATTCCTTGTTATTAAATCAAGGAATTGGTTACGATCTTATTCCACCAAATCACAATTCCAGTGTTTGTGCAAACGGGACAAAGTAAAGAAAATAGTTTTATTGCATATGCAATAACATTAATTAGTATTAGATATATTAATATACTGATGAGTCATTGGCTTGATTTCCATGTTTAATCAACCACCAAATTGTAGATACTGATTAATTTGTTAGTACACCGGGTAAAGTCATTCACACTAGTTACTGACAAAAACCGATTTTGAAAATTGTAATAATCCACCAGTTTGCAAATTATAATAGTTAGACTTCTAAAATGTTTTAAATATTCTTTACCACTTTAGTAATTAGGTGTAGGTGTGCGAGGTATTCTAATAGATATGAGCTGTGAAGTGCTCTTCATTTCTCTCTCTGATATCTAACGCATTATACAAAGTGATTTCTATTAACCCCTTACCGCACACTGTACTCTAACGCTAAGCCACTTTGTAACACTTAAAATGTAGCACCTTTTACGTAATGTCACGTCATGATTTAGTTTTGCCTTTTTTATAATTCAATCTTTAGCTGCTTTTTTTTGGTAGAAGCTATTGGTAATACAGTGTTCTTCTGAAGTACTTTGACATTGGATACTTTTTATAACCTATAGGAACATTATTAATCATTAGCATTATAGAAAAATAAAATGGTACCAGATTCAAAAAATGGTACCAGATTCAAAAAATGGTACCAGATTCAAAAAATGGTACCAGATTCAAAAAATGGTACCAGATTCAAAAAATGGTACCAGATTCAAAAGTGGTACCAGATTCAAAAAGTGGTACCAGATTCACACTACCAATCATTGTATAGCAGACTGTGATTTAAGACTTTTAGAGCATTTTCTCATTTTTTATTTATTTAACCCCTTCACTCTGGATCTTGCAATTATGTACCATTTTTATTCCGATGCAGAGATAAATTCAGGGTGAAGGGATTTAATGAAATAGATACGGTAAAGTTTTTACACCGCATCAAATTTTATCCAATGGATCTATTCTCGCCATCTTTGTTATATAATCAGTCTGACTATCACCTCGCACTTTATGTTAATTATCATTTATATTAAACAGTTAGGAATCGTAAAACTCTTAATAGATTGTATAATTTAGGGTAAGTTACGAACTACCGGTCGGTTTCACATCTTCGGTCATAAAAGAAACGATATAATCTTTTATATTTTTTATTTGTATCCATGATGCCTGCAGGTATCATGGATACCAATTATAATAAAAATGAGATGCCTATTGTCTCTTTATAAAACCGAAGATGTGAAACTGATCGGTAATTCGTAACTTACCCCATGCATGCATATCGCAGACAATTGCCCCACAGTGCGATTGTCTCGTGTGGCTCTAATAGGCTCACTTCCGCTTCCTATTCTCGGTAAGTGATAGGCCTAAGACAGACCTACTTAGAGTGTACTGGCGAAAAAAGCGACACCTGTCAAAGGGGAGGAGATTTTACAGGGACATGAAAAGTGAGGGAATTCTATTGGGGGTCAATCATGTGAAACACTCGTGTCTAGATCTGTGCTAGTATTTCTTTGACGGGTATGAGACTGTATAATGCATAGGTCTACAGCGGTTTGAGTAAATGGATACCTTTTGGTCTTTCCAAATCATGAAATATAATGAATTCTTTGGTTTAATCCTCTAAATGCCAAAAAGTGTCATAAATTTCCCTTTAAAATGATGTATTTGGCGTTTTTTTTTTTTGAGATATTTTCCGTTAACGACCGTATAAACACATGTGAATGCTTTCATATATTAAAGCCCATGTGTATATTTACATTAGTTAAGCGCAATTGTCATTTCTTTTATAGTTTGATATTCTTTCTTCTTTATGTTACCAGAGTATCCAAGAAATTATAGCTTTTACGCGTTTAAATTGATTTAGGGCCTACAGGATTAAGATGGTCATTTTTAGCTTTGCAATGAGAGTTCAATTCGTTGTTTTTATAACCTAAATAATGTTGCAAAGCATTCATTAATATTAAAATATTATTTATAGTCTGTCGAATTTCTAATAAAATAAAAATTTGTAAATAAAGTGCAAGGTGAAGTGTTGAATATTGTTTTAGTTAAGTTAGCCATGGCAAGGAATGTCGTTTTCTATCGCATTTCCCGTTTTCTTTGGCTCGCTCCTCATTTCTGCTGGTAAACTTATAAACTCCTGTTCCGGTGAGAGGAAACAGTTCTTTGATGTCTGTTTGCACTCTTAGTTAGGACAGACACTGTTGTAAAACAGAAAACAGGCACAAGAGGGACAGTCGTAGAAAGAGCTTTCGGTGCTACTTATTAATTGTAATGAGAGTGTGATATTCTTGTTTATAAAGTGTTTGAGAACTTAACAAATACGAATTAATTTACTGGGCAGTGTATAGAAATATGGAATAGATCTCATTGATCTATTCATTCTATTCCTTTTAAATTGGATAGGAGCTGTTATGTAATTGCTGAAATATTTAATTGATTATCTTTGGATAATACATTAGACAAATAAAAACCTCCTTAGGGAAAACAGTCCTAATGTTATTCATTGAATCTCTTTGTATTTTAATATTATTCACTCGGTTGCTAGATACAAAGTCTATCATTTATAGTGTATCGAACAAATGATAATAAACTCATACACTTCTAAAAGTTATGGCACCAAAGAAGATTTAGTAAGGCCCCCCACCCTGGCCCCACCATAAGTTTCTAGGTAACAGTTCTAGTAGATACATGACTCTGCTTATTGTTTACAATGGTTCCTACGAGTCAAATTACTGAAAGTGTGCATTGTTACAATATCTAATTGATTGCATTTAGTTATTAAAGTGATAGGTACTGAATTGCATTAAGTCTTAGAAAGAAGTAACGATACCCCCTACCTACTTCTTAAATACAGTGAACGCTATAATTTTCCCCACCAAAATGTTAACTCTGTTTTTGAATAACATTTTGAAGAATTAAAAGAGTAACAATTTGGTACCAACGGTACAACACGTTAGGAATTGAAATTATTTGATGGCTCTTTTCCATGCGTTCCAATTCCCACTGTTATTTATTTGCTAATTTTAATTCATTGTATGGCCATTAATTGGTGATAGCAACGCGATACGGTAGTGAGTGGAGGCGTCACTGTTACTGACACCTACAGTCACTGTTACTGACACCTACAGTCACTGTACAGCTGTGCAGTCTGTTTCTCTATTTAATACGTACAGTCACTGTCACTGCATATGAAACCTATAGTCAATGTACAGTCACTGTTACTGTATTTGGCAGCTACAGTCACTGTTATTGTATTTGACAGCTACAGTCACTGTTTCTGTATTTGGCACATACAGTGAACTGTCACTGTATCTGACACCTAGAGTCACAGTTACTGCACAGTGAACTACTGTACAGTAACTGCATGTCAGTGATAATCTTTGGTGTCGTCTCAGAAGAATAAAAATGAGTTACCTCTCTGACTGCTCCTTCCAGTCCCTTGTACTTAATTTCCTTTTCTGTCAGTGATATTGCATTTGGTTCCGAAACGGACTGTCAAACCCTAGTAAATTAATCTCTCCTCTCTAATTGTCTATATTTGATAGTTGTACGCATAAATAAATAACTGCTCTTTATAGCCTTCTATAACCTCTTTACGAATTCCAAAGCCATGCATGTATGGATGCTTTTTAATTAATGAGGCAATGGTAGTAGGGACTATTTATTGCAAACACATGTAATACATTAAATTATACTTATTGTAGCTATGTGCAATGTACCTATTGTATGTGTAATGTATACCTATTGTATGTGTAATGTATACCTATTGTATGCGTAATGTATACCTATTGTATGTGTAATGTATACCTATTGTATGTGTAATGTATACCTATTGTATGTGTAATGTATACCTATTGTATGTGTAATGTATACCTATTGTATGTGTAATGTATACCTATTGTATGTGTAATGTATACCTATTGTATGTGTAATGTATACCTATTGTATGTGTAATGTATACCTATTGTATGTGTAATGTATACCTATTGTATGTGTAATGTATACCTATTGTATGTGTAATGTATACCTATTGTATGTGTAATGTATACCTATTGTATGTGTAATGTATACCTATTGTATGTGTAATGTATACCTATTGTATGTGTAACCCCCCCCCCCCCCTATATATTAGAAGTAAGATACCGTTACTAAAGTGACTCTCACTCCATTATTTAACGTCATTGCTAGAATTTTAACGATCACCAAGTTTTAGTTTAGATACATTGGTTAGAAACTGCGCACAGTTATTGTAACTACTCTGCATGCTGTTATTGTAACTACTCTGCATGCTGTTATTGTAACTACTCTGCATGTTGTTATTGTAACTACTCTGCATGCTGTTATTGTAACTACTCTGCATGCTGTTATTATAACTACTCTGCATGCTGTTATTGTAACTACTCTGCATGCTGTTATTGTAACTACTCTGCATGCTGTTATTGTAACTACTCTGCATGCTGTTATTGTATTGAGATAGAAATTTAATTGAAATTCAGCATATAGAATAATATATTTTTGGAAAACGAATATATACTCTTAATTTTGTTTTTAAATGGTTATGACGTCCCTAAAGGAAATAGGGACGTGAACTAGGAATTTACCTAGAGATCTATTAATCCCTATCACTCCCTGTCTCTCTATCCCTATCACTCCCTGTTACTCTGTCTCTCCTCACCACAACTCCTTTACTTCGTCAAGCTTTTCATTTTGATATTAGTCAGTGCAGTGGAGTCGGTTAACCTCCTGACCTGCCAATGGACCAGACGTGACCAGAGTGTGACGGTCACAGCACCACACTAGCATTCTCTCACCGCAACTGGAGAGAAGGTAGCTGCAACTGGAGAGAAGGTAGCTGCAACTGGAGAGAGCTCTGGGAGGTGGCTACAACTGGACTCTTCTGTTCTTTAGAACATTACTAAGATATTCATATATAAAATTATTTAATACTCTAATTTTATTGGTAATATAGAAAATGTTATTGATGTTAAGTTTTCCTATTTTCAATTATAATTCTAATATTTGTATTTGATGGAACATTAGTGTAGCCTGACTTTCTATTTTCTTTTTATATTTAACTTCCATCTTTTATATTTTTTATTTATTGCATTATAAATAATATCTCACTTTAACTAGTTTCACTCATCTTCTCATAAATGGAATACCAATCAAACCTGTGATTAATTAATATCTCCTTTTTATTTTCTCTTTTATTTTGCAATTTTTCCGCATCTGATATTCGTTCCCAAAGAACTTATAAAATTTGCGATAGTGCATCTTCCTGTTGATGTTTTTTAACTCAAAAGTTAATTAATTCCTCCCACCCCCCCTTGTGGGGGAGGTAGGGGTGGAAGCTATCAACTTTTAATAGATCAACACACGGGCTGTGATGACTTCGACTATTTTACATGATTACTAACAAAACTACAGGGAAAACTCTTAATACTATCTTGTTTTTCACTCTCTTGTTTCTATTGAAAGAATGATTCACACTAACTAAAACAAATAGAACAAAAGCAGTAGTTTTTATCATAAATTTTATGGTTTAACTTCTGATCCGTTCAATTATTTTAATATTCACTCCCTTTGATTCAATATCCATAACTCTTCAACTAAATACATAAATGCAAACTCTGTTAATTTAACTGTACTAAATACAATTAGTATATCCATACAATCATCATAATAGTCTTTTTTCTTCTTCTAGTAGTTCTTTGTAAGTCTGACCTTTACCATGTTCATACCGCGAAAACGAAAGCCATGGGCAAAAGATGTATCGCTCATTGGCGACAACGTTTTCATAAGTCAAAAATAGCTATTTTTCAGGAGAGGCATTTTGAAACGCTCAATACTATGAATAACCACAAAACACAAAATGTGGAACATTTTCTGAAACATCAAATAGGACTTAAAAGTTTATAGAAAATGAAATAAGTAAATCTTCAGCTAGCTACTAAATCATATTTTTTTTCCTTTTCATGTGCCTTTCAATTTGTGTTGAATAATGTACGAGACATTAGCCTAAAAACCCACTCTATTCTTTGTCATAATAAATAGAAAATAGAGCTACGCACTTTGAATTTTTATTATTTTCCTATTATTAATATTTTTTAACCTTTACTTTTATTCTGAAGTATTTTTTTATTCTTTTGAAATGCATATACATTTTCTATGGATATAACATGGCAGCATCGAACTACATGAGCACATGGCAGCATCTTTGCGACCCTGCATCATCCAAACCTTCTTATGTCTTCTATTTGAAGTCACCATGCATAAAACATCATCTTTATTATGTATGCTCATGTCAAGTACCATCACACTCTGAAACTGAACAGTGTACTATCACCAACTAATCTATGTACCACCATACACTGGACCCTGTGTACTGTTAGTGATAAATAATAAAGAAATAATTGAAGCGCATCTCTATTACAGCAAACAATAGAAAATGTCTCCATCCTACTCTCATAGAATCTCTGATATTGCAGTAGTTTTTAGATCTACTAATAAATAATGTGAAATTAATTTAACGAAGAGACTTGACATCATCTTTTTCTGTGAGGTAGTCTCTAATTAATTGCTGTAGAAAATTTGTCACTCAATTTACAAAGTCTAAAGAAAAATCTACTGATTTTCCCTGACTGAATTTGAACCAATTGTTATTTTTTGTCACCGTTTGACTGTGCGTTGATATGGCAGAGACCAATGATCTGACACATCCCCTGAATGATGACCCCCTTTTTCAAAATGTGAAATAGTGTTTGAAGGGTTACTCTCTGTTTGAACATCATTATGTTGTTACGAGTGCATGGCAGAGGCTGTATAGCGCAATCACACAGCCTCATCACTTCTAACTTGGTGATCCTCTAGGCTCTGCATCTTAATCATCACAAGGACTTACGAGCCAACTAACTGATTCGGAGCCGATGGCGCGAGATTTACGCAGCTGTTAATTCCTCATATTGAACACTCGTTCACAATTAACGGTGGAACTTTATCTATATTTCAATGGGCGCAGCGTGGACCGGAGGGGAGGGGGTGAAGTGGGGGGAGAGGCGCTGATGTCCTCGGTGTGTCACTATAGAGGCGCTGATGCTCTCAGTGTGTCACTATAGAGGCGCTGATGTCCTCGATGTGTCACTAGAGAGGCGCTGATATCCTCGGTGTGTCACTAGAGAGGCGCTGATATCCTCGGTGTGTCACTAGAGAGGCGCTGATATCCTCGGTGTGTCACTAGAGAGGCGCTGATATCCTCGGTGTGTCACTATAGAGGCGCTGATATCCTCGGTGTGTCACTATAGAGGCGCTGATATCCTCGGTGTGTCACTATAGAGGCGCTGATATCCTCGGTGTGTCACTATAGAGGCGCTGATATCCTCGGTGTGTCACTATAGAGGCGCTGATGTCCTCGGTGTGTCACTATAGAGGCGCTGATGTCCTCGGTGTGTCACTATAGAGGCGCTGATGTCCTCGGTGTGTCACTATAGAGGCGCTGATGTCCTCGGTGTGTCACTATAGAGGCACTGATGTCCTCGGTGTGTCACTATAGAGGCGCTGATATCCTCGGTGTGTCACTATAGAGGCGCTGATATCCTCGGTGTGTCACTATAGAGGCGCTGATATCCTCGGTGTGTCACTATAGAGGCGCTGATGTCCTCGGTGTGTCACTATAGAGGCGCTGATGTCCTCGGTGTGTCACTATAGAGGCGCTGATGTCCTCGGTGTGTCACTATAGAGGCGCTGATGTCCTCGGTGTGTCACTATAGAGGCGCTGATGTCCTCGGTGTGTCACTATAGAGGCGCTGATGTCCTCGGTGTGTCACTCTGGAGGCGCTGATGTCCTCGGTGTGTCACTCTGGAGGCGCTGATGTCCTCGGTTTGTCACTCTGGAGGCGCTGATGTCCTCGGTGTGTCACTATAGAGGCACTGATGTCCTCGGTGTGTCACTATAGAGGCGCTGATGTCCTCGGTGTGTCACTCTGGAGGCGCTGATGTCCTCGGTGTGTCACTCTGGAGGCGCTGATGTCCTCGGTGTGTCACTCTGGAGGCGCTGATGTCCTCGGTGTGTCACTATAGAGGCACTGATGTCCTCGATGTGTCACTAGAGAGGCGCTGATATCCTCGGTGTGTCACTAGAGAGGCGCTGATATCCTCGGTGTGTCACTAGAGAGGCGCTGATATCCTCGGTGTGTCACTAGAGAGGCGCTGATATCCTCGGTGTGTCACTAGAGAGGCGCTGATATCCTCGGTGTGTCACTATAGAGGCGCTGATATCCTCGGTGTGTCACTATAGAGGCGCTGATATCCTCGGTGTGTCACTATAGAGGCGCTGATATCCTCGGTGTGTCACTATAGAGGCGCTGATATCCTCGGTGTGTCACTATAGAGGCGCTGATATCCTCGGTGTGTCACTATAGAGGCGCTGATATCCTCGGTGTGTCACTATAGAGGCGCTGATGTCCTCGGTGTGTCACTATAGAGGCGCTGATGTCCTCGGTGTGTCACTATAGAGGCGCTGATGTCCTCGGTGTGTCACTATAGAGGCGCTGATATCCTCGGTGTGTCACTATAGAGGCGCTGATATCCTCGGTGTGTCACTATAGAGGCGCTGATATCCTCGGTGTGTCACTATAGAGGCGCTGATATCCTCGGTGTGTCACTATAGAGGCGCTGATGTCCTCGGTGTGTCACTATAGAGGCGCTGATGTCCTCGGTGTGTCACTATAGAGGCGCTGATATCCTCGGTGTGTCACTATAGAGGCGCTGATATCCTCGGTGTGTCACTATAGAGGCGCTGATATCCTCGGTGTGTCACTATAGAGGCGCTGATATCCTCGGTGTGTCACTATAGAGGCGCTGATGTCCTCGGTGTGTCACTATAGAGGCGCTGATGTCCTCGGTGTGTCACTATAGAGGCGCTGATGTCCTCGGTGTGTCACTATAGAGGCGCTGATGTCCTCGGTGTGTCACTATAGAGGCGCTGATGTCCTCGGTGTGTCACTATAGAGGCGCTGATGTCCTCGGTGTGTCACTCTGGAGGCGCTGATGTCCTCGGTGTGTCACTCTGGAGGCGCTGATGTCCTCGGTTTGTCACTCTGGAGGCGCTGATGTCCTCGGTGTGTCACTATAGAGGCACTGATGTCCTCGGTGTGTCACTATAGAGGCGCTGATGTCCTCGGTGTGTCACTATAGAGGCGCTGATGTCCTCGGTGTGTCACTATAGAGGCGCTGATGTCCTCGGTGTGTCACTCTGGAGGCGCTGATGTCCTCGGTGTGTCACTCTGGAGGCGCTGATGTCCTCGGTGTGTCACTCTGGAGGCGCTGATGTCCTCGGTGTGTCACTCTGGAGGCGCTGATGTCCTCGGTGTGTCACTCTGGAGGCGCTGATGTCCTCGGTGTGTCACTCTGGAGGCGCTGATGTCCTCGGTGTGTCACTCTGGAGGCGCTGATGTCCTCGGTGTGTCACTCTGGAGGCGCTGATGTCCTCGGTGTGTCACTCTGGAGGCGCTGATGTCCTCGGTGTGTCACTCTGGAGGCGCTGAAATCCAAGTTCTGTTTTGTTTGGTGAATTATAGCGCAACTTTTTTTCAATTTGTGACGTGTGTCTGGGGTGCATTCGGCAGATTGAACATTGCTCATTTCGGGCAGAAATACATTTCACTCTGTATGTTATGCACTCAAAGTACACCTTTGCAATTAGTGCACTTTGTGAACATTTATCTCGAGTACTAAATTAATAAATAATACATTCAAATTATAACCGATTATATTATGAATGAAATTTTAATTTTTTCATTTTGTCAAGCAAGTATTTTTCCCCTGTAAAAAGTGTTTTATTCAGTGTTGATAGTGTGTCCCTCCAGTGGGGGTAGGGGCCTAATTCGTAGCCAGGCCTCGCAGCGATGGAAGGGATCGTTAAAGAGTAATTTCGTTAGTAACTTCTCGGGCAAAGGAGTTGATGAACGGAATGGTAATGAGTGGGGGCATTCGTGGGGGGGGGGGGGTGGATGTGAGTGGGGAGGGGGATTCAATTTATTTCCTTCACAGATTGCGGAAGGTTAATGTTTTAGGCGGCATTAATTTGTTTATCCTTTAGTGACTCGCATTACTCAAAAATTCTTCAACCAAATTGCCTGAAATTTGGTGAGAAGATTCGTCATTATCAAGGAACCAGTTTATTAGATTTTAGGATTGAACAGGTTGAAAGTCAATGTCATTTATAAGCGGCGGTGAAGGTATGCGCTCCATGAATGCCTTTCATCTTGTATTTTACATATTTTGAGAGGAACATATTTCTTAATAAAATAGTTCGATATAAATAATAGTCTGGAATATAGTTTTAAAACAATTGCCAAGAGGTGCAGATATAAAAATGTCTTCATTTTAGTGAATGATAGATCGGTAGAACATTTTCCTCAATTAAATTATTAGAAATTAAATTTTATATATACAGTAGATATTAAATACGCCATGATCTAGAGAGTATGTGGAAGACAATCAAAAGTAAATTTCTGTAAGTTGTTATTGAAAGCTACCTTTGTTTTCTTCACATTAATAATCATTTAATTCGTTCATTCTTCCCGTAATTCCTTATTCAATTTTCGGCAGAATAATTTTCCGATTCACTTGGTAAAAAGTTCGATTACTGCCACTCGTTCCTGCTAGGGAATCTATTCGTTATTTCTTTTTGGCATCATTATTATTTTCTGTGTTTTTGGGGCGATGATATTTATGAGTCTATTGTACCGATGCAGATATCTGTCTCCAGCTAATCGAAACAATAAACTCCGTGGGGAGGCGCTTTTCAATTGTTTTCATCTCCCCAGTAATGGATTCGGACCTGAAAAAAGACACGAAAATATCATCATTTTTCTGCACTGCCGATATGAAGGACGTTAGTCTTCATACATTATGTAATAATTTCTAACTGTTTTGCTCGTACTAGTTCTATAAAGTCAATTGTGATGGTTGCGACTATTAGCAATTTGCACCTTGCAAGGTGATACTGCTACCACCTCTCTACCTATCACTTGCACCTTGTAAGGTGATACTGCTACCATCTCTCTACTACCTATCACTTGCACCTTGTAAGGTGATACTGCTACCATCTCTACTACCTATCACTTGTACCTCACAAGGTGATACTGCAATCGCCTCTCTACTACCTATCACTTGTACCTCATACGGTGATACTGTAACCGATTCCAGGACAATAACCCCCGTGCAAAAAAAATCCCGCGGTCAAAAAAACCCCGTGCAAAATACCCCCGGACAAAAACCCCCCGTGCAATAAACCCCCCGGAGCAATAAACCCCCGGTCTATATAAATAGCATAATTCATTTTTATTAATATATTAAACATTATTCAATGCGAACCAATAATTATTACATTTTCTTCGCTAACCTAACCTTAGGTGCACTATATCTCTTTGTATTTAGAAGCATATAATAATTTTATTAATAAAAAATTAATTAAAATGAATTATGCTATTTATATCGACCGGGGGTTTTTTTGCTTGGGGGGTTCTTGTCCGGGGGGTTTATTGTACGGGGGGGTTTTGTCCGGGGGGTATATTGCACGGGGGTTTTTTGACCGCGGGGGGTTATTGTCCTGTCACCACTGTAACCATCTCTCTACTACTTATCACTCAGAATGACTATTTATTATATTAATCGCTTTATCCTTCTATGCTGGATATGCTTTATATTGATTATAAATGAGCACCCACACATTAGGCATTTACTTCAAGCCTCTTAAATTGGTCCTTGTTGGTAACTGCTTTTAATGTCCTGATAAGAACTGTACTGTAACAGGGTGAGCTGCCCTGATTATTTAACCACCTGAATAAATAAAGTTGATAGTTACTTGCTTAGTTAGTCGGATTTATAGACTTGAAATGCTATGTCTATTACTTTAAACTTCTAAGTGACCAATACTAGCCTTTGATGGTGTGGGTCAATTTGAACAACTTTCGGTCAAGTATTTAAACTCAAGCACTATGTTTAATTTAAGTTATAATTATAGTTAGACATGAGAAGGCGATACATCCGTACCTACTTCTACTGACGACTCAAAATGACACCTATTGTACTCTGGTTCTTTTGAATTAGAACTTGCTTTACGTTATTTTTTATGTCGGGAGAATTAGTTCATTTTATGATACAGATTATGTTTATTTCTCTCATATGTTCTACCGCCTCGTAGTGAACATGTTAAATCCTTCTTTAGGGATTACTGGTTATGAATATAGTTCTATTTTAATTTCAGCCCCCAAGGGCTCTATCCTGAAGCTGTCTGTGGTGAATGGAAGAGAAGGGGGGTGGCGTCCCTTGGGCCCCGATCTGTTGTAATTTGGATTATGGATTGTCTTTTTTTCATTTTTACCATGTTTATCATTTTTTTAACGCTACTTGCAGTCTTAGAGGATAGCGCTAGGGTTATGCTCTTCAACTACGAGGTCTTAGTTTTTGTGTTGGTAGGCTCGTATGCTTCATTTACTATCACCTCTTCATTTTCCTCTTCCATCCGTGAGTGCAGCCACCCCTTCTTGTGTCCCGTTTCGTCACATTCCTTGGTAAGTGACTGTATTCACGGAGTAGCTTTTCTGCATCCATGAGCATTGTCACCGACGGTGGTGAGTGACTTTGTTCATGGAGTCACTTTCCTCTCTGACTACTTCTTCCAGTCCCTTGTATTTAATTTCCTTTTGACGTCAGCGATATGGCCTTTGGTTCCGAAGCAGACGTTAAACCCCCTTATAAATAATATTTTAATTTCAATCTTCATAATGCTGTATTCCAAATGATGTTTTCAGGAGGGTTATTAAGTACTTCAGGATTCAAGCTTTCGAATAGAAAGATGTCTATTAATCATCAGGAACAAGGAGTGAAAAGCCTGGGCCTAACAATGAATTTTATTACCAACTGTCGTATAATGAATGCCTTCTTTCTACATATAGTAGCTAGCTCTCTATCCTATATTTTATTACATTTTTTTTATAAATTAATCTTGAAGTTTTATAGTAAACGGTAGATTTGATATTTAACTAACTACTTCTTGAACCTAAATCTACTTCTTTAAATTTTCTATAAATATTCGAGGTATACGATATTATTATTATTAGAGGTTATCGTGCCTCTAATAGCTTTAGAGGTTGTCAGGTGATGTGAATCAAGCCTCTTATTAGAAGTTAAAATGTACGAGTTAACAGAGTTTGCATTGATATGTCTAATCGTGTGCCTCTAATATTTATAATAAACTTTAAGAATTATATTTAGCTCTAGCAGAATATTTTCAGCAATTAGTTTCATATCAAATCAACAATTTTCTTGATATTTCAAAATTATTTTTTGAATGATAAAGATGAAATTCTACAATAAAAATAGGATTTGGAGCTAATATAGAAAATCCTACAAACGACAGTTGGTAATAAAATTGACTGTTTGTTCCAACCATGTGTCACTTCTTGTTTGAATCGTGAAAATAATTGAATCTCGAAAGTTTGAATCCTAACAATGTATTCAACGTTGAGTTTTATTACCATTTTAAAAGTAAATGTTGCGTTGTAACTTATCACGTAAATAACTAAATAAGCAATCACTAATGTATAGTTATTTATATTTGAATGCAATAACACACTGTATATGTGCTGCTCTGTTTTGACACTAGGTGGAGCTGTTTTGACTCGCTACTCTGAATAATATTGAATACTAATAATCTAAAGAGAAGAAGAAATATGTAGTAGAAATGTTTTACCTGCTTGAAATCGACTGAAGAAATGAGGGGAAAACTTAAGCATTTGAAACTAGTTTTTAAAAAACTTAATTAAAAAACCTATAACAATAGTATTGTGTTCATTTTTCGTGTTCGATATGAATGAGTTTAGTTACAGTTTGAAGAAGGTAACACAGACAGTACGAGTCAAAAAAAGTGGGTATGTAATTGAAATCACCATAACTTTACCAATAACCTTCGTATCTTCGTATGGTTTTCTTTGGCTAATGCACATTTTTGCCGACTGTGACCACATGTTTCGATTGTTTTTTATTCCTAATAAGACAATTAGTAACCATAGGATAAGTTACGGTTTATCGGTCGGTACTTCTCTCCATTTTACTCTCTCTTACTTCTCTCCACATCAGCTCTTACCTCTCTCTTGTCTGGTGAGATGAGATTCACTGTTTAGAAAGTGTTGTTGATATTAGTTAAGAGATATTTCATCTCGTAACCATTGTGCATATCTCTTAGAGGAGCTGTGTGAGAACTATCAGTCTGCAGCACTCAGAGATATACTGAAAAATATGAAGGTAAATTGAGCAAAGACAAAGTATTTCATTTAACGTTAGTAAATGAATAATTGAAAACTGAATGGAAATATCTACGGAAATTGTTGAGAGAAAATCTGTATTCAGTTAAAAAAATCTACGGATAAAAATAGTGAACATTTAGAAACTCTTGTTAAAATCTACGGATTATAATAGTCAACATTCGGACACTTTTATTAAAATCTGCGGATAAAAGTAGTCGGCATTCGGACATTTTTTATTAAAATCTCCGAAAATGATATCCTAGATTAAACCAATTAGGTAATATAAAACTAATAAACCAATTTAGTAAATTCTACGAAAAATAATTCCATGGGTCCATAGAACGTCAAATTATAAAAATGAATTGAATTACCAACACATTAATTTTACTCCATTCCCCGCTTCAGCAAGTTAACTTGACGTATTTTTAACACGAGATATTATCACACTAAGCTACCAAGCTATTGCTAGAGTAAGAACACTAAGCTACCAAGCTATTGCTAGAGTGAGAACACTAAGCTACCAAGCTATTGCTAGAGTAAGAAAACTAAGCTACCAAGCTATTGCTAGAGTGAGAACACTAAGCTACCAAGCTATTGCTAGAGTGAGAACACTAAGCTACCAAGCTATTGCTAGAGTGAGAACACTAAGCTACCAAGCTATTGCTAGAGTGAGAACACTAAGCTACCAAGCTATTGCTAGAGTGAGAACACTAAGCTACCAAGCTATTGCTAGAGTGAGAACACTAAGCTACCAAGCTATTGCTAGAGTGAGAACACTAAGCTACCAAGCTATTGCTAGAGTGAGAACACTAAGCTACCAAGCTATTGATAGAGTGAGAACACTAAGCTACCAAGCTATTGCTAGAGTGAGAACACTAAGCTACCAAGCTATTGCTAGAGTGAGAACACTAAGCTACCAAGCTATTGCTAGAGTGAGAACACTAAGCTACCAAGCTATTGCTAGAGTGAGAACACTAAGCTACCAAGCTATTGCTAGAGTGAGAACACTAAGCTACCAAGCTATTGCTAGAGTGAGAACACTAAGCTACCAAGCTATTGCTAGAGTGAGAACACTAAGCTACCAAGCTATTGCTAGAGTGAGAACACTAAGCTACCAAGCTATTGCTAGAGTGAGAACACTAAGCTACCAAGCTATTGCTAGAGAGAGAACACCAAGCTACCAAGCTATTTCACTCTATACTTTACAATGTCAGGCATCATTTTCTAGTTAATTTCACATCATTAGTAACAAGTGGTGTGAATTTTCCTTCTAGCCAGTGGTTGTCGTTTCTTGGAATTATCTGTATGTAGGCATAGCTTAGCCAGCTACCTAAGCTATGCCTACTATTGTGATAATAGAACACCAGTGCAGAGGCTGCTAAAGGACTGCTGATATTAATGATGAAGTGGACAATGCACTTCTACATGCCTCATCTGTTAGTGTCTCAAATAGCCTTTGAAGTCCTTTTCTCACCCGCTACAATTGCCTCTGAGATTTACTTTCATCGGGGTTTGTTATTTGGCTTTTTGCATCAACCATTTTTGTTAGAAAAATAGAGTGAAATTCATTTTCCTCTTAAATCCGTGAGTGCAGTCACCAATGATTGTGTCCTTTTTCGTTACATTCATTGGAGTAGCTTTTCTGCAACCATGAGCATTGTCACAGACAGGTGGTAAGAACCACTTTCATTTCTGACTGCTTGTTTAAGTCATTTACTGAAAATTTCCTTTTGATGTCCGCGATATGGCTTTTGGTTCCGTAACAGACTTTGAACACCCACTAAATTATTTAATTATTCATTTTCTTAATGGAGATAGAGAGTATGTTATGCTATATAAAACAATTACTCTCATGGATTTACATGTAAATTGTTCTGAATGTTGATGAACTAAAATAATGAATTGACAGGAGGGAGAACTACTGTCCTGTAAACCTATTTCTTAAACTGAAATTGTTTCTTAAATTAATGAGGTTGCTTTAATTTAACTACATAACCTCAATCCCTATACTGAGGAAATTAGAACCCTTGGCTCTCTCTAGACAACAATCCGATGTTTTTCTAAGAGCTTACATATCATGTAGTAAATATCCATGCACATGCAGTGCCACTATTTACATATTCATACCCTTTGTGTGTAAAAGGTATAATTACACTTCAGGTCTCTTGGTATTGCAATGCATATTCGTATTACTCTACTGAAGATTTTTCACAACTTGTGTCGCTGATATCAAGTTCTGCTCCGTTCCATTTAGTTCTGCTCCGTTCCATTTAGTTCTATTCAGTTCCATTTAGTTCCCCTGGCAACCATTTGTTAAGAAGCGTTCTTTTCACCCGGACAAATGGGACAAGCTGCTGTTCTAGTAGGACAAATCGTCCTGCCGATCTTTTACGGTGGTCCTCAGTGTAACTTTTACAGCTATTCCAGTTAACGACGTTACTTGACAAACTTTGAATTAATTCAAGTAATATTCGTTTGTTCATGGCGATACACATTGGTTTTAATTGAGGAAATCTTGTGCTACACAATATAGCCTTTCTATGATAGTATTTGTAATAACTTCATGGTTTATAAACGATGTTATAGTTATTAAATTTTTATTTTTATTGGTGCCTGCAAGTACTATGGATACCTATTGAAATTAAATAATTATCATATAGTTTTTTCTTATTAGCTACCGATGATGTGAAATCGACCGATAATTCGTAACTTACTCTATATCTATAGTAACTATAAAATGTTTTCTCCACTCGTGGTTCGTATTTTGATGTACAATTTAAGGTGGATATAAGAGAAAGAAAAATCCATTGAACTATCCAAACTATAATTTGGATTATAAATTTTTCCCACATTTCTAATGTTTTTAACCTTTATTTATATATAAAATGATAAAGCATAATTATATATTCGCTGTGCTATAGAAGGTGTGTTTACTCTTCATTTTAATAAGTTTATTCTTTTGTTCTCCTCTTTGCTACACTCTTATTGAGAATCAATCAATGGTTCCACCCACACACTCCGGCAAAATAAAACACACGGGAGCTGTTCAAATTTTCCCTACAGTAAGCGAAAGAAAATGTAAGAGTTTTTTATTTCTTTCATATGAGCGAAAGAAATTAATGTTAGATGAATAAATAGTAGGAAATAACATTCTCAATGAATTATTTCGATATTATTTAGAGAGAGAGCTCGCTAGCGATTTAAGTCTTAATAATTCTAGTTGCTTCGATTCCACCATTACAATATTTCTTAAGCCAAGGCTCTTTCATTGCGCAGACAGTTGTCCCCTGTCTCTTTTGTTTACAACAGTTCAATGAAAACAGTCATCAGTTATTTTTAAGTCAACAGAGAGAGCGCGTCCACAAAGCATGTTGCTTTTGATGAACACACACCGAGGGAAGACTAATTTGTTCTTTCATCTCAGAGTCTGTGGCTCAGTTTGTTCCTCTCCTGATTTCCCAGATTAGGGCCTTAATATTCCGCTGTAATAGATTGTGCTTCTATTTGATGAAGAAATGTCCAATTTACTACTTCAATTCCGAAGTGGAATTCAGAAAATTATTTTAGCAGCCATGTGTATTTGCCCTTTAATCAGTTTTGTTTGCAATAGGTTGTGAGTTCTCATAAATGCTTCCATAGGTAATATACATTGTAGCTTTATGCCGCCGTTGTTATTCCCTACAGAAGTCTCTGAATAATGAATTGTTCATTGGACTATAAACTATCAGAAGGTATTTACGATGTACAGCAGAGAGAAGGTAGTGGTTAAATCATTTCTGAGTAACGAACTCAAACCCGCTGAATAGTGAGGAAGGTGTTGGGGGAGAGGAAGGGGTGAGGAAGGTGGGTTTGTACCGCCTGAATTTATCCTCCTATTTCAACTTTGTAAATGAAGGTACCAACCAGCGAGAAACGAGTCTCTCTTATTTACGACCAAAGTTAACGATATAAACAAGCTACTAACTCATTGACAGAATAAATGGAAGCAGTCTGGCTCATCCAGGATTGTTATTAGGTCTGGCGATGTAAGTTGCGTCTCGGAA
The DNA here is from genome assembly GCA_947561585.1 of Caprella mutica. Classification (NCBI taxonomy): domain Eukaryota; kingdom Metazoa; phylum Arthropoda; class Malacostraca; order Amphipoda; family Caprellidae; genus Caprella; species Caprella mutica. The sequence goes on from CANNZV010001100.1 coordinate 77,677, forward strand.
GCCAGGGCCGTGTCTGCTAACGGGACACTTTCTTACAATGAACTGCTTGAAAATTGAAATTGGAGGTAGGAAGCAATTGATACCTCTTTAATCATAATGATAGTTTCTCCTGTTGTTCTGTTAAATACTTATTATTCGTCAGTGTTTATTCTTATTCTGTTTATATAATCGAAAATATCTCTATTTTAGACTTCTATTTTGCACATATCACCAGCTCTTTCACACAATATATGCGAATATGTTAGATATTCAAAGGTCAGGACTGAGTTAAGTTTTGGAAGGTTCTTTAAATGCGGGGCTTTTTTTCTCAGAGTCGAATGTTTCCATGGAGGAAATTTCATTTGGCCATTCCTTTGAAGAATTCATATGTAAATACTTGGCTCTGAATGACTGCTTCACCTTCGCTAGCGCCTCACGGAAAAAAGACCTACGGGGACATTCATCGTGTGTACTTTTCTGAGCTTTTCACCGCCTTTGTGTCCACCATTTTCTCTGTCTAATTTCTTCACTTTTCTCTCTTGAATAATCATCAACTATCAAAATAGTTGGAATGTTAGTGAAGACAGTAAGTTACTCCACCGTGGAAGTTCTCAATTTGCGAGATGAAATTCTTCTAGAATCTCTCGCGACACTATTCATTGTCAAACAGTTAAAAAAAGAACAGTGCATGAATTCACAGTGAGATATTCGAAGATCCGAAAGTTTCCCCTCTGTCTTGACGGCGCAAAAGTTGGAAAGGTAACTGGTGGCCAGAATGTATATTGCACACACGTACAGAAAACTTATTCCAGTGCTGATGGCTAAAAAATCTATCCCATCCAGCAGCACTTTGGTATTCAAAGCCAGTGCTGACGAATTCAAACACATCTCCCTCCGCCTGCGAATGTCCAAACGCTTCCAAAGTTTTGCCGCCAACAACACCACATTGAAGGCAATGGATTGGGTGGAGTGGAGGCACATCACAAAAATAAACTCATCCGAAGAAGAAATTTAATAACGCAGAGTGTCTACAGAGAGACTTTATTCTCCAGCTCTATTGTCCTCATGATATTCCAACTAGCTTGTTATTTACTTTTTCGTATTCCTGTCTTGAATGTCTTACCTGCAAAAATTGTCTTGGGAGAGTTATATCTCTGTGATATTTCAGCAGTTATTTATTTTAATATTTGTTTGTTTTTCATTCATTCATAGCGTTGCAGCTTTCCGTTTTTCTTTAGCCAACCTTTACTTTTATTTATCTAGCCTTTCCCTTTCTCTATTTAGATTTTCCCTTTCTCTCTATTTAGCCTTCCCCTTTCACTCTATTTAGCTTTCCCCTTTCACACTATTTAGCCTTCTTCATTTACTCGATTTAGCCTTCCCTTTTCTCTTTATCTAACTTTTCTCGTTAGTTCGTCTTTCCCTTTCTTCGTTAGCTATCCTTTCTTTTTCTCTCTGTCTAGCATTTCCTCTTCTCTCTACCTAGCATTTCCCCTTCTCTCTAGCTAGCATTTCCTCTTCTCTCTATCCAACCTTTTCTCCATTCCTCCTTTCTCTCCTTTCTCCACTCAATCTGTTAGAGCATTTTGAAGGGAAGGTGGAGTCTTCGTTTGAACATTCATGACATGTTGTCGATAAAGGCTTAAGATAGATGCTCTGGTAATGCATTCATGGAAAATAAAACTACTGGCTACATCCTTTCAAACTGGAATTCTCTCCTACCGAGATGCTCCTTTCCGATAGACTTTTCCAAGACACTCAATAAGAGCGAGCAAGTGTGAAGAAGACTTTTTCACTCAAGCTGTTAGGTGATTGATCATCTTCCTTTTGGTTCTAATATCTCTCTCCTTTTCGTCAAATTAGCGAGTTACAGGATTTTAGAAATGGAATTTTCCATTTTGTTTTTTGTTGAGGCATTAGAAGGTAGGAGCGTGGTCACTTAGCGAGATATATCTGGCTGTACTCCGTTAGGGAGCTGTGGGTGTGGAAATACTCTTATCAAGTCATTTAGGAGTACTCGGGAGTCCATTTCTCTGAGGTTATTACTCCACTGCATTAGTCAAAGCCTTTCCACAGTCACGCCATCACTTGCATTTCACAAAAAATGCACAAACAGGAAAGCTTTTATGAATTAGAAATACTCTCCTGATGTTGTCTAAACACAGTTTAGTGCCGGATGCACTAAAGTAAGGGCATGCATAAATAAAAACTGCAAATGCTCAATTTGTATGTTCTGCTAAAAAATGTTCATCCTTTTTCGGTGTGTTTTTGAAAACATTGCTGGCATTTCGGTGTCATAAAGTAGGCGATACACTACCTAGAGCAACTCAGCCTCTTGACTTCTTGCTTGTCCTGCTCATTGCAGAGTCACCTTCAAGAATTGGGTACATGCTGCAAGTTAAAATATATTTACATAAATACCAACTTAAGGAGGAGTATGGATTGCAACGAATTATCTTTTTTGATCATCTGAAAATATTTAGCTAGTACGAAATCTAGCTCTGATCGTATGCTGTTTAAATTCTGTTGTTGTTGGCATGAATTTTCAACTTCATTTAAATTGATTCCTTTAATTTCTTTCTAATCTAATACGACTAAGATAGTAATGGACATCTGAAACCAAATATGCTTTAATATATTTTTTTTTATCAAAAGCACTCTGAAAAATGTACACTTTGTTCGAGAGAATGATATGAATTATCAACTTTAAAAAAAAGAATTGGCTTATAGAATTTCTTTAAAAAATTCAAATCTTTGTTATAGGAGTTGACAGTTAATTGTAGGTACCATAAAACATTAATTTGATTTATCCCATTGTATACAATTCAGAATTTTAGAAGAAAACCAATTTTAATCACAAGTTTTGGAAAAATATGAAATACTCGTGGAAATATTTTTAGTATACCTTATTTAAGGATATTTAAAGTACCTAAAAAACAAGATAAGTGGTTTAGTACCACTTCTTTAGTTATGTGCCTCGGTAGAGATAATGAAGAGCATAGTTAACATAGCAATTTACTTGTGAGTGAAACAGCAGTCACTATGCATGGCCCGTGGGTTGCTTTCTGCCTTAGTAGCTATTAAGCTAGAAGACCCTGCATTCTTTATCTTAAATCCACATCATCAGTGATTTTTATTATGCCTACAGGTGGTGTCGTTACAGTCACTCTTAGAATTCTCATGCCTCAGCTTTTCATGAACACACACTAACGAGCGACTGTTTCGTGATGCTTTTAGTCGGAATATATTACGCAAGCGTTATGTTTTGACCTCGTACACAAAATGCCCCGAACACTAATATTCTGCCTCGTCAGTGTTTTGCTCACTTTTGTGATGTGTTCCATGAACTGGCCCTTAATTTGTGAATTGCTGAAGCCTTTCAGCATTTGAAAGTTTTTACGCGAATTTGTAAGTGCTTCAATTTTGATGGTGAGCCTTCAACACGGAATGATTTAAAAGTTAACTCTCGTATTCCTTTGCCAACATTGGCAAGAAATGTTGAAGGGATATCATGATGAATTAGTTAGGGTTCTTCAGGGTGTGCCATGATGAAAAAGGACTTATGAAATTGAGTCATAAAGTGTAGGTGTTAGAATTTATAATTATTAAATCTTCTTTCATTAAGTTAGAAACACATAAAATTATTTGATAAGTTTCATCCGTCTAATCCACACATTATTTAATATTGTAAATCTTGATAAAATACAATTTACCTCCTACTGAATCTCCAACATTTTATTCAGGTTGCTTCTCTCGACCAATTTTCTTTTTTTCTATCTTGTACTGCAAGAGCCAAACCAGGAGAATATCTGCAAGAGACTTTTACCGATCTATTTAGAGACAAGAACGTCGAATTCGAAAGCCCTCCGCCGCAGTCAAATTGAAGTCAAAATTGGCAATAAACTTCGGCTGTTGCTCCCCCAAAACAAGAGTTTGAGGGATGCGATGCAGCGATATCCAATGAATGATGCATCACGGATGAATCACTTCTACGCTCTCGCCAACAACTAATGGAATTCAAAATTAGTCGGAAGCTGTCTGCGGCTAATATAGTCTGGGCCTAGAAAATAATTCTACCGCGAGTGTTAGAATAGGCCTATGGAGTATAGAATTATAAGGATAGGCCAATGGAGTAAAGAATTATAAGGATAGGCCTATGGAGTAAAGCATTGTATAAATAGGCCTATGGAGTAAAGCATTGTAAAAATAGGCCAATGGAGTAAAGAATTATAAGGATAGGCCAATGGAGTAAAGAATTGTGAGGATAGGCCTATGGAGTAAAGCATTGTATAAATAGGCCTATGGAGTAAAGCATTGTAAAAATAGGCCAATGGAGTAAAGAATTATAAGGATAGGCCAATGGAGTAAAGAATTGTGAGGATAGGCCTATGGAGTAAAGCATTGTATAAATAGGCCTATGGAGTAAAGCATTGTAAAAATAGGCCAATGGAGTAAAGAATTATAAGGATAGGCCAATGGAGTAAAGAATTGTGAGGATAGGCCTATGGAGTAAAGCATTGTATAAATAGGCCTATGGAGTAAAGCATTGTAAAAATAGGCCAATGGAGTAAAGAATTGTGAGGATAGGCCAATGGAGTAAAGAATTGTGAGGATAGGCCTATGGAGTAAAGCATTGTATAAATAGGCCTATGGAGTAAAGCATTGTAAAAATAGGCCTATGGAGTAAAGCATTGTATAAATAGGCCTATGGAGTAAAGCATTGTATAAATAGGCCTATGGAGTGAATACATTTCAAAATTGTTTCATAAAATGTGTAAAATATTCTTTCAAGTTGCGTATATATCTTGTATAAGTATTTCCAGTACATGCCTGAATTAGTGTTCTGGGCCGTCATTCTTCATGTTAACTGTTATGTAGGTAATAGAAAGACTCCCTTAGCACTCCGTAACAAGCAATAAGTGTCCTGTTAGGCAATAAAGCGTCCTCTCACGGCCTGTTGGCAAAGACTATTTACACCAAAATGTGTTTATTGAGGGTCATGGAATTAGTGTGGGGGGGGGGGGTCATGGTCACAATAACCTCCTATGTGTTTATTATACACCCCTGTGTGTATTTGCTGTGTACCTCCCCTTGCTGTGTACCTTTTCTCCCCCTGTGTGTTTATTACACCAAAAGACTGTTAAAGGCTACGTCTAATAGAAACCTAATGGAGTCGCTATTAGCTGTGAGAATTAGTTCGTAAATATCTTGTAAGGGGTGTGTCGGTAATTTGGTGCAGACGGTGATAGATGATCCATGAGTAAATAAAGGGGCTTTTTATATTAAATAATGTCCAGTCTTTATTGTCACGTAAAAATAGTAAAATTAGCATACGTTTAATTACTTTGATACTTTTATTCCAAGAAAATATCTTCTTCTATTTGATATGTATTATATTTTACTTGGGAAAAATGTTATTGCTATTTGTATAGCTACTACATGCTAAAAATACTGTGCTGAAAATGTATTGACTTTTTATGTTCAACCAATCGACGATCACAAATTAGCATATGTTTGTGTAAACTAATGAATTAATCTAATAGAAATTCATCCGGTAATTGAGTGTTGATCCTTATTTTGTTGAGTAGCTTTTCTCCTTCCATGAGCTGAAGGTATGACTCGTTATATAATTTTATGTTCATCCGCAGTTTAGTATAATAGTCTCGTTTTTTCTCTGCCGAGTGTACATAACTAGTTGGTTGCTGGATGATTATATGTTTAAACGGCAAACATTTTATCCTCTGATATTAAAAGTCTCCAACTGTTGACTCATTAATCCAATTAAAGCAAATTTTGCAAGTAAAAACAATACAAGTGGAGTCTGCTATTTATATTCAGTAAATTGTGTTTGTCTTTATAACGAGTTGAAAAGTTTCATAATGTTTGCACACAATTTTCCCGTTTGGAAGTTATTAATTTGTTTGCAGGAGAACTTAAAAAGTCTTTTATTTTTTGCGACAATAAATATTATAGCTGGTGAGTTGTGTGTAGACTATTATAGTAAACTTTTGCCGACCATTTTATTTGCCTTACTTTCTTGAAGAATGGTTCTACACGCTTTATTTTGAGCGTATTACACTTTCGAGGAGAATAGTTCTACACGCTTTATTTTGAGCGTATTACACTTTAAATAGAATAGTTCTTTAAGCGTACAATACACATTAAAGGTGCACTGCATTCATTTTACAATAATAAAAATAAATTGTAGGATCTGTATTGTAGCTTAACTTATCTCTACCTTGTATTTTATTTGTACAATGTACATGCATATTAAATGTAATTAGTATTACGTCTGAATAACTTTTCAAATCGTGTGGTAGAAAGGCGTATAATCTATACCACCGACTATATGTTAGATTGTATGGAATTGTGTGACGTTATGCTAACCTGTTGCTCTTTTCTTTCCAGTGTGTCTGATGCCCGATGTGCTCTCACTGCAGATAACGAAACTATCGGTACCCCCTCGAGTTGCTTTGGGGGACTCCGCCAGACTGGAGTGTGACTGGTCTAACAATGATCGGAAGATCTACTCTTTGAAATGGTACTACGGGCTGAAGGAGTTCTACCGGTGGACACCCGCTGAACGGGATTCTCCGATACAGGTGATTGTCCTCTTGCTACCCTCATGTTCGTCCATTGCTAACCCTTTAAATTTCACAACCACAAGAAAATCATTTTTATGCGAAATTAATATCAGCTCTATATCGAGGGTATGATTGTTCTTATTCATGGGGCTTATTTTACCTATAATTTCGTTAGTGATTCAACCAATTTACTTTATTAGTTTTGAATGGAAGATCATAGATCTGCTTAAATACTGTCTAGGTAGATAAGAGAAAATGGAATTTTTTCCTTCAAAAATTGACTTAATGATCATGTTGTTGGGACTTGGCAATAAAATATTGCCAAGTATCAGTCTTTCTTCGAAGTGTATGTCTCACAGGTGCCACACCTTTGTGATCCATAGTAAAGGTTTTCCCGCACGTATGCTCATAAAATATGAGGTCGTATCAATAAGATGGTGAAAAATAAACGCTTAATAATTTATATATCTAATTTATTTGCTTTGAATAAATTTAGAAATTAATCAGTTCAAAACTTCTTATGACTAATTAGTTTGGAATTAAATGATAACCCATTTTATCTTTTTAACTAATTTTTTTTTAATCTTTCATCACGTAATTTACAGCTTAGCTCTATCGGGTAATTTCAAAGTTCGTTTCTTCGTAGGTTTTCGATGTTCCCGATTTTCGGGTAGACAAGCAAGAGTCGGACAGAGGCAGTGTAGTTCTGCGTAACTTCAGTCGCTCTGAGGGCATCATGCGCTGTGAGATATCTGACGAAGCTCCCTCCTTCCACACTGCCGCCAAAACTCAAGTACTGGAAGTAGTAGGTGAGACAAAGAACAGTGTAACTAGTCAAAGAAAGAGTGTAACTAGTCAAGAAAGAGTGTAACTAGTCAAAGAAAGAGTGTAACTAGTCAAGAAAGAGTGTAACTAGTCAAGAAAGAGTGTAACTAGTCAAGAAAGAGTGTAACTAGTCAAGAAAGAGTGTAACTAGTCAAGAAAGAGTGTAACTAGTCAAGAAAGAGTGTAACTAGTCAAGAAAGAGTGTAACTAGTCAAGAAAGAGTGTAACTAGTCAAGAAAGAGTGTAACTAGTCAAGAAAGAGTGTAACTAGTCAAGAAAGAGTGTAACTAGTCAAGAAAGAGTGTAACTAGTCAAGAAAGAGTGTAACTAGTCAAGAAAGAGTGTAACTAGTCAAGAAAGAGTGTAACTAGTCAAGAAAGAGTGTAACTAGTCAAGAAAGAGTGTAACTAGTCAAGAAAGAGTGTAACTAGTCAAAGAAAGAGTGTAACTAGTCAAAGAAAGAGTGTAACTAGTCAAAGAAAGAGTGTAACTAGTCAAAGAAAGAGTGTAACTAGTCAAGAAAGAGGGTAACTAGTCAACTGACTGCTTTTTTTTGGTGATGCTCATGAAGTGACTTTTCATTGTAGGGTAAGTTACGAATTTATGAATCTGTTTCACATTTTCGGTCATATAAGAAAACGCTTTCACTTATATGACCGAAGATTGGAAACATACTGATAATTTGTAATTTACCCTAATATAGTTCTTAACTCATACGCTCAGTTTTCATCACTATCTCTTATTTGATAGAATCTAATGTTTCATTTTTTCATTGGCAGAGACTCCCAGTGTTGCCCCCACCCTAGAGCCTGTGTACCACTCCTACCAATTGGGACAAGAAGTCGCCATCAACTGCACCTCCAGACACTCTAAACCCCCTGCCAAACTCACCTTCTACCTCAACGATGAACCTGTGAGTCTGAACTGGAACCTTTAGCTTCTGCGGAACCTTTTAGTAGACTATCATCGAATCACTAGCACTGCAGCCACACCGATTACAAATCTGCTTTTACAAACTAATAATCCTAATCTTTCTTTCTTTCTTTGTGTCTTCAGGTTAACCCAGTGCTGATATCACGAAACTTCACCGAGAAAGATGGTCACAACAATGGCTTCCCGCTCTTCAAATCTACTCAAGAGATTCGGTTCAGGGTCCGAGAAAGGATCCTACGGCGACGAGATGGAAGGTGAAAAACACTCCTACTTTTAAACAGTAGAGAAAATTAACTTCTGTCATTGTAGTAATGATTTGGCATATATTTTTAAATCCAGTATCTAATTATTAATGTTAGCTATAAGATAAAGTTTCATAGTTACCTAATAATAAGTTTAATGAGCCTAAATTGTTTTTACTTCCTTAATAGTATATACTTTAATTTTTTAAATGAAGATAAAATATGAAATTCAAAATTTCAATCCTATCTCTACAAAATCAGTGGAATTCCTAAGAAGATCAAAGTAAGAGAAAAAGATAAAGAAAGTGAATTCATATCTTACAATTACTCTAAACTGGGTACAAATATTATTCTAGTTGCTATCTTATCAAATTATTGTATGAAATGCACAAAGGAGATTGATGCGTTAAATACTTGTGACATCATTCGTAACTTGTCAATACCGTCAGATTTAGTAAACTTTTTGCTATTACTTTTGATTTAGTAAACTTTTTTATTGGCTTTATATGTCATAGCGGCCATTTAACTCTAACTGTTCTTTCTTTTCAAGGATTGCTGTAAAATGCGTGGCTGAAATTCCAGGCGTGTACTACCAAACAAACGAAGCCACTCTCTCACTAGACAGACCATACAGTTCTAGTATTATGGAGGGGCGTGCCAGTGCAGGTAAAACATCTTAAATAAACAACATGTTGGTAATTATTAGTGTAAAATAACTTGATAGCATTTTATCACCTACCTATGATGACAAAATGAAGCTAAGGACACGCTCACTCACTAGATTTCTACCTCAAAAGGTGACACTGTTACCATCTCTCTACTACCTATCACTCTGACGTCTAAATTATATACTTCTACATAATTTGATTTGTTGATAGGTTTATCCTTTTTTAACGCTATTTGCAGTTTTAGAGGATAGCGCTAGGGAGCATCTAGGTCCTTTCGCCGAAAAAAAAGGACAATTATTTACCTAAATAAGGTATACTTACTTTACAGTAAGAAACAGTTAAGTATACATTTTGTCACTATCAAAACTGACCGGACGCTAACCTAACCTTTGGTGGACAATGTAATATCTCTTTATATTCACAACATATTATATTTCTTGTATTTGCGGCGAAAGGACCGGTCACAAAATTTAAAAGCTCGGTAGTTGAAGAGCATAATCCTAGCGGGTTATGCTCTTCAACTACAAGGTCTTAGATTTTTTGTTAGGTAGGCTCGTAGGCTTCATTTACTATCACCTCTTCATTTTCCTCTTCCATCCGTGAGTGTAGCCACCAGTGCTTGTGTACCTTTTCGTCACATTCCTTAGCGGTGTAACTTTTCTACATCCATGAACATGTTCATCGAGTCACTTTCCTTTCTGACTGCTTCTCAAGTCTCTTTTACTTAATTTTCTTTGTTTACGAAGCAGACGTTTAACAAATACTATAAAAATTATTTAATTTTAAATTATAGTTAAAAATCATTGTGTTTCAGTCTCTGTACAGCATTTCAGTTTTCGCATTCTAAAGCAATGTTCTGTTCCTTTATTTTCAGCAGTTGTGCCTTGCATTCAGCCTCTTCTCTCCCTCACTGCTCTGTTGTTAGTGTGGAGTAGTTACAGCTCTAGACACTAAGGCAAACAGTCTACATCATCGGTAACGGGAAAAACTTTAGTGTGAAGAGATATTAGGATGAGTTTCGACCTATCGGTCAGTTCCACATCTTCGGTCATATAAGAAAAAACTGTATAATAATTATTTAATTTTAATTAGTATCTATGACACCTTTTGGAATCATGGATACAAAAAAAATATGTTAAAAAAAATGTATCTTGGATACCATTAAAATTCAATAATTGTTTTATTGTTCTTGCTTATATGACCGAAGATGTGAAGCTGAATGATGATTCGTAACTTGCCCTATTTTTATCAGTTGGTGGAGATTTGGATTAACTTTAATATTGTGAAATTTAAAAAAGTGTTAAGTGGATTTCAAACCCAGGTTGCTACTGAAAGGAAATATCAATTGATATTTTGTTTATTGCTATTGGGTTACTTATGTATAATGTAAATATTAATATTCGCACTGTGATAGCTAGATGAAAACTTACTTAAGTATTGAAATAGGATTAGTACAAGAGTCACATTTAACAAGGGAAAATTTAAAATTTATTCGAAAGTATTATTTTTTGTATTGGGAAATTTTAATTGGATTTTTTTTTTGTAACTTACCCCAACATTTGTATGAATAATATTAAATATTCTAGCTTTGAATACTAGTCATTGTACGTATTAATATCTTAGGAGGATATTTCTGTTCTGCTTTCAAAGCGAAAGTTGGTTTATTTTTTGTTAATTTAAGCTTTTCTTTCACTACTCCATTCATTTTTTTTCTGTCAGAAAATGGGACAATTTTGGGGTGTTTTTTTAGACTATTTCAGGGTAACTAACTAAGAAAATGGGGTTGAAGTCTCTTGTTTTTAATGTATTTCAATGACTTCAAATGTGTATTCTGAAAGTTTTTTATAGTTTGGTGGAAGGACATTTTATGATCCTTGGAGTTTAAAAAATTCTAAATTTCATTTTAGAGGAGTAAAGTTCCGTGTACTTTTTTTTAGAGTTGACTTTATTTTCGTAGTGAATACGAATTAATCTAAATTAAAATGTTTTCAGTTTTTGTGTAATTGTTACCGTCTCTTCTACTTTTCCTTTTATAGGGTTTGTATCAATTCATTTTATGAGTTGTTTATTTTAATTGAAATTATGATCTGAAAATTGATCTTTGTGAACATTTTTTCATTTTGTTCATTGAGTTGTAAGAAATTTTCGTGAGTTGAGCTGTTTGATGAGGAATATAAAATTAAGATTAAAATTAGGAAAAAAATTGTGTAAAATAGTGGGACAAGGTAAAGGCAAGATAGTGGGACAATGGGCAAGGAGAGATAGTGGGACAATGGGCAAGGAGAGATAGTGGAACAATGGGCAAGGAGAGATAGTGGAACAATGGGCAAGGAGAGATAGTGGGACAATGGGCAAGGAGAGATAGTGGGACAATGGGCAAGGAGATATAGTGGGACAATGGGCAAGGAGAGATAGTGGGACAATGGGCAAGGCAAGATAGTGGGACAATGGGCAAGGAGAGATAGTGGGACAATGGGCAAGGCAAGATAGCGGGTTGAAAGGGTAAATCTTCTATTGTACCTTTAGGTTCATTGTATCATTTTTTATTAACAGAAGCACTGCTTAAATATTATCAAGTGTCAAAATGTACAAAGTTAATATTACATAATTTTACCATATAGTAGCGCCATGCATTTGTCTGCATTACCGTGCATGTACATGTTACCGATCAGAAATAGTGGCAAGTATTTTCCATGATGATGAACGGTAACAGTGCGTGCACGGCAACTGAGTAAATACCCCAACCAAATATTTAGTATTTTTAGCGATGCAACCATTTCAAAATTTCAAAGCCAAGTATAATGTAGATTTTATTTTATTATTATTTTCTAGGGTTCAAAATTTCTGATTTGGTATAAAAGTTTTATTTTCACGATCATAAGCTATTTGTTAAATTTTTGTAGTGTAAGGGGCGTTACTAAATTAAGCTGTTACTGCACACTTTGTATATTCTTTTGCCTGTATATTCCTGTATTTATTTTGTAAATAGTGTTTCGTGTAAGCCTGTATGTGTGTCCGTCAGTCACTGTAGATTAGAGAAAAGCTAATTTGCTAACTAGGATTAAACCTTGTAAAGGAGAGTCTATTGAAATGGCTACAGATGATATTTAATAGATCTTCTATGTCTATTACTGCTAAGGAAATGTTTAGTGTTTACTTTTTAACAGTTTTGTTAGTAGGGATCATTTTCTACCAAAAAGGGATTTAATAGTTTCTGTAGTAGTTGGTTATTCTTTAGTTAGTATAATAGTTTCTTTAATTTCCAAAGACATAGAATAGATATGTAAATAAAAGAATATTATCATGAATAAATGGATGAAACATATATACTACTTTCAGTTAAACCTTATACAAATATTATTAAAAAGACTGTTTCTTTGTACTGTTGTAATTTGGATAGTGAAGAGCGATAGAAATAGTTTACGCCCCGCACTTATTAAAAAGGTGATAAGATCGAGGTATGACTCGCTTCATTATATAATTGTTACACTTTAAACATTTCGTTTTCTATGAGTTAAATTAAAAGAAAATTGTTATGAGGGCTGATCTTGGTGTATATTGAAATGATGAGAAGTTCAAAGTATTAATTAGAAGTGTTCCATTCAACCATAGGTTAATTATCACTCAGTATAATTGAGTAATTAGTAGGGTTGTGACAATATGCGTTTAAAATCATAGATCCTGAAAATATTATAGACGGATTGAATTAAAGACTATTTAATCGTTCAAAACCAGCGGTATATAATAATCGGTACCATTTCATTTCGTCTATGATATTCTTAAGGTCTATGATTTTAAAACATATTGTCACAACCCTAGTAATCAGTTTGATACATGGACACCAATTAAAATAAATGTTTATCAATTGTTATTATATCATAAGTGCCCGAAATTGTGGAACCGTCCGATAACTCGAAACTTGCCCTACTGCCAAAAATATTTCAGAGCATAAAAGAAGTTTTTTCAATATAACACAGCTATATAAATCAAAGTATCAAACTAATTAATCACATATACTGAGTGGGAGTTAAACTAATTTCAAATTTTAATATTTTTAATTAATAGTATGAACTATCATCATCAGAGTTTTGATCATTTCAATATACGATAAGAGGAGTTCCCAAAACAATTTTCTTTTAGTCTAACTCATTGAAAATGAAATGTTTAAGGAGTAACAATTATATAATAAGGAGAGTCATACCTCGCTCTTATTACCATTTGTAATAAGTCTGAGTCGTGGTTTTGGTAATAAAAGAAAAAGCTGCCTTTTCTTTCATATAATAGTTCCTTCTCTTCGGTCCATTTTGTTCAAACAAATAATAATAATAATAACTTTGTTAAACTGCAATGTCCTAAAGTTTTAGTTGTTTAGGCTTCATTTACTATAGCTCTTCATTTTCCTCTTTATTGTTATCTATAACATTAGGCCATAGTATTTTTATATGCGTTTCTATATAGCCTTTTAGACTCCAAATAATCAATTTTTGAAGAGCTCAAGAATCATATTTTATGACATTTTCTTCTTGAAGTCCCTTGTACTTTATTTTCCTTCACACCCTAACAAAATGAGGCAGGTGAATAATTTGTGTCCTTCCACACCTGTAGCTTCCTTATTAGGAGCTACAATTAGCTACAGTAAATAGTTAATTTAGGAACTGAATAATAGAGACGGGAGAGGGAACAAAAGAATGGGGTGTGGAGGGGGGGGGGGAATGGGGTGTGAAGGTGGGGGAATGGGGTGTGAAGGTGGGGGGAATGGGGTGTGAAGGTGGGGGGAATGGGGTGTGGAGGTGGGGTGAGACGGGTCACTGTGGTGATGTACAGGCAGCCTCTACTAGGACATGTCTCGATGTTATTACTGTTCGTAAACACAGAAATCGGTTACAATTTTGAGGTGATTATTTCACGATTACTACAATAAACATCAATGTTATTATCCAGATGAGGTTATTAATAGTAATTGGTTCAGAAATTAGTTAGTTAGTGACAATAAGTTATACATACAGGATGCATGTATATAATATAATGTATTAAAAATTACTAACCAAATAGTTAGTGATAAATAAGAATTAAATATTGAAACTTCTAAAGTGTTGCCAATTATATTAATAGTTATAAGATTTTATCTATTTGTGTCCGAAAATGTGTAACCAACCAATAACTTGGTACATACTACCAAAAATATTTCACAGAGCATATAATTGCTGTTTGTTCAATGTAACAAATTAATATAATTTATTAATTATTCACATATACTGAGTAAGAATTAGGCTATGCATGAATTTTAAAACTCTTAATAAATTCACTACTTGGATAACAGAGCATCAACTCTTTCTGGAACAAATCCTGCTACACTGTGAAGGTTTAGTCTAAATCTAAAAAAATCTTTCATTATAACTCATAGAAAATGAAATGTTTAATTAAGGAGTACCTATTATATAGTTCTTGGAACTCACCTTGGTATTATTACGATTTGGTAATAAAAGCGGGGCCTGCCTGTACTATCAGCGAAAAGAGTGTCTGCATGATGCTCATTTCACAAATCAGTTTTTTATTTCCTATTTTCAAATCTTTACAAATTGTCGACGTATGCCCGGACCAACTTTTAAATATCTACAAGCATTAAAATTATTAAAGTTTCCTGAGAGGTCCTCTCCAGGCTCCGGGAAAAGAATGAGTTTATAAAATAATATTGTAGAACTAAGGTCTAGGATCAACATTCTGCAAACCGCATACAATTAGGTTCAGTATATGTTTTATTATATGCTTTTAATTCTTTTAATACTCTGTGTGCAATAATTGTACGAATCACTAACCTGACGCTGAAGAAGAAGATTCTACACTCTTTGTTTTGATTTCTAATATGAATTTAGAAACAAACAATGCATTTTCGGCAATCATTTAAGATATTAATTGTTTCCTGAAGTAAATAAACGTTTCTATAATAGATTCAACTTATGTTATAACTTCACACGAATATTTAATAGATTTATTATACCTAATACCTAGTTGACAATCAAAACAAATGGTGTACATTCTTTTTCTTCAGACTAAAAATTAGTAAGTCGGAAGTAGAATAGGTATTGTAGAGGAGTTTTGATTATAAAAATCTTTAAAACGATATAAAATTAAAATTGTGCTATCAAATTTCATGGGGTCCGCAGTAAAATGATAAGAAACATTCGACTCGTTGATTTAGGCAATAACAAAAATTTAAGGAAATGTGAAAAAATCACCACAGATACTTTTTTTTTACTGTACCAAGCAAAAGCTTAATAAATGATAACAGAAATGGAAGGTGAAATGCTATATTTGACCACTTAGAATGACATGCAGTTTTTATCCCAACTCTGAATGCAGTTACGTTAAAATAACTTCTTCAAATGTTGAAAAAGTTACTACTAAATTAATAACTAAAACATTAGCTCAACTGCCGTCAAAAATATAAACCGGAATTGCGAAAGAAACGGATCGACTTTAACGGAAATGAAGTTTGGCTCCGAAATCTATAAACCTGCTAGAAAAGGTGACTGCGTGGTGTGAAAGGTTAGGAAAGGTGACTGCGTGGTGTGAAAGGTTAGGAAAGGTGACTGCGTGGTGTGAAAGGTTAGAAAAGGTGACTGTGTGGTGTGTAAGGTTAGGAAAGGTGACTGCGTGGTGTGAAAGGTTAGGAAAGGTGACTGTGTGGTGTGTAAGGTTAGGAAAGGTGACTGTGTGGTGTGTAAGGTTAGGAAAGGTGACTGCGTGGTGTGTAAGGTTAGGAAAGGTGACTGCGTGGTGTGAAAGGTTAGGAAAGGTGACTGCGTGGTGTGAAAGGTTAGAAAAGGTGACTGCGTGGTGTGAAAGGTTAGAAAAGGTGACTGTGTGGTGTGTAAGGTTAGGAAAGGTGACTGCGTGGTGTGAAAGGTTAGGAAAGGTGACTGCGTGGTGTGAAAGGTTAGAAAAGGTGACTGTGTGGTGTGTAAGGTTAGGAAAGGTGACTGCGTGGTGTGAAAGGTTAGGAAAGGTGACTGCGTGGTGTGAAAGGTTAGAAAAGGTGAGAAGGGAGTGACGTAAAGGATGCAACTCTATTTCGTAAACTTGACAATTACGCACAGGGAATTATTTTAAGTAATATCTTTTTATGTAAATCATGTCAACTGAACTTTAATCATATTAAAAGCAGGTGAAGCTTAAAAGTCTTCTCTACTCTAAACTAAAATATCTCAAGAAATGCTTTAATTTGTAGAGCTAAGGTTATACAACATATCACAATTAACAGAGAAGAAATTGATCAAGAATTCGCTTCGAGATTAGTAATACAAGAAAATATTCGTACTCAACCTTCACTGTCCAACATTTCTAAGTTTCTATTAGATTCAATGGAAGAAAAAGGAAGTAATACTGACTCTATCTCGTATATTTAATAGTAATTAGGTATCTAGGTACTAAATGTTTTAAGGTAATGGTATTTAGGTAATGGTTAGGTAGCCTTTTAATGAAAGTGATTTGTACTTTTACGTCATATGGTGATTTGTACTTTTACGTCATATGGTGATTTGTACTTTTACGTCATATGGTGATTTGTACTTTTACGTCATATGGTGATTTGTACTTTTACGTCATATGGTGATTTGTACTTTTACGTCATATGGTGATTTGTACTTTTACGTCATATGGTGATTTGTACTTTTACGTCATCTGGTGATTTGTACTTTTACGTCATATGGTGATTTGTACTTTTACGTCATATGGTGATTTGTACTTTTACGTCATATGGTGATTTGTACTTTTACGTCATATGGTGATTTGTACTTTTACGTCATATGGTGATTTGTACTTTTACGTCAAATGGTGATTTGTACTTTTACGTCAAATGGTGATTTGTACTTTTACGTCATATGGTGATTTGTACTTTTACGTCAAATGGTGATTTGTACTTTTACGTCATATGGTGATTTGTACTTTTACGTCATATGGTGATTTGTACTTTTACGTCATATGGTGATTTGTACTTTTACGTCATATGGTGATTTGTACTTTTACGTCATATGGTGATTTGTACTTTTACGTCATATGGCGATTTGTACTTTTACGTCATATGGTGATTTGTACTTTTACGTCATATGCTGATTTGTACTTTTACGTCATATGGTGATTTGTACTTTTACGTCAATTGGTGATTGGTACTTTTACGTCATATGGTGATTTGTACTTTTACGTCATATGGTGATTTGTACTTTTACGTCATATGGTGATTTGTACTTTTACGTCATCTGGTGATTTGTACTTTTACGTCATATGGTGATTTGTACTTTTACGTCAAATGGTGATTTGTACTTTTACGTCATATGGTGATTTGTACTTTTACGTCATCTGGTGATTTGTACTTTTACGTCATATGGTGATTTGTACTTTTACGTCATATGGTGATTTGTACTTTTACGTCATATGGTGATTTGTACTTTTACGTCATATGGTGATTTGTACTTTTACGTCATATGGTGATTTGTACTTTTACGTCATATGGTGATTTGTACTTTTACGTCATATGGTGATTTGTACTTTTACGTCATATGGTGATTTGTACTTTTACGTCATATGGTGATTTGTACTTTTACGTCAATTGGTGATTTGTACTTTTACGTCATATGGTGATTTGTACTTTTACGTCATATGGTGATTTGAACTTTTACGTCATATGGTGATTTGTACTTTTACGTCATATGGTGATTTGTACTTTTACGTCAAATGGTGATTTGTACTTTTACGTCATATGGTGATTTGTACTTTTACGTCATATGGTGATTTGTACTTTTACGTCAAATGGTGATTTGTACTTTTACGTCAAATGGTGATTTGTACTTTTACGTCATATGGTGATTTGTACTTTTACGTCATATGGTGATTTGTACTTTTACGTCAAATGGTGATTTGTACTTTTACGTCATATGGTGATTTGTACTTTTACGTCATATGGTGATTTGTACTTTTACGTCAAATGGTGATTTGTACTTTTACGTCATATGGTGATTTGTACTTTTATGTCATCCTAATAAAATTGTCTTTCTAATTATTTAATTCATCAGAAATAAAGAATTTATATTTTTAATCAGTTGAAGTGATATGGTGAATTAACCTCTAGTCACTAAGGTGAATTAACCTCTAGTCACTATGGTGAATTAACTTCTAGTCACTAAGGTGAATTAACTTTTAGTCACTAAGGTGAATTAACCTCTAGTCACTATGGTGAATTAACCTTTAGTCACTAAGGTGAATTAACTTCTAGTCACTAAGGTGAATTAACCTCTAGTCACTAAGGTGAATTAACCTCTAGTCACTAAGGTGAATTAACCTTTAGTCACTAAGGTGAATTAACCTTTAGTCACTAAGGTGAATTAACTTCTAGTCACTAAGGTGAATTAACTTTTAGTCACTAAGGTGAATTAACCTCTAGTCACTAAGGTGAATTAACCTCTAGTCACTAAGGTGAATTAACTTCTAGTCACTAAGGTGAATTAACTTCTAGTCACTAAGGTGAATTAACCTCTAGTCACTAAGGTGAATTAACCTCTAGTCACTAAGGTGAATTAACCTCTAGTCACTATGGTGAATTAACCTCTAGTCACTAAGGTGAATTAACCTCTAGTCACTAAGGTGAATTAACCTCTAGTCACTATGGTGAATTAACCTCTAGTCACTAAGGTGAATTAACCTCTAGTCACTATGGTGAATTAACCTCTAGTCACTATGGTGAATTAACCTCTAGTCACTATGGTGAATTAACCTCTAGTCACTATGGTGAATTAACGCCACCTGGTGAGTAGATTTCACTACAATAATCACGAAAATGTTCCAGTGAAAGTACAGGTACAAAGAAAAATACAAGAAGTATGTACTATCAGAGGAAATAGTCTGGTAACTTATTTACCGCATTGATCATAACATGTAGAACTGTCCGATAACTTGGAACGTACCCTACGTTTACAAGGAAAATGTTAAGAAAAAGAGTCACAGCAATTCAATTAACAAGAAAATCAAGTAAAGATTAACATCATTCACCTTCCTTAACAAATAAAATATAAAATTAATTTAAATAATAACAGTGAGATGTTGCTAAGTAAAGAAAAATAACAATAACGTGTAAAATATTATACGGAGTGTTACCGTGTGGTTCAAACCAATACCAGTCTACTAGTGTTACCGTGTGGTTCAAACCATTACCAGTCTACTAGTGTTACCGTGTGGTTCAAACCATTACCAGTCTACTAGTGTTACCGTGTGGTTCAAACCATTACCAGTCTACTAGTGTTACCGTGTGGTTCAAACCATTACCAGTCTACTAGTGTTACCGTGTGGTTCAAACCATTACCAGTCTACTAGTGTTACCGTGTGGTTCAAACCATTACCAGTCTACTAGTGTAACCGTGTGGTTCAAACCATTACTAGTCTACTAGTGTTACCGTGTGGTTCAAACCATTACCAGTCTACTAGTGTTACCGTGTGGTTCAAACCATTACCAGTCTACTAGTGTTACCGTGTGGTTCAAACCATTACCAGTCTACTAGTGTTACCGTGTGGTTCAAACCATTACCAGTCTACTAGTGTTACCGTGTGGTTCAAACCATTACCATTCTGTTACCGTGTGGTTCAAACCATTACCAGTCTACTAGTGTTACCGTGTGGTTCAAACCATTACCATTCTGTTACCGTGTGGTTCAAACCATTACCACTCCACTAGTGTTACCGTGTGGTTCAAACCATTACCATTCTGTTACCGTGTGGTTCAAACCATTACCATTCTGTTACCGTGTGGTTCAAACCATTAACATTCTGTTACCGTGGTGCAATACATCCTATCAGCTGATAGCTCAGTGCTGGAGTATCTTGGATACGAATTGCCTCATTGAAGAAAATTAAGGGGGGGGGGGTATAGGGGATGGGATATAGGGGGGGGGGGGGTTGAGTATTGAAGGATAAGTCGTACCATCAGTACAGGGATGCTATGATAGGAATACAAATGTGAATGATATGTACAAAATATAACTAAAATGATACTGTGGTGATGTACTATCAGAGAAAAGAGTCACTGTGGTGATGTACTATCAGAGAAAAGAGTCACTGTGATGATGTACTATCAGAGAAAAGAGTCACTGTGATGATGTACTATCAGAGAAAAGAGTCACTGTGATGATGTACTATCAGAGAAAAGAGTCACTGTGATGATGTACTATCAGAGAAAAGAGTCACTGTGATGATGTACTATCAGAGAAAAGAGTCACTGTGATGATGTACTATCAGAGAAAAGAGTCACTGTGATGATGTACTATCAGAGAAAAGAGTCACTGTGATGATGTACTATCAGAGAAAAGAGTCACTGTGATGATGTACTATCAGAGAAAACAGTCACTGTGATGATGTACTATCAGAGAAAACAGTCACTGTGATGATGTACTATCAGAGAAAAGAGTCACTGTGATGATGTACTGAATGATCGGGAGTCTGAGATCTTATTTCTTTCATTTAATTAGTTGATTAATCTTTCTTTTCTTGTTTCCATTTTATTATTCCTTCCGGTAGCTAATCAGTTATATTTTATAAGACAGTCCGAGCGTCACACTAGCGTGAAGTTCGTCTATTCGTAAATAGATTTCAATTAAATTTTCATGATTGCAAGGATTTCCTGAAATGACGGGGGGAATAAAACGACATATTTAACTAACTAAATTCGCTATTGAAGACATTCATGCAAGACATTACACAAAGAAATTATTCGAGACCTTTATGAAATACAACTGGATGTGCTAAATAACCGTGTTACAAATTCACACAATAACTATGGGAGAGACTAGACCCAAGAAATACTTATGCTCATTGAGAGGAATGGTCAGAGGCTTCAGGTCAGGACTGGGACATCTTCAACTCAGTTATTCACAACACTTGATATCAAAGATAACTTGCTGTCGAAACTAAGATGGTTTCTCTCTGGAGTCTGGTCAGGAACTAACTCTTCTCTAACTTCTCTTCCCTCAGGTCTTCCTAAATCTCCACCTACTTTCCTAACTAACCAACCCTTTTCCCTCAATTCTTGAATTCTATTGGGCTTAGTTAAACCCGGGGGTGTGCTCTTTTCCCAATCTATCCAATCCTAATTCAGCCTAACTATAAACAATATTTCGTATCCCCGCCCAGAAACCGTTATGAAATCCTTTGCTCAACTATTTCATAATCTATCAACCTAAACATTAACTGTTTTCTAGAGCATGTCAAACGTCACCTTCTCACCTATAAATCTTCTGGGAAATCTACAAAACTATTCCTACCCCAAACAATATACATGAGGCATAGAGTCCTCTTGTTTCATTCTCCTAAAGCTTTTCTCAACAACAATAATTAAACTGTTCCCAAACTCCTAAGTAATTATTCCTTATATTCCTGAATATATTATTCCTAAATTTTAAATATATAAATTTACAAATATATATAGGGGTTGCATATAGAATCTATACACAGCCCCCCGTTTAAAATGTAAACCCTATCTAGATTTTCTTAGTTCCCTTTCAAAAATGTAACTCCTATAGGTGAATATTAAATTTATTAGGGTATTCCCTCCACAACAGGCTACTCGTTTTCTATGACAACGTGTTTCCTATAAGTCCACGGACCAAATCCTCCTCTAAATTAGTCAAAAGAAAATAATATGCCTATCATATTCTACCTATTAGGGTCAGTCTCAGTAATTACCAAATAGCACATAGTTAATAATATAAAGAAAATGATAATATAAACATAATGAATTAATATAGAAAATAATGAAATACTACAGAAAATGAAATAATATAGAAAATAATGAAATAATATAGAAATAATGACAATATATGAAAATGATGAAATAATATAGAGAAAGATCATTAAGAAGTAATATGAACACATCTTGAAATTTACATTTTTTTTTTTTTTTTTTTTTTTTTTTTTTTAAGGAATAAGATACATTCAAGTTTTCCTGTAATTTGATTAGCATCTCTATTGGCCCATAACAAAATTTACCTTTCGCAATGGAAAAAAATGTCTTCGAGTCCTTTTTAGTTTGAATTTTACTGACATCCCAAACGGAATTTATAGTTGGCATTATGTACATTTATGGTTGGGCATTACCGTTGGCAGTATAGACGGCAAGTGACCGTTTTGCCGTAGATATTTTATAGTTGGCATAGCCTACAATAAACAACTAAATACAGTTGGCATATCCTACGATAAACAACAAGTAGAGTTGGCTAATCCGCACATAATCGCCGATATCAAATATTTCTTTAAATAAGGCTGAGCCAACTATAAACAACGTTATATTATGGATGGCGATACCAACTATGTACAACGTTATATTATCGATGGCGATATCTACTATGTACAACTATATTGCTATTCATTGGCATTTGCCCATATATTCGTGGTTAAGGTGAATAAATAAAGTGAAACAGTGTGAACATTTTATTATATCGCAAAAAGCAAATCTCTTGATAGCTATTTTTCATATACATATTAATATTTTTTTTTAACGCACCAATATATATTTATTATTAAGTATGAAAGAAAGCTTTGATTACTACTTAAATAAATTTTGCGGAGAAACATATAGCTATCAAATTCATACCTTATTTAATATTTACTTAATCAATCATGATAAACACTTCATTTGAAGAGAAGTATGTAACAAGGTGGAATAATTTTTATATTTATAATAGATATAAATAGTGGTAATTTTTTTTAGTAGGGGTTTAACGTCTGCTTCGGAACCAAAGGCCATATCGCTGACGTCAAAAGGAAATTAAATACAAGGGACTGGAAGAAGCAGTCAGAGAGGAAAGTGGCTCCATGAACAAAGTCACTTACCACCGTCGGCGACCATTGCTCATGGATGCAGAAAAGCTACTCTGTGAATGCAGTCACTTACCAAGGAATGTGACGAAAAGGGACACAAGCACCTGTGGCTGCACTCGCGGATAGAAGAGGTGATAGTAAATGAAGCACACGAGCTTACCTAACACAAAAATCTAAGACCTCGTAGTGTTAAAAAAATGATAAACATGTTAAAAAGGAAAAAAAGACCATCTATAATCCAACTTACATCAATTCGGGGCCCAAGGGCGCCACCCTCCTTCTTTTCCATTCACCACAGACAGCTTCAGGATAGAGCCCCTGGGGGCTATATAGTG
Source organism: Caprella mutica (assembly GCA_947561585.1). NCBI lineage: Eukaryota > Metazoa > Arthropoda > Malacostraca > Amphipoda > Caprellidae > Caprella > Caprella mutica. Next base: position 101,100 of record CANNZV010001100.1, read on the forward strand.
GTACAAACTAAGTAATGCCCTCATTACTATATTTTCTAACTTGTTTGACAAAAGTGCAAGTAGTAAACACTAAACAACCAATAGATCTTATACTACAAAATTTTCTCCTTATTTTTTTTCCTAAATGCTCAAAAATATGGTGCAATAAGAAATGTGAAGATTATAAAAGATAGTGAATTAATATAAAAAAAAAATCGTAAATATTTAGAAAATAATATTCACATTCAAAAAATACGTAGCTTCCTCTTACAAAAATACTAATAGAAGCTAATACAAATCTATAAAATGATTAAAACTTGGAAAGCAGATAGTACTGAAGGAGCAGCTAGTTCTGAAGAAGCAGCTAGTTCTGAAGGAGCAGCTAGTTCTGAAGAAGCAGCTAGTTCTGAAGAAGCAGCTAGTTCTGAAGGAGCAGCTAGTTCTGAAGAAGCAGCTAGTTCTGAAGGAGCAGCTAGTACTGAAGGAGCAGCTAGTTCTGAAGGAGCAGCTAGTTCTGAAGGAGCAGCTAGTTCTGAAGAAGCAGCTAGTTCTGAAGGAGCAGCTAGTTCTGAAGAAGCAGCTAGTTCTGAAGGAGCAGCTAGTTCTGAAGGAGCAGCTAGTTCTGAAGAAGCAGCTAGTTCTGAAGGAGCAGCTAGTTCTGAAGGAGCAGCTAGTTCTGAAGAAGCAGCTAGTTCTGAAGGAGCAGCTAGTTCTGAAGAAGCAGCTAGTTCTGAAGGAGCAGCTAGTACTGAAGAAGCAGCTAGTTCTGAAGAAGCAGCTAGTTCTGAAGGAGCAGCTAGTTCTGAAGAAGCAGCTAGTTCTGAAGAAACAGCTAGTTCTGAAGGAGCAGCTAGTTCTGAAGAAGCAGCTAGTTCTGAAGGAGCAGCTAGTTCTGAAGGAGCAGCTAGTACTGAAGAAGCAGCTAGTTCTGAAGGAGCAGCTAGTTCTGAAGAAGCAGCTAGTTCTGAAGGAGCAGCTAGTTCTGAAGAAGCAGCTAGTTCTGAAGGAGCAGCTAGTTCTGAAGGAGCAGCTAGTACTGAAGAAGCAGCTAGTACTGAAGGAGCAGCTAGTTCTGAAGGAGCAGCTAGTTCTGAAGGAGCAGCTAGTTCTGAAGGAGCAGCTAGTTCTGAAGGAGCAGCTAGTACTGAAGAAGCAGCTAGTTCTGAAGGAGCAGCTAGTTCTGAAGGAGCAGCTAGTTCTGAAGGAGCAGCTAGTTCTGAAGGAGCAGCTAGTACTGAAGGAGCAGCTAGTACTGAAGGAGCAGCTAGTTCTGAAGAAGCAGCTAGTTCTGAAGAAGCAGCTAGTTCTGAAGGAGCAGCTAGTTCTGAAGGAGCAGCTAGTACTGAAGAAGCAGCTAGTACTGAAGGAGCAGCTAGTTCTGAAGGAGCAGCTAGTTCTGAAGGAGCAGCTAGTTCTGAAGGAGCAGCTAGTTCTGAAGAAGCAGCTAGTTCTGAAGGAGCAGCTAGTACTGAAGGAGCAGCTAGTACTGAAGAAGCAGCTAGTACTGAAGAAGCAGCTAGTTCTGAAGAAGCAGCTAGTACTGAAGAAGCAGCTAGTACTGAAGAAGCAGCTAGTTCTGAAGGAGCAGCTAGTACTGAAGAAGCAGCTAGTACTGAAGGAGCAGCTAGTACTGAAGGAGCAGCTAGTTCTGAAGGAGCAGCTAGTTCTGAAGGAGCAGCTAGTACTGAAGAAGCAGCTAGTTCTGAAGAAGCAGCTAGTACTGAAGAAGCAGCTAGTACTGAAGAAGCAGCAAGCAGTGATTCAGATGGTGTTTGCATTGTGCCTGCAAAGGAAAACATAACATGTAAAAATTTGATAAGACACAAATAAAAAACCGTCAGTTTACATCATTAAAACAATTCAAAGATTTTAAAAACTATGAAGAAAACAAAATCTTTGCACAATTACTACACTGGAGGAAGTTGTAGGAATGAAACAATAATACACTTACTCTTTGGCTTAGATTTTAACTCCAAAGTGCTAGCACTTGGAAGGAGTTGGCTCACACAAGTACAAGCTTCCTTCTATGTTATCGAGCGGTGCAGAATTATGATATCTGGAAGTTAGTATATTACAGTATTATTATAAGGCTTTAGCATATTTTTCGATATAATTATCTAACAAAGTCTGGACGAGTCATTAGATTCAAAAGTAATTCTACAGTCATGGCAATAACTGAACATAAAGTTTATAATATGATAAGATATAATTAATGAATAGCTATATTCACAAAATTCCTTAATTTGCTATTTCCCGAGTAACAATCGAGAAACCCACTCTTAGAAACTATAAATTGAATTTACATATATATTGTATACAGGTAATAGTATAACATAGTTTATCATTAGATATACAACGGAAAATTGATTTATTTTATCTATTTATACAATTCAGTGACTCACCGAAAATTTGTTTTCCTATTGCATGGTCCTTGAAACTAAGTTTTGAGTGTTTGCATCCTTCACACAGTCCTGTTAGGGAAAATTGAACTGCTAATTTTTTTTCCTCATCAACCTCATCAAAATTCAGGGTCCTTTTTCCAGTCATTTTTCTCTAAGTAGAATCCTGAAAAAATTATAAATTACATTTGAAGAATATTAATTCAAAATCAGCTAAATCAAAGTAACACTATTACTTACACACACAATGCATATCATAAATATTTACCAAGGTAGTAGGCACCATAGGCAGTTAAATCACATAGTTCACTCTCATATTGAGCTGGTGGTGGGAGAAATTGGGATGGTGTGACCATTTTCACTAATATAGAAGTGACTTTTTTTTAAGTTGATTTAATTTGCCATGCATTTTATTAACTTTCGCCACACAAGTGCATTGCACCTTGTCCCTGTAATGAGAGAGAAAACATTACTTATGGAAATTAGTTTTTACACTATTTTTTTACTGCATTGGGAAGAAATAATAAGCTTCTTTTATTTGAAAATCTTCAATTTCATAGTCAACAAAAGATACCATGTTATATTCAATAGTTTACACACAACTGGGAGCAGAATGGTGTATTACACAAATAATAAATACAGTTTTCACAGTCTGAATGGAGAAGAGAATTGAATGGAGTCAGGTGTTACTCGCCCAATCAAGTAATGCTAGCTTTTTGCATAGTTTATCTATACTTGCATGTACAAAAAACAGTTATGAATAGTTTGAAAATTTTTATGAAGAACTAGAAATTATTTGAAATTTAGTTTTGGCATCAAGTCAACAAACTATTGATCAGTTACTTGATACTTCCTAAATCTGATAGCAAACTTGCTGAATATGACAAGTGTATTCTCCATTAGTAAATAAAGTCTATATATGCCTGGATTATATAATCATATAAAAAAGGCATTTGCTACTAACCTTAAATTGTGAATCAGTACTCCATGAAATTGGGGAACAGCATCCAGAAATCTTGGCACATTGCTGGCATTCATTTCAATTTCTGATGAACTTGGAGCTGTTTCAATGCAATAAATTTTATTGCAGCATACATCATAATTTTCTGAAAAGATGTTTAAAATTAAAAAAATATTAAGGAAGAAATCTCAGATATTAGATAAAAATTGTTAGCTTGTTAGTTGTTACTTACTTGAATGACATAGTGCAACAATAGCATACTTTTCCAACTCTTTTTCTGATGGAACATTTTTTATGCAATGAATAGGAATGTGGCCACTTATGGACAACCACATTGCTCTCCCTACATTTAGGTAATCTTACACCAAGCTATATACTTTTTGAGGTTCAAATACAATATAGATTCCATAGTTAGAAAGCTATTGAATAATCTAAAATAAAAAGGAAAGTTTATATTATGCTTTTATTATATTTTAATAAAAAAACTATAAATGTGAGGCATATTCCACCTCTGGCATTGGATAAAAATATCAATAACTGTCAAATGATTACTTTTTATTGACAAAATGACTAGTTGACTTTGTATCAGCTCATTCTTTGTGTTAAAAGCACATATATATTAATTTTGCCCAAATCCAAATTTTTTGGAACTTTTTGTTGAATATTGTAATACTAATATATCTCTTAGTTTGGTTTAGATTGAATGATATATTCATTTGTCTGAATAGGGCACAGCGAAGCTGCAAGCTCCATAAATGACAATATTCCAATAAATACGCCAAACAACATTGTTGCATAAGAAAAAATTAGTTAATTAGCACCATATATAATATATGCCAGTGTGGCTTGTATGGTATACCTGTCAGTACTCTGTATTTGGTGCACAAAAACCCACTGATTTCTTTAAAACTTGAAATAATTTACCACCATTTATCCCAGGTAAAAAAGTATGTCCTTTCTTGCCATTGGGCATTGGCGAGTTTTTGAAAGCAATTTTGATCCTTTCAATAACAAATGGTGATAAATATTCAATTAAATCCTATACTACAATATCATTCTGTAATGAATTTATGATAAATTGATCTTTTTTATTTAGCTTCTTTAGTTCTTATGGAGGTACCTGGAAAGGCAAGTGCTGAGTTTATGAGCCATAAGCACTCAGCATATTTCTAATAAATTAGCTGATCCATCAGCATTTTCTCAATTCAGCCACCAAAAATCAATGGTAACATTATCACTACCATAGGAATAAATAGCTAGAAATTCACTAACTTTGCTTGAATATTATTTTTAAAGGGGAAATTTTCAATTTTCCATCGACAAGTTGGTGAAATTTGCCATGAAATACAGTCTGGATGGTGTATTCACCAGTGATTTTTTGAAGACTTTTACAGAGTTTTTCATAAGGAAAATATTTATATCTTTGCAAGATTAATTCCTGTGTTTACATGTATGATCTATTTTAATTAATTGGGAACTTATTAGATTTTTGGAGATAGAAAAATGGTCAAAATGTCTTAGAAATTAAAATCTTGAGAAGTATAGCCAGTATATGGATATGCACACTGCATAGTAATAGTACAATACACTACATACTGTGTCCACTCTGATCAGTCTCAAAGAATTTAATTTTAGAATAATTTTTCTCCCAAGATTTTTCAATCCATCTCCAAAAATACCAAAATGGCTGGAATTCTCCCAAGACTCCCAGTCTCCAATATTTACATGTATTAGACTAGTTAAACATAAGAGTTAATTCAGAAATAATATCCAAGATCTTACAAAAATTAGGTATAGATATACTTATTTTCCATCAAAAAAGTCTCCAAAGGGCAAAGATCATTGACAAATTGGGGACGCGGACACGCTTTGAGGACTGGCTGGGTTGTCAACTTGTCGGTGGTATTTTACTCCCCCCCCCCCCCCATTGATTTCAAAATAATATTCTAGCAAAGTCAGTGGATTATATATCTATTCCTAGGACCTAGATATGTAAGTTAGTCAGTATTCAGTAATAGTCACATTATCACATAATATTAGCTTTCTGTGGCTACTGGCTAGGTGCCTATATAAATAATATAATAATAATTATTATAGTAGGTATTAGCTGTGTTAGTGTATGTCACAGTATTTCAAAGTGTGGCAGGAAAGTCGCCAGTTATGTGAGAAAATGGATCCAGTCGCCACATTTAATTTAAGATACTCATCATATTTAAAAGTTTAAAAAAAAAACATTTGACTTCCTATTGAAGATATTAGTTTTACACTTGAAAACAACCTGATATTTCATGTCTGATGCAGGTGAGCCCCGTGAATCTCTTGACCAGACGTCTCTAAGTGAAATAGTATGGCACAGAAACTCTCCATTTCAATTTGTCTCTCCAGCTCTCTCCTAAAATCACCAAATTTCTCTTCATAATGATTAATGATCAAATTATCATAAATTCTCTTCAAAATAACATTGTACCATAGGAGAAATTTAGATATTTCTTGTCATTTGCAATTGGAGGGCTCAAAATCAATCATCAATGTCACAAACTCGCCGAGTCGATATTAAAATGGCGAGTTTGGACATGCTTTATTATGTGGTCATAATGTGGACGGTTGACCAGACTTTGTTTCAGGGTGAATTCTAGCAAGGTGATTAGGTGAAGGCTCAAGGCTGCAAGGTCAGTGGATTTTTAGCTATTTATTCCTAATTTCCAATGTTAGGACCATTAATTTTGGACTGAGAAATTGAGAAAATGTTGGTTGATCAACCAAATTATTATTATTGGAAATTCTTGATGGATTTTTTCTGCTTTTGAAAAAGTCTGTGGAATTTTGTGTACCAAACTACCAAATACATACTGGTCTCCTGAGACTATATTATGAGTTACTTTACCTACTAGTTATTTTAACTTATTTACAGGTTTAACAACTTATTTCACCCCTCACGCCTGTACCTATACCATAATACTCGCAACTTTGTCAAGTTTGTCAACACTTTGAATTTTTGAAACATGGGGTACTTAGCCTACCTATAATCCTATCCTAATTGGTAAAATTGTAAAATGTATTATGTAGGTGGATCAGCCAAATGATTGGTCACCATGGTCCATGTATAAGAGTATTAGAGTATGTCAGTATGTCAGTTAAAGACAATTAATTGGCTTAGATTTCAAAAGGTCAAATCTCAGATATGACTACCTACCTAATTGGTTCAAAATTTTGAATTAATTTAATAATTCCTATGTTCCCATGGTTATTTAATTTATTTTGGCTTGAAATCTTCAAAAAATGAGCCAAATTGGCTTGGCTCAAATTTTATGTGAAATTTTGGCTCAAAAATTGGCTTACAATTTTCCAGCCTCTGAAACATGGAATTTGGTCAGTCTGAAAAGAATGTATCCTAACTCCTCAGGTCAGACTGCTGAGACTTGAGTCACTCATGTAACAGAGCCCACTGTACAAAAAAATCACTACCTATACTTAGGCGGCTAGGCATAATAATTAAATTAATTTTGGATGCAAATTTCTTTTCCCATCATTCCATGTTAATAGTACAGTTCAATGAGTTAATCAGATGGTTAAATACAGGTCCAGAAGAAAGCACTACATCAATAAATAGGTATTCCTTAACTTATTCTGAAACATGGACTAGGTGACAAATTGATAAGCAGGTAGCTAGGTAGGTATTCCAGTTTGACTTCATATCACTGTGGACAATAACATGATAAAAAAGTACCTAGGTACAGGTATAATATTTTCTATACCTACACAGATTTATGTAGCTCTTAAATATTGAAGTTATTAGAACCTCGCCAATTTTAATTATACTTAAAATTGGGTAGGTACACAGGCTTTGAGTAGGTGTAGCGCCCTACCTACAATGCTAGCAAGTGTATTTGCTAAAGATTTCATATTTAACTGGCTTTTCTTTCTTCTCTTTTATCTTTCACTACATTCTTGGTAACTTTACAAGTTCTTACTTGACATAATTCAATAATTTATTTCACTTTGACTTATTAAATAACTGACCAAGTCCTACTGTTCTCAGTGTGCTGTCGTTCGACGGTTTGGAAAGCTTCGCTTTGCTTTATAAAAAGCGGCAAAGTGATTGGTTATGATTTTACCAATATAATAATGAAGTAAAACTGATCACAGCTAGGAGGTAATATTTTCATATTACCTACGAATTATTTTCATTTTTTTTTAGCTAAAGTAGGTAATAATTGAAAATTTAATTCTTATGATAATTCTTAGAATTTTTATTTTTAAAGTAATGATTTATGCTACCTACCTATCTATAATCTAGCTAAATATTATATCTAAAAATGTATAGGTTTTAGGTACTTACCTAGAGGTAGTAATGATAATGAACATTATAGGCAGTATGATTATATTGCAGCACTTATAATATATTATTCTAAATATGTATTTACATTATTCATTATAGCATACCATTATATACCTACTACTTACTAGATACAATAAACCTTGTACTTCAAATTAAGTATAAAATGTAAAAAGAAATAGGTAGTATAACTAGGTATGAAAAATTAATAATGTTCGTTATTATAGAATCAAGAATTATTATTAGACAACAATCAACCTTTTGATGCCTGAGATAATATATTTTATTCATAGCATGTGCGCATGAACGTAGGTATATGGCAGCTGTACAAGAGTTGCCATGTCTTGTATTTTATTTTACGGGAAAATGATAACCACAGTATGCATTTTAGAATTAACACCACCCACTCGTAATTACATTGAAAAATAGCAAATTGGTTATATATTATCACTTCATAATACCTATTGATCAATCTCTATGAAACCAAAATCATTTTCATCCATATGTATTTTTATGAATTTTGTTTTATTTTATTATCCGGGGTTCAACCAACTATACTCTGCTCTAAATTTTAGGTTATTCGAACAACTCCGATTATAGTTGGCTGTGCCATCTTTCATTCAGTAGATTATAGTTGGGTTTACCAACTGAAATTTTTTTTGAAGAAATTATGGTTGATTAAGTACGGCGTCGTCTCTAGTAATACGATGGAAGGGGGAACCGCATATAATCAACGGTAAAAAATACCCCCCGTATATAAATGTACATAATGCCAACTATGATTTCCGTCTGGGATCTCATTTAACATCATTCATCTTATCTCCCTACCTATTGTTACATTTCTAATTAAAAAGTTCCAAAGTATTTAATCATGTACATATATTCCATGAGATGACAATCCTTCCAGATTTGCAACTCTCGATAATAATCAATCTATAATCATAAAACCCAAAGAATGAGTTACCTCTGATTTACCTAATCACTCATAGTACATATCTCGACTCTTTCTACATCAATTCATAAGTAAGGCAATTAGAAATCACATTCTATTCGGGTTTAAGTCCCAGATGCATTGTGACATTTCAGAAGATCAAGTTCAGGGCAACAATCGTAAGGCTGAAGGCCTACGCAAAGAAATTGAATTATACCAAGATATCTAAGTGATCAAGGATACATTATAGTAGGACATAAAATAAAATCTTAATCTAACTTATCTACTAAACACAAAATATGAAATGGCCGAATGAATAAAGTAAAATCTTACGTTAACTTATAGACTAAAAATAATTATATAATGGCCATGGGAATAAAGTAAAGAAAATGATCTCAACCTAACTTATACTAAACACGAAAATCCAACTACTAAATAATCTTAATTAAACTCTTAAAAGCTATCATTGTTATTATTATTATTATTTTTTTTTTAATTAACACTACAGTAACTCTAGTCAATTGACAAGAATTAATCAAGTTCATTTTGTTGCGGGACACTTTCCTCACGCAATAACATTCAATTTGATAGGGACTTAATTTCGCAGTCTCCCCTTTCAAAATTCATTTTATTAGTCAAGTTCTTACACTTGCATTTAATTTTTCACACAATCTTAGTAATCTCTGGTCGATTACTTGTTTGAAGAACGGCTGCATTAGCACCTTCCAACAGTATATGTGATGCTCCTCGTCGTCTTTTGTGTCTCGAGCTCCGTGTGGTTTGTCAACTAACGTGTGCGTGATCTCGTCAGTTTTGTTGGGTTCCCTTTTGATTCTGGTATCAGTCAACTAGAGAACCTGCCTCAACTTAGGCACTTTTGCACGGCGAGTGGATCAATGCATCATTTACAACAGACGTCACAACCATGCACCGAGTAACTCAGGTGATACTCAAGCCGTTTGAAGACGCAGTTGTGGTTATCGCTGCTTGTTTCGTGGGACCTTTATGTCTTGCACGCAGTTGACATAATATGTGCCATGCGTGAACATACGGTCATAGGTGTCTAGCCGGAGTCAATAGGACTAGGAAAACTGTCTGCCATGGACAGCATTTCTATGGCTAATGGATCTTTCACCTTCTGCAATTATCGTCGCAGACTTCGATCCGACCACGCTGAACGCGTAGGTCTAGGTGACACCTTTTGCCGCTAGGTAGCACAGTGACGTCTACCTGGTGGCGTAAGATGAAGTTTACACGCCCTACATTGGACATCTTTGGAGACCTTCCTGGGCCTGCCATCGTCACAGGGAATCTGCTCGACCAGTCAGTGTCGTGAGGTGCATCAAAACCTGTTTTGATTTCACAGGAGTGAGTAAGTTCTTCGGTATTACTGCCGAGCACTCACTCGCAGCTCGGACCTCATTGCGCTCTCCGCCGGGCCCACATCTAAAGGAAGTCTGCGCGGGCCTCCCTCTGCTCTGCTGCTGACCTCCGACCTCGTGTACTGTGGGTTAGAGGGTACTTGAGTATACATTCAAGGGTTTTCCTACCTAGTCTCTCCCTTTCTACCTATCTTATCCAGTTTTACACCTTAATTTGTTTCGTAACGTTACAATACTTAGTTCTATGGAAGTGATCAATTCTCCTAGCCAATTCTACTTTAACATATTTATTCTTCTTGTCCTTTTATTTATTATTCATATTTTTGTTACAAACATTATCTTTAACTTGCATCAATAACTTTTAAGAATCGAGATGGCTTCACGTTCAATAAACTTTTACTGGAATAGGGAGCAGCATATTCACAATTCTGCATAATAGTCATTCAAATGAGCCCATTCCAAGGAAAAAAATTCAATCCAGGAACAAAATATCTCATGGTCAGCCTATCGTAATTTATATTTCACCCTTTACCTGAACCGAATACATGCCTATTCTTCGGAATACCTTTCTCCGTTACTTCTTTTGTGGGCTTCCTTCTTTCCCTCGTCTGTCTGCAACGGCTCTCTCTCCATAGCTGTTATTCTACTCTTATTGCAAATAATTGTATAATCTACCATTCACTACAACTAGCATGCACTTCTATCTACTTCTATTCAACTGTTAAATCTACCCGTCAATTCTGCTTATTTTTCGCCAATAATGGCTACCGTCACTTATCTCCAATCCATCATTATTGGTCTTTCCTTCAGGTCCGTCATTCTTCCTGCCTCTCTTCCTCTCGACCAAAAATATTAATCAGCGTTGAAACGCTCCATATCGCCCGAGGATCTCAAATCATTACATTTCTCGAATATTCATCAGTTGACGAATTCTGACTCCATGTGAAGGGATGTCGATTTACTCGACAGTTGTACCCGAAGGCGTAAATTATACTCCACCATCTTTATAACCGGCCGGGAAGATAATGGAATAATTAACAACATCAGCTATCACAATCAACCGAAAACAGAGAATCCTTTTGATACATAGCAACTTTTCTAAGTTCTATTACCATTGGCCACCAGCTGGCATTTTCTTTGTGTACACATTTTGCAGAGAGAAGGCGACCATTCTATCACTTACCCAAGACAGTTACATCAGTCCTGCATCGTTTTTCCCTTTCCTACTCGTTACGTCACGTTACGCAATGTTAGCTTCCTTGCCATTTAGTGTGTTCATTCCCAAACTAAACGAACGTTACAACTACTCTTACATGCTCGTCAAATGTAGAAATTTATTAATATATATATATATACATATATGTATTTTTTTTTTTATTATTATTATTTTTTTTTTTTTCACTAATGACTACGTTTAATGGTAACATGCAAAAGAAAATTAATCTAGCTTCTTTAATCTAAGTTTATTAATCTACCCACTTATGTCTGAGAATTATTGTCTATAGGTATACTTAATTATCTCTAACACAAACTAAATTTATTAATATACGTACTAACATGCAAACAAATTCTACGTGTAAAACTATTCAAATCATGCAAATCCTTACATTAACATACTAACACACTCTCATTCCTGAGGGTGTCTTTATTTTACCTGTAGATCGTAGATTGTACCTGGGAGGAGTATTTGGAATTGAAGGTTCCTTCGATTCCTGGGTCTGTTCGGCTGGTATTCTCACTATGTACACGCCATCTTCCTCTTCATCCTCAGGTGAATCTGAATTCGTTTGTTCTCTTTCAGTATCCTTCGTATGTTCAATTTTTTCAGTCGCTAGGTACGGTTGATCCTCGTAGATCTTTCCCAGCTTTAGTCTGTTGACATGAACCACTTGTGAGGAACTTGTCCCTTTGCTATGAATTAGTTTGATCCTGACGTTCACTTCCCCCAGAACTTCTGTCACTCGATATGGTCCAACCCAATTTGGAAGAAACTTGGCGTGTGGAGCTCTATATTTCTTGGTATTGTGAAGGAATACCACATCACCTTCCATGAACTGGTGCTTGCCTCGTGGTTTCTGGTACTTAACGTTTTGCTCATGAGCTTTATCGCTAGCTATCTGGGCCTCTTTGAAAGCTTTCTGCATTCGATTAAAAATTGAACCCGATGTATCGTCTTGAAGTGAGTAATTCAATACCTCGTTCTTAAGCAACTCTCCGTAGGGTAATATTGGATCTCTCCCATGAAAGAGATAGTACGGGGTATTATTGATTGAGTTGTGGAATGAAACATTCAGTGCCAATGTGGCGCTGGACAAACTCTTATCCCATTCCTTAATATCGGCTTGGACAAGCGAAAACAGGGCGTTCTTAAGTAGTTTGTTGAATGCTTCCGTCATGCCATTGCTCTGTGCATGGTATGGTGTGGTGAAATGTAATTTCGTTTGTAATCGATCTGCTATCTCTTTGAAGGTATTCGCAGTGAATTCTCTTCCGTTATCAGTCACCAAACTTCCTATTCCCCCAAATGTACACACATAGTGTAGCATTGTTTTGGCAACCGTCTCGGCCATTTTATCGGGGATTGCATAGGCTTGTACGTATCGCGTAAGGTGACAGACCATTGTCATAATATATTTATTTCCACTGTATGATGTCGGTAGGGGACCTATTAAATCGACCCCGACTCTTTCTAGAGGTTGAGTGACAGTCGGAAATTTTTGTATAGGAGCTTTCGTCAGCCTGTTAAAGTTCCTTTTTTGACAGGGGATACATTTATTTATGTACCCCTTCACATCTGTCGCCATGTTAGGCCAATAGAACAATGAGCGGGCCTTGGTCAATGACTTCCTTATCCCAAGGTGAGCGCTTAGTGTGCTGTCATGACATAAAAAGAGGGCATCTTTCTTGAGTGATTTCGGTACCACTTACCTGGTTCGCACTGGTTCATCTTCATTTTCTGGCACCTTCATATAATAAAGACACTTGTTCTGCATAACAAACGTGTCCACTTCGTTTGGATTTGCTATTTCTTTTGAAGTTTCCTCCAGACTTTCTATTATCTTTTTCCACACACTATCTTCCATTTGCTTTTCTCTCACCCTTTCTGGGGAGAATATTCCAGCTGGATTAAAATAGTTCTCATCTCCGTCTGTTCCATTTATGCATGCTACATTTCGAGAGAGTGCATCCGGTATAATATGATCCTTTCCGGGTTTGTAGATGATCTCGAAGTCAAAATCTCCGAGATATAAAGTCCAACGTGTGATCCTCGGCACTGTATTCTTGCTCTGAAAAAGAAATTTTAGGGGAACATGGTCGGTATATATCTCAAACTTACCTCCTGCTAAGTAAAACTCAAAGTGTTTTACAGCAGACACGATGGCTAGGGCTTCCTTTTCAGACACCGTGTAGTTTATTTCAGGTGCCTTTAACTTTCTAGAGTAGTAACTTACCGGGTAGTCTAATCCATCGACTGACTGTATAAGCACAGCTCCAACACAGTTATTGCTGGCATCTGAATGCAGCTTAAATGGCTTACCAAAATCAGGATACACTAAAACAGGGGCTTCACTTAATACTCCTTTTAATTTCTCGAAAGCTTGAGCATGCTTATCTTCCCATTTAAATTTCGTGTACTTCTTTGTCAGATTAGTTAGTGGCGCAGATATCTCAGAGAATCCAGGCACAAACCTACGATAATATGAAGTCATACCTATAATACTCCTGACTTCCCTTTTAGTGGACGGCTCTTTCAGGCTTTTAATTGCCGAGACCTTTTCTGGGTCCACCCCTACCCCATTTTCTGATACAATGTGACCCAAATACTTAACGGATTTCTTTGCAAGGGAGCATTTATCAGGTGCTATTTTCAATCCCGATTCCTCTATCAAGGTCAAGATTCTGTCGAGGTCTTTAATGTGTTGTTCGAAAGTACTCGAATAAATCAAAATATCATCCAAGAATACTTGAGCGCATTTTCCCAATTCTGGGTCGAGAATTTCTTGCATGCATCGTTGGAATGTTGCTGACGCGTTGCAGACACCCATTGGCATTCGATTGTAACAAAAAGTGTTATCATCTGTCGAGAAAGCAGTCTTCAATTTGTCCTTTTCCGCAATTGCTATCTGCCAATAACCCTTTTTGCAATCTAGACTAGAAAAATACTTCGCCCCGTTCAAGGATCCTAGCAGTATTGTGGTGTTAGGTAACGCGAATTTGTCTTTTTTAGTTACTTTATTCGTACCTCTGAAGTCAATGCAAAAGCGATATCCTTCCTTTTTCTTTACACATACCGATGGACTTCGCCATGGACTAGCACAAGGTTCGATGACTCCCATCTCGAGCATTTTATCAATTTCTGTCTTCATTACTTCCTTCATGTGATAAGGTATGGGCCACTGCTTCGTAAACACGGGTTCATTATTTCCTGTGTCTATACTATGCTCCACTAAATCGCACTTGCCAATATCTGTGGCATGCTGTGATATGCCGCCCTTATGCCTCTGCCAAATAGTTTCCACCTGGACCTTTTGGTCATCACTTAAATGATCTAAACTAGGCATGTCACCCATTGAACCTCCTAGTTCTATTCCTTCAATATCTAAGCCACCGCCATATATTACTTCCTCGGTGCTCACATTTGCACACCTGCGATAACTTTCTGACTGCCCTCCATCGTATCCTGTAAAATCAAACTTATTGTTGCCTATTATCGCCTGTTTTCTTTCAAAGTCAAAACTCGATTCACCCAGCCTACCTAACAGATCCACTCCTATTAATACATCCCCTGGAAAGGATTCAACTTCTACTATTAGTAATTCGTGATTTATGGTTTCATTCCCAAAATGTAGAGGTAAAGTTACTTTTCCTAACACTTCGATAATTTCATTGGACACTGATCGAATTACAATTGAACTATTATTAATTTTGGGCTTATATGATTCTGGTAGCTCTGCTAAAAAAGATGATTTAACAATCGAACAACATGATCCGGTATCTAATAAACAACTACCAGATTTACCTGCAATTTTGATATTTATCACGGGTCTGATAAACTGATCTAACGTCCCAGGGGAATCCACTAGTTTTTTGGAGGAGCTTCAACAGCAGGTTGTCTTGGGTTAACTCGCGTATTATATTTACCTCCTCTGTAGTTACCGCGCCAATGGCCTCTTCCTCTGAAACTGGGCGCAGTCTCCCTAGAGTTCCTCATCCGTCGACAATCTCTCTGCAGATGTCCGACTTTCCCACACGACCAACACTGACTTCCATTTCTTGAAAACCGGGGTCTTGGTGGACTCCTTCTTAGGTTAAATTCAGTTGCGTGTAATTCACCTACTTGCCTTGAACCCGAGTTTAGGGAAATCTCACATCGTTTAGCTGCCTTCACTGCAGCGTTGAAATCCGTGTATTCCGAAGCAGACATAACATCTCTAATGTGCGGCTTTAATCCTTTTATAAAACCTGGGATCAATGCTCCGTCTCTAGCATTCTCGTCATTAAGTTCTTCTAAGATTGACGACAATTCAGACGATTTCGCTTCAATATTTGCCGCATATTCGTCCACATTTAATCTTCCTTGGGTCACAGTGAGCAGTTCTGCATATGCTTCCGGTCTACTCATTTTCAATGAAAATCTGTTATCCAAGGCATCACATATCTCATCAAATGATGCATTTTCAAGTCGTTTATTAGCATCTATGAAGCTTTCCGCAATTCCGGAACATACTATCTTCAAGATACAGGCCTTTTGGTCATCGTTCCACCCTTCCAAGATCGACCTCTTGTTGAAAGATGTAATATACTTACGGAAATTACTTTTGCCGTCATACTGTGCCACACGTCCCAACATGGAAATACCATTGGTGATATTAGCCACCGCAGGGGGAGCTTCTCGATCACCCATAATTCTATAATTACATGCACTGTTAACCGAACAACTAACTTGATATCTTACTCACCAGACCACCTGTAGTCATGGACCGCAACTTTGTGTCACAAAACTATCTAGTTTTACTATAGACCGACAATGACAATTGTTCACTCACCCACACCCGCTGTGACTTCCTGAGACTCTTGCTCTAAACATGGGGTATCATATTACCTTAACACACAACTCATTTGAACAATTAAAAAAAATTCAACTATCAAGTTAGTCATTTATAAAATTCTCAGTACATGGAATAATTTGTCAAAATAAAAATTGTTGATGCATCACATTATGTGTTCACCTCGTTATTTCAGGATGTTGCAATTCATTGATCAAGTTTTGCAATAAAAAAATAGAATCCCACCGCTGCCACCAATGAATGATCGGGAGTCTGAGATCTTATTTCTTTCATTTAATTAGTTGATTAATCTTTCTTTTCTTGTTTCCATTTTATTATTCCTTCCGGTAGCTAATCAGTTATATTTTATAAGACAGTCCGAGCGTCACACTAGCGTGAAGTTCGTCTATTCGTAAATAGATTTCAATTAAATTTTCATGATTGCAAGGATTTCCTGAAATGACGGGGGGAATAAAACGACATATTTAACTAACTAAATTCGCTATTGAAGACATTCATGCAAGACATTACACAAAGAAATTATTCGAGACCTTTATGAAATACAACTGGATGTGCTAAATAACCGTGTTACAAATTCACACAATAACTATGGGAGAGACTAGACCCAAGAAATACTTATGCTCATTGAGAGGAATGGTCAGAGGCTTCAGGTCAGGACTGGGACATCTTCAACTCAGTTATTCACAACACTTGATATCAAAGATAACTTGCTGTCGAAACTAAGATGGTTTCTCTCTGGAGTCTGGTCAGGAACTAACTCTTCTCTAACTTCTCTTCCCTCAGGTCTTCCTAAATCTCCACCTACTTTCCTAACTAACCAACCCTTTTCCCTCAATTCTTGAATTCTATTGGGCTTAGTTAAACCCGGGGGTGTGCTCTTTTCCCAATCTATCCAATCCTAATTCAGCCTAACTATAAACAATATTTCGTATCCCCGCCCAGAAACCGTTATGAAATCCTTTGCTCAACTATTTCATAATCTATCAACCTAAACATTAACTGTTTTCTAGAGCATGTCAAACGTCACCTTCTCACCTATAAATCTTCTGGGAAATCTACAAAACTATTCCTACCCCAAACAATATACATGAGGCATAGAGTCCTCTTGTTTCATTCTCCTAAAGCTTTTCTCAACAACAATAATTAAACTGTTCCCAAACTCCTAAGTAATTATTCCTTATATTCCTGAATATATTATTCCTAAATTTTAAATATATAAATGTACAAATATATATAGGGGTTGCATATAGAATCTATACAGTACTATCAGAGAAAAGAGTCACTGTGATGATGTACTATCAGAGAAAAGAGTCACTGTGATGATGTACTATCAGAGAAAAGAGTCACTGTGATGATGTACTATCAGAGAAAAGAGTCACTGTGATGATGTACTATCAGAGAAAAGAGTCACTGTGATGATGTACTATCAGAGAAAAGAGTCACTGTGATGATGTACTATCAGAGAAAAGAGTCACTGTGATGATGTACTATCAGAGAAAATAGTCACCTCTTGATGCCAATTTCCAAAAATCACAGTTTCTAATATTCACTATTTTACCAAACTTTTGATTTTGTCTTCGTATATCCAGACCAAATTTAGGATATCTACAACCATTACAGTTTGTCATATTTCTTCATTGGTGATGTGAAATAACTAGTAAACTGAGAAGAAAAAAACTAGAAAATACTTTTTCTGGAATGAGTCGATGCAATTTTGAATATTAAAACAAATAGAAATCAAAGTAGAGTTGAATTAAATACATAATTCATTTCTTTATTATAATAGTCATTTAAATATCACCCCCACTGTAACATCTTACAACATCAACTATCCGAACTAATTGCTCTCCATTTTGCTCTTATTTGGCCTAATGCACAGCAACAAAAACCAATAAAGTCTCTGATAAAATTAAGCGATTGCAGTTCATGAAATGACCTACAAAATTTTATGGCGCGGAAGAAAGGATCTGAAATGGCTTGAACTGCGATAGAAACACCTATCGGTAGATAAGAGATAAACACCTATCGGTAGATAAGAGATAACACCTATCCGTAGATAAGAGATAACACCTATCCGTAGATAAGAGATAACACCTATCCGTAGATAAGAGATAACACCTATCGGTAGATAAGCGATTACACCTATCGGTAGATAAGAGATAACACCTATCGGTAGATAAGCGATAACACCTATCGGTAGATAAAAGATAACACCTATCCGTAGATAAGAGATAACACCTATCAGTAGATAAGAGATAACACCTATCGGTAGATAAGAGATAACACCTATCCGTAGATAAGAGATAACACCTATCCGTAGATAAGAGATAACACCTATCGGTAGATAAGCGATTACACCTATCGGTAGATAAGAGATAACACCTATCTGTAGATAAGAGATAACACCTATCGGTAGATAAAAGATAACACCTATCCGTAGATAAGAGATAACACCTATCAGTAGATAAGAGATAACACCTATCGGTAGATAAGAGATAACATCTATCGGTAGATAAGAGATTACACCTATCGGTAGATAAGAGATAACACCTATCGGTAGATAAGAGATAACACCTATCGGTAGAGATAACACCTATCGGTAGATAAGAGATAACACCTATCGGTAGATAAGAGATAACACCTATCGGTAGAGATAACACCTATCGGTAGAGATAACACCTATCGGTAGATAAGAGATAACACCTATCTGTAGAGATAACACCTATCGGTAGATAAGAGATAACACCTATCGGTAGATAAAAGATAACACCTATCGGTAGATAAGAGATAACACCTATCGGTATATAAGAGATAACACCTATCGATAGATAAGAGATAACACCTATCGGTAGATAAGAGATAACACCTATCGGTAGATAAGAGATAACATCTATCGGTAGATAAGAGATAACATCTATCGATAGATAAGAGATTACACCTATCGGTAGATAAGAGATTACACCTATCGGTAGATTAGAGATAACACCTATCAGTAGATAAGAGATAACACCTATCGGTAGATAAGAGATAACACCTATCGGTAGATAAGAGATAACACCTATCAGTAGATAAGAGATAACACCTATCGGTAGATAAGAGATAACACCTATCGGTAGATTAGAGATAACACCTATCGGTAGATAAGAGATAACACCTATCGGTAGATAAGAGATAACACCTATCGGTAGATAAGAGATAACACCTATCGGTAGATAAGAGATAACACCTATCGGTAGATAAGAGATAACACCTATCGGTAGATAAGAGATAACACCTATCGGTAGATAAGAGATAACACCTATCGGTAGAGATAACACCTATCGGTAGATAAGAGATAACACCTATCGGTAGATAAGAGATAACACCTATCGGTAGAGATAACACCTATCGGTAGATAAGAGATAACACCTATCGGTAGATAAGAGATAACACCTATCGGTAGAGATAACACCTATCGGTAGATAAGAGATAACACCTATCGGTAGATAAGAGATAACACCTATCGGTAGAGATAACACCTATCGGTAGATAAGAGATAACACCTATCGGTAGATAAGAGATAACACCTATCGGTAGATAAGAGATAACACCTATCGGTAGAGATAACACCTATCGGTAGATAAGAGATAACACCTATCGGTAGATAAGAGATAACACTTATCGGTAGAGATAACACTTATCGGTAGAGATAACACTTATCGGTAGAGATAACACTTATCGGTAGGCAAGATAGAGCATGTAACCTCGGCAGTCATATAATTTAGTTATACAATTCAGTAAATATATTATCTTTGTAAATTAATAATAGAATTGTGACTTCAATATGGAATTTAAAATGGGAATATGTTTATTTCCCATTGGAAGCGTCCTCATCAATAATTGACACAGGTAGAGTTATAATTGGATAATGAGAATAATATATGGGAGATGGAAGGAGTTATTTATCTCGTCATAGAAATGGTAAATACTAATAAAATAATAAATAGTGGATAGAGATACGGCATATTTAGATAATAACGAAAACATACAGCATTAAGTTGATATAATTTATAGGAGTTGAACAAAATAGTTGGAAAATTTGTTAAATTTAGAAAAACTTTACTTAATATTGAATTGGACCCCTTCTAACCTTCAATACAGCTTCAATATGTCTCAGAAAGGAATCATAAGCTTCTTCACTTCTTCCATAATGATTTCCAGGCACTCTTCATCAAACCTCGTTCCAGCTCCTAAATACGGGAGGGCAGCGATTCCTCACTTGTAACTAGACTATACACCACAAATGATCAATTAAATTGAGATCCCAAGATTGAGGGGCCACTCCACGTGTTTCAGCCCAGTTTCATGCTTCTCATTCCAATCGGTAATGATATGGACATTGGGCAGTGTGGATCGTAACATTATCGTCATGGAAGATGCAGTTACTTTCAGGAAACAGAGTTTGATACAACGGATGCACCTGGTCGCCTAAAATTGTTCAGGTAATCGTTGCTGTTGATCTTACCATGCAGGGCAATAATTGGACTAAGAGAATTTCACGATATGGCTGCCTAAACCGTTACTGGGCCTCCTTCATGCTTCACCTTGGAAAAAAGACAGTCCGGGTTGAAAGATTCTTATTGGTGCCACCACACGCAAACTCGGTTCGAAGTTGAAAAAAAGAGTGAAACTGGACTCATCAGAGAATAATACTCTCTTCCTCTGATCTGGAGACAGGGTTTGTGATTCCGACACCACATCGTCCGCTTCGGAACGTTTCAAGAAGAAAGCAGAGGTTTCCTGATGGCAGGTGCTTTATGGTATTCAGCTTTATAAAGCTCACGACAAACAATTTTGGTAGAAACTGAATTGTTTAGTTCAACTCCACACACATCTTAGTCGCCGTAGTGCTATGTTTTTTCCTCAAAATGCAATTAATTATCGCCGATTTATATCAGAGAGCTACGACCAGGGTTGCTTCGATTATTGGAGGTCCTTTTCTGTTTTCCGAATTGTGTCATCGTCCTCGATATGTTACTGTAGCTCACGAAAACCAAAAGCTTATTGACGAAACCTAAAAGCTCAACAGTTTTGGTGATCGAAACTCCTGTCATGGTAGCACCAACAATTTGCCCTTTTTCGAAAGCTGTTAGGTCATGCATTTTAAATATATCTGAAGGGACTACGACAAAAGCCCACACGACAAAATCTCTAGCGTCAAAAGCCCATGCAACAAAAGCCCACACCGACAAAAGCCCACATCGACAAAAGCCCACACGACAAAATCATTAGCGTCAAAAGCCCATGCGACAAAAGCCCATACCGACAAAAGCCCACACCGAAGAAAACAAAATTAGTATTCCTACAATATAAATAATACATATATGTAAAGCTGGAACGAAGGAAGATAAAAATTTAACAGTTTTCTTTCTAAGGAATCATTGTAAATTTGTATTATGCACCAAATTTAGGGACGCTGTTATCGCAGAACTTAATTTTAAAACAGTTTAATTTATGTACTAAAATTTTAGTATATACTACTGAAATATTCAGTCAGACGCCAGGTAACCAGCAGACGTCTTGTTCAGTTGTAATGTAGGATTACTGATCGAAAGGTCATACATCAGCCTCTGTAGACTTTGCTAGCTGTAGACTTTGCTAGCTATAGTCTTAGATTCTATAGCCAAGATCTTCGTAAATACTTTATTTGGCTACAATTATGTATCCTCCATTGCCCCTTATACATGTGTAACTAGTCAATTAGAATGGTTGTTGATGTCCTGAATACAGATTTTATTCTAATTTTTCATCAAACCGTGGAGCAACAGTTAGCCTATAACTGTGAAATAACTGAAATGTTTTGTAGTTCTTATTACCTTCGCAAAATGCAGGAAGATCATATTTTCATCGGCATTTATTTATTTATCATCTTGTTATTCGCTTAACTGAAAAAGTGTTCAACCAAATTACCTGAAATTTTTATGAAAAGATTGGTCAATGTTCAGTGACCTGCTGGTAGAATTTTGTGAACGACCCGGTCAAAGTTCAAGGTCATGGTCATCTATAACTCAAAAAGTATTCAACCAAATTGTCTCAAATTTGATGGGACGATTGGACAATTTCTAGAAGCCATCTGGTAGAATTTTGGGAGCGATCCGGTCAAAGGTCAAGGTCATTTATAACTCAATAACTCAAAAAGTATTGAACCATATTGCATGAAAATTGGTGGGACGATTGGTCACTATCCAGTCACTAGTTTATTAGATTTTGGTAGCAAACGGAAAAGCGGCGGCGAAGGTATGCGCTCTTCCGAGTGCACATAATTTAGTTGTTTACACTTTTATTACTCTGTTATCTTTTACGAATTAAGACGAAATTAAATCTATTATCCAATTAAAATTGATTCTAATATCAACTAAATGGAAGAGTTATAGTATCATAGATACGATAGGAATTTGTGTTACCACTCGACATATATTTTTTTCAGTATAAGAAATAAATAAACAAAAAATCTGGAAACAAAGAATTTGGAAAACAGAAAATCCGGGAAACAGAAGATACGAAAAACAAGATCCGGGAAACAGAAAATCTGAAAAACAGAAGTCCGAATGAATAAATTCTGATAGATTTTTGATAGAAATCGATAGTTGAGGTACATAATTTGAAGGCCCGGTTAAAAAAAACATTACTGCTTGTTACCGTTCACCAGAAGCTGGTCACCGTTCAGGCAACGCCGTATACGCTCAACCACCGCATATTTTCACTCCTACCGCTCCAAAAGTTTTGAACAACACAAAATATTACAACGTTGGGGAGCGGTAGTTATCCGCTCCACAAAGTTTACCACCGCCCCAACTATGCCTAGTCAATGTTTGGCACCATTATACCTAGGTCACACCGCCGAACTTTGTTGGGGCGCTCCCTGAGCTATGAAAAAAAAATCATCACCGCTCGTTTCCGTTTACAGAAGTAGGTCCCTGTTAAAACAAACGCCATATGAAACTAGACCAACGCCTAGTCCTTCCTATCGCTCCGAAAATTTTGAGCTGCACAAAATATTGCGAATGGTGAGGAGCGGTCAATTTTCAGCTCTGGCAAAGTTCACCACCGAACTTTGCTATAGTGTTGGTTTAACAGTAGCGAGAAGCAGTGAGCGTTGGTTTAGCGGGGTGCAACCTACATGCCAACGCCAGACTTAAGTTCATCACTGCAATAGTTTGATGCTTCAACGCCCGACACAGTTCCAGCAATCTTGTGACTGCACGCAAAACGCTTACAATCACTACACCAAAGTTTATGCAACGTTTAATTACCTCCAGGTCAAAGTTGGCGAAGCAACGGTGGGTCCAGCGTTTAAATTTTTTGCGTTGGCCAAGCGGACCCAAACATCCGCGAAATTGCATCTAATGGTGCCAAATTTTGACTGGACGTTGTTGTGGTGGTGGTGAACTTTGCCAGAACGAAAAATTAACGCTCCTTACCGCTTGTATTATTTTGTGCAGTTCAAAACTTTCGGAGCGGTAGTAGTGAACATAAGCAGTGGCCAAGCGTATACGGCCTTGCCTGAACAGGGGCTAACATCTGGTGAACGTTAACAATTGGCGATGATGTTTGTCCTCTCGTCAGGAACGGTCCAGCAAAGTTCCTCTGGTGTGACCGGGCCTTCAAATGATGAACTTCAACTATCGATTTATATCAAAAATCTATCAATATTTCTGATAGATTTCATCTACTCAGCTCTGTAGTCAAAAGCAGTATACCGCTGTACCAACTTTAAACCTCCGAAGAGCCAACGCCAACACTCGTACAGCACCGCTTCATCATAGCTCGCGTTACCATGATTGATGTTCCCTTTTGTGCCGTAATGAGCGTTGTTGAAATTGGGTCTATTCTCCCTCCGTTCAAGGAACGCTCCAATAAAACTCGGGTGGTGTGACCTAAGCTTTTGACACAAGTTCGCGGACGTTCCGGTCCACAAGCCCAAAGCAGAAATCTCAAATGATGGAAAACCGCTGCTTCGCTAGAATTGCTTGGGCGGTGATTAAATGTTACACAATCTTTCATGGGGCGGTTGAAACCGTTTTACTCGTGGAAACGAGTTTGCTTAAACGGTGGCGAACTATGCGGAGCGGAAAACTATTCTCCTAACTGCTAGTAATACTTTGCGCAGCTCAAACCTTCAGAGCGGTGATGGAACTTAAGCAGTGTCCGAGCTTATACGGTGTTGTTTAACGAAGACTGACTTCTATGAATGAATTCTTTTCACCGTTCAACGAACGCCCCAAAAAAGTTCGGGGCGGCGTGACCTTAACTTAAGAAAACAAGGATAACAAAAAAACAAGGATAACAAAAAAACAAGAGTAACAAAAAAATAAGTGTAAGGGTATTAAATAAAGTGTAGGGGTGTTAAATAAAGTGTAGAAGTGTTAAATAAAGTGTAGTGGTGTTAAATAAAGTGTAGGGGTGTTAAATAAAGTGTAGGGGTGTTAAAAAAAGTGTATTGGTGTTAGATAAAGTGTAGGGGTGTTAAATAAAGTGTAGGGGTGTTAAATAAAGTAAAGGGGTGTTAAATAAAGTGTAGGGGTGTTAAATAAAGTGTAGGGGTGTTAAATAAAGTGTAGGGGTGTTAAATAAAGTGTAGGGGTGTTAAATAAAGTGCAGGGGTGTTAAATAAAGTGTAGGGGTGTTAAATAAAGTGCATGGTGTTAAATAAAGTGTAGGGGTGTTAAATAAAGTGTAGTGGTGTTAAATAAAGTGTAGGGGTGTTAAATAAAGTGTAGTGGTGTTAAATAAAGTGTAGGGGTGTTAAATAAAGTGTAGTGGTGTTAAATAAAGTGTAGTGGTGTTAAATAAAGTGTAGTGGTGTTAAATAAAGTGTAGGAGTGTTAAATAAAGTGTATTGGTGTTAGATAAAGTGTAGGGGTGTTAAATAAAGTGTAGGGGTGTTAAATAAAGTGTAGTGGTGTTAAATAAAGTGTAGGGGTGTTAAATAAAGTGTAGGGGTGTTAAATAAAGTGTAGGGGTGTTAAATAATGTGTAGGGGTGTTAAATAAAGTGTAGGGGTGTTAAAAAAAGTGTATTGGTGTTAGATAAAGTGTAGGGGTGTTAAATAAAGTGTAGGGGTGTTAAATAAAGTAAAGGGGTGTTAAATAAAGTGTAGGGGTGTTAAATAAAGTGTAGGGGTGTTAAATAAAGTGTAGGGGTGTTAAATAAAGTGCAGGGGTGTTAAATAAAGTGTAGGGGTGATAAATAAAGTGTAGGGGTGTTAAATAAAGTGCATGGTGTTAAATAAAGTGTAGGGGTGTTAAATAAAGTGTAGTGGTGTTAAATAAAGTGTAGGGGTGTTAAATAAAGTGTAGTGGTGTTAAATAAAGTGTAGGGGTGTTAAATAAAGTGTAGTGGTGTTAAATAAAGTGTAGTAGTGTTAAATAAAGTGTAGTGGTGTTAAATAAAGTGTAGGAGTGTTAAATAAAGTGTATTGGTGTTAGATAAAGTGTAGGGGTGTTAAATAAAGTGTAGGGGTGTTAAATAAAGTGTAGTGGTGTTAAATAAAGTGTAGGGGTGTTAAATAAAGTGTAGGGGTGTTAAATAAAGTGTAGGGGTGTTAAATAATGTGTAGGGGTGTTAAATAAAGTGTAGGGGTGTTAAATAAAGTGTAGGGGTGTTAAATAAAGTGTAGGGGTGTTAAATAAAGTGTAGTGGTGTTAAATAAAGTGTAGGGGTGTTAAATAAAGTGTAGTGGTGTTAAATAAAGTGTAGGGGTGTTAAATAAAGTGTAGGGGTGTTAAATAAAGTGTAGTGGTGTTAAATAAAGTGTAGGGGTGTTAAATAAAGTGTAGGGGTGTTAAATAAAGTGTAGTGGTGTTAAATAAAGTGTAGTGGTGTTAAATAAAGTGTAGGAGTGTTAGATAAAGTGTAGGGGTGTTAAATAAAGTGTAGGGGTGTTAAATAAAGTGTAGGGGTGTTAAATAAAGTGTAGGGGTGTTAAATAAAGTGTAGGGGTGTTAAATAAAGTGCAGGGGTGTTAAATAAAGTGTAGGGGTGTTAAATAAAGTGTAGGGGTATTAAATAAAGTGCATGGGTGTTAAATAAAGTGTAGGGGTGTTAAATAAAGTGTAGTGGTGTTAAATAAAGTGTAGGGGTGTTAAATAAAGTGTAGTGGTGTTAAATAAAGTGTAGTGGTGTTAAATAAAGTGTAGTGGTGTTAAATAAAGTGTAGGAGTGTTAAATAAAGTGTATTGGTGTTAGATAAAGTGTAGGGGTGTTAAATAAAGTGTAGGGGTGTTAAATAAAGTGTAGTGGTGTTAAATAAAGTGTAGGGGTGTTAAATAAAGTGTAGGGGTGTTAAATAAAGTGTAGGGGTGTTAAATAATGTGTAGGGGTGTTAAATAAAGTGTAGGGGTGTTAAATAAAGTGTAGGGGTGTTAAATAAAGTGTAGTGGTGTTAAATAAAGTGTAAGGGTGTTAAATAAAGTGTAGTGGTGTTAAATAAAGTGTAGGGGTGTTAAATAAAGTGTAGGGGTGTTAAATAAAGTGTAGTGGTGTTAAATAAAGTGTAGGGGTGTTAAATAAAGTGTAGGGGTGTTAAATAAAGTGTAGTGGTGTTAAATAAAGTGTAGTGGTGTTAAATAAAGTGTAGGAGTGTTAGATAAAGTGTAGGGGTGTTAAATAAAGTGTAGGGGTGTTAAATAAAGTGTAGGGGTGTTAAATAAAGTGTAGGGGTGTTAAATAAAGTGCAGGGGTGTTAAATAAAGTGTAGGGGTGTTAAATAAAGTGTAGGGGTATTAAATAAAGTGCATGGGTGTTAAATAAAGTGTAGGGGTGTTAAATAAAGTGTAGTGGTGTTAAATAAAGTGTAGGGGTGTTAAATAAAGTGTAGGGGTGTTAAATAAAGTGTAGTGGTGTTAAATAAAGTGTAGGGGTGTTAAATAAAGTGTAGTGGTGTTAAATAAAGTGCAGGGGTGTTAAATAAAGTGTATTGGTGTTAAATAAAGTGTAGGGGTGTTAAATAAAGTGCATGGGTGTTAAATAGAGTGTAGGGGTGTTAAATAAAGTGTATTGGTGTTAGATAAAGTGTAGGGGTGTTAAATAAA
This sequence comes from Caprella mutica, assembly GCA_947561585.1. Lineage (NCBI taxonomy): Eukaryota > Metazoa > Arthropoda > Malacostraca > Amphipoda > Caprellidae > Caprella > Caprella mutica. The sequence continues at coordinate 128,228 of CANNZV010001100.1, forward strand.
GTGTAGGGGTGTTAAATAAAGTGTAGTGGTGTTAAATAAAGTGTAGGGGTGTTAAATAAAGTGTAGGGGTGTTAAATAAAGTGTAGTGGTGTTAAATAAAGTGGAGTGGTGTTAGATAAAGTGTAGTGGTGTTAGATAAAGTGTAGGGGTGTTAAATAAAGTGTAGGGGTGTTAAATAAAGTGTATTGGTGTTCCCTTGTTCCTTTTTTGAAATGATTGTTGTGACAGACAGTGAATATTTCCTCAGATAAACTACTAAATAATAGATACGATGCACTGGAGTAAAAAAGAGAAGAACAGGGGAAAATGATGAGAAACTAGGGGAAAAATTTGAGTAACTAGTGGAAATGATGAGAAACTAGTGAAAAATGGTGAGTAACTAGTGATAAATGGTGAGTAATTAGTGATAAATGGTGAGTAACTAGTGATAAATGGTGAGTAACTAGTGATAAATGGTGAGAAACTAGTGATAAATGGTGAGTAACTAGTGGAAAATGAGGAAAAACAAGATAGTATTGAAATGTGCCATTTATAATGGCTATATTTCGATCTTCAATTTACCCAGAGAGAAAATCAACGTTGGGCTTTAGAAGATCAAGAGATGCCCCAATTAATCTGCTATGGCCCCGCTATAACTTTCATTATGGCTAACAATCGAATATATGTACACAGGCAAGCCCCGATATTATTACCAAAATCACGACTCAAGAGTTATTATAAGTGGTAATAAGAGCAAGTTATGAATCCTAATTGTAACTCCTTAGACATTTCATTTTCTGTAAGTTAGAATAAAGGAAAAAGGTTTTGAGAGCATCTTTTACCGTATATTGAAAAGATGAAAGCTCTGTAATGAAAATTAAAAGTAGCAAATGAATTAAAAGTATTAAAATTCAACCATAGCTTGATTCTTACTTAGAATAGGTGAGTAATTAGTTCTATACTTCCATGTATATAATTGTGTTATATTGAACAAACACTAATTATATTCACTGTAAAATACTTTTGGCTGTATGGTGAGTTCAGTCTTATAGGATTTACTTGAGAAAAATGTGTAAGAAAAATAAACTATCATTATTTTTTTAAATTAATCTTAGTTAGTGTCCATGATACCCGCAGGTATATTATATAAGTTTCAACTAATTACTCACCTAACCTGAGTGAGAGTTAAGCTACGGTTGAATTTTATTAATTTTAATTCATTCACTACTTTGAACTTTCACCATCTAATTCTAAATCATTTTCTCCCAATCTAACTCATAGAAAATGAATTTTTTAAGGAGTTACTATTATATAATAACGTGAATCATACCTCGCTCTTATAACCTTCGCAAATTGCAGAAGGTTATGTTTTAATCACTAGTTATTTATTTATTTATAATCTTTTTCTGCGAATAACTCAAAAAGTATTGAAACAAATGACCACAAATTTTTTGGGTCTACATATTAATGATTTTTCAGGAGCATTTAATTATATTTTGGAATTGAACGGATTAAAGGTCAAGGTCATTCATAATTCAAGGATTAGAGGATGGTTAAAGCCATTTATTAGCGGGGGGCGAAGGTCCTAAATTGGTTTTAACCCTTCACTAGTGTCTGTGATCTAGTTACCATATGACACGTGTTAAGAGCAGAGTAATAAAAGCGGGGCCTGCCTCTATTTATTGTAGACACTGTAGACAAATTAAATGAGGTAGTGACACCTCAGACTGAGAATATAGCAATGAATATCACATCACTGAGATCAAACAGGACTCCTTCCTCAAACACAATGCCTTAATATTCTTCCTCCTTGCAATAAGTTATTTATTGATGATCAGGTCTTTCTCTCTAAGATGTGTAACTAAATCCTTCGAAGAAATCAATTAAAGCCAAACCACTTATTTCACTGCATCTTTCACCAGTCTATCATTAGTTCTCAAATACCTCACCAGATTGATAGGACATTTTACCCCAACCAATTTGATAGTCTAAAAATATTCTCTTTTTTGCAGGGGGAAAAGTGTTCTTTTTTTGGTAAATTTACCCCCCAAAGTTCAGTGATTTAATCCATGGTCTCATTTTCCAAACTTTGGCAGATTTGCGTCACAAGAAATAAATAAGCCCCCCTCTAGGGGGGAGGGGGGTATGAGGGGCCCATTCCAGGGTAATTGTATCCCCTTACGGGTAATAATTGGGGGCTGTAAAGTGATGGGCAGTTTGAAACTCTACTGAAAGTCTGAAGCTTTAAATTTGCAGGCTAGTGATGGTTGTTATTACCCTTCACTGCTAGTGATGGTTGTTATTATCCTTCACTGCTAGTGATGGTTGTTATAACCCTTCACTGCTAGTGATGGTTGTTATTACCCTTCACTGTCACTAGTGATGGTTGTTATTACCCTTCACTGTCACTAGTGATGGTTGTTATAACCCTTCACTGCTAGTGATGGTTGTTATTACCCTTCACTGCTAGTGATGGTTTTTATTAGCCTTCACTGCTAGTGATGGTTGTTATTACCCTTCACTGTCACTAGTGATGGTTGTTATAACCCTTCACTGCTAGTGATGGTTGTTATAACCCTTCACTGCTAGTGATGGTTGTTATAACCCTTCACTGCTAGTGATGGTTTTTATTACCCTTCACTGCTAGTGATGGTTGTTATTACCCTTCACTGCTAGTGATGGTTGTTATTACCCTTCACTGTCACTAGTGATGGTTGTTATAACCCTTCACTGCTAGTGATGGTTTTTATTACCCTTCACTGCTAGTGATGGTTGTTATTACCCTTCACTGCTAGTGATGGTTGTTATTACCCTTCACTGTCACTAGTGATGGTTGTTATTACCCTTCACTGCTAGTGATGGTTGTTATAACCCTTCACTGCTAGTGATGGTTGTTATTACCCTTCACTGCTAGTGATGGTTTTTATTAGCCTTCACTGCTAGTGATGGTTGTTATTACCCTTCACTGTCACTAGTGATGGTTGTTATAACCCTTCACTGCTAGTGATGGTTGTTATTACCCTTCACTGCTAGTGATGGTTTTTATTACCCTTCACTGCTAGTGATGGTTGTTATTACCCTTCACTGCTAGTGATGGTTGTTATAACCCTTCACTGCTAGTGATGGTTGTTATTACCCTTCACTGCTAGTGATGGTTTTTATTACCCTTCACTGCTAGTGATGGTTGTTATTACCCTTCACTGCTAGTGATGGTTGTTATAACCCTTCACTGCTAGTGATTGTTGTCGTAAACCTTCACTGCTAGTGATGGTTGTTGTAACCCTTCACTGTCTCTAGTGATGGTTGTTGTAACCCTTCACTGTCTCTAATGATGGTTGGTATAACCCTTCACCCTGCAAACATTTCCACATGGCATACACATGGATGCCATGTGGTTGGATGGTTATAATATGGCAATACGTTTTTAAGATGTATCATCCACATTGAAACAACCTAAACACTAAAATAACAGATGTTAACCATGTGTAATTTACCACATAACAACCACATGCCAATGACCATTTCAATAGCAGATGTTAACCATGTGTAATTTACAACATTAAAACCACATGTCAATGACCATTTCAATAACAGATGTTAACCATGTGTAATTTAACACATTAAAACCACATGTCAATTACCATTTCAATAACAGATGTTAACCATGTGTAATTTACCACATAACAACCACATGCCAATGACCATTTCAATAGCAGATGTTAACCATGTGTAATTTACAACATTAAAACCACATGTCAATGACCATTTCAATAACAGATGTTAACCATGTGTAATTTAACACATTAAAACCACATGTCAATTACCATTTCAATAACAGATATTAACCATGTGTAATTTACAACATTAAAACCACATGTCAATGACCATTTCAATAACAGATGTTAACCATGTGTAATTTACAACATTAAAACCACATGTCAATTATCATTTCAATAACAGATGTTAACCATGTGTAATTTACAACATTAAAACCACATGTCAATTACCATTTCAATAACAGATGTTAACCATGTGATTACGCAATATCATAACCACATGTTTAAAACCATATTGAAACCATATGTTATAGATATTTGATTATAAACATAAAACATGATAATTGGCATGTAGTTGTAATGTGGTAAATTACACATGGTTAACATCTGTTATTGAAATGGTAATTGACATGTGGTTTCAATGTTGTAAATTACACATGGTTAACATCTGTGATTGAAATGGTCATTGACATGTGGTTTCAATGTTGTAAATTACACATGGTTAACATCTGTTATTGAAATGGTATTTGACATGTGGTTTTAATGTGGTAAATTACACATGGTTAACTTCTGTTATTTTAAAACTCTAAATACAATTATGTGAAAGAGGACGATCAATCTATTTATTGTATAATTACAGTAGAGCTCCACTATAGTCAACTCCTGCATAGTGAACCATCCTCTTTAGTAGAAACCCTGTTTTGCGAACTTACTTTTATTGTGAAAATATTTAGTTTAGTTCACCACAAATTACTTTGTTTTCTATGAATATTTATATAGTAAATTAGTTGTATTTTATGAAAGTTCTTCCAGTACAAATTTTCTTTAATGAAGTCATGTGTAGTGATCCGTTCTGATATTTAGAGTTCTGAGAAATTAAATACACTGAATAATGAATATATTTGAAAAAGAAAGAAAATATTTTATGTAGTTTGCCATGATAATGCTAGTTTTCTATACAACTCTTATTAGTCTTATATCATCTACACTCTACAGCAAGGGTGGGCAAATGCAGCACTCATTGCTATTTTGGCACTCAGAGCGGCACTCGTGCCCACCAGAGAAAGGGTACTTTATTTTCTTCCAAAGAAAATTTAGAATATTTTGCCCTGACTGCTTTATAAATTACAAGGATATATAATATTAAAGAGGATGGTAAAATAATTGAAGAACAGAATATTTTTAATTACCTTGATACTTTGATAGTCAATTTTATACGTTAATAAGGTATTTTTAGTTTATTGTTAAAGTAGTGCCGGTGTTTAAAAAAATTACTTCCGACTCTTTTTATCTAGATCAGTTATTCTTACACTGGTAAGAATTTGTGCAATTATTTTTAATTCCTTTTTTTAATAAGTTGGGAAGCCATTGTCATTTATCCTGTGATTTTATGAATTAGTTATTAAATATTTATTACTTAAATGCAAAACAACTTATTTTTGTTTTTATTGTGAAAAAAGAAAAGTATAATTATATATCATTTATTAATTGCTTTTAATTCAAATAATAAATATACTACAAATATTTATGTTCCAAATATGTACGATTGTACGTACCTCAATAAAATCTATCCCCGCCCTTTCATTTTAATTACTCAGTATCCCCTGCAATTTAAAAAAACGAAAAGAAAATGGTAACGGCACTGTTATTCCATATTTCGGCACTGAAAAACACAACATGTGCCCATCTCTGCTCTAAAGTGAAGTAAATCATCTAAAGTGAATTTAAATTTATTAATAATAACTTTAAAAATCTACTTCTATCATGTCCAGGATGGCTCAGTGGATATGTCGCAGACTCAAAACAATAGCAAACTACATGGACCCCAGTTCGATTCCGGATACACCACTTCATTTCTTTCCCCATTTCTTTCAATTTAATTTGTATATAACAATATGTAACATTAAACTAAATAATATATAGGCAAATTAAATATACACTATATACAGTAAAGTAAGAAATGGCAATAAAATTAGTATGATCTTTTTGATTTATTGACACATGGTACTGATGTGTGTTACACATGGTACTGATATGTGTTACATATGGTATTGATATGGGTAACATATTATATTGATATGGGTAACATATGGTATAGATATGGGTAACATATGGTACTGATATGAGTAACATATGGTATTAATATGGGTAACATATGGTACAGATATGGGTAACATATGGTATTGATATGGGTAACATATTGTATTGATATGGGTAACATATGGTACAGATATGGGTAACATATGATACAGATATGGGTAACATATGGTATTGATATGGGTAACATATGGTTTTGATATGGGTAACATATGGTTTTGATATGGGTAACATATGGTATTGATATGGGTAACATATGTAACAGATATGGGTAACATATGGTACAGATATGGGTAACATATAGTACAGATACGGGTAACATATGGTACAGATATGGTTTACACATGGTACAGATATGTGTTACACATGGTACTGATATGTGGTTTTGTTATGGTTAACATGTGTATTCCATATGTTATACATGTGGCAAAACCACATGTATAACATATCGTCCAAGGTTCCAAAAATCAACATTGTAACCACATTGTTATAATGTGGACATAACCACATGGTATACATGTGGAAATGTTTGCAGGGCACTGTCTCTAATGATGGTTGGTATAACCCTTCACTCTCACTTCACTCTCTCACTCCACTCTCACTTCTCTGTCACTTCTCTCTCACTTCACTCTCACTTCTCTGTCACTTCTCACTCACTTCACTCTCACTTCTCTGTCACTTCTCTCTCACTTCACTCTCTCACTTCACTCTCTCATTGCACTCTCTCACTGCACTCTCTCACTGCACTTCGCTTTTTACAGCAGTAACTACAGGCCGATTAGTTAACATCGGTTCCTGGAAAGCTGCTTGAATCCATCATCAAGGATAGGATTGTGGATCACCTGGAAGAATACCAACTCATAGGAAAGAGTCAGCACGGCTTTCTTCGCGGGAAGTCATGCCTGACAAACTTACTAGAGTTCTTCTACTACGTTCTTCAGGAGCATGACAAATCCAAAGCTGTTGACATCGTCTACCTTGATTTCAAGAAGGCATTTGACAAGGTACCTCACAAGAGGTTAATGGCGAAAATAGCAGCTATTGGTGTGGGTGGTCGAGTCCTACAATGGATCAGGTCATGGCTAAATAACAGACAACAAAGAGTGGTGGTCAATGGCGTGGCCTCTGTGTGAAGCTCCGTAACCAGCGGGGTTCCCCAGGGCTCAGTCCTTGGTCCTCTGCTCTTTATTATTTACATAAACGACCTTGACGTAGGACTCGTCAGTAGGGTATCCAAGTTTTCTGATGACACAATGATTGACATCAACGGTCGTAGGAACGCTGAAGCTGCCTACACGCTACTTGGAGCCCCAATAGGACCCACTGATGTACAGAAGGATCTTGGAGTTATGATCACCAGGGATCTCAAGTTCTCTCGGCAGTGCCTGGAAGCTGAGAGGAGAGCAAACAAGATCCTAGGGTACATCAAGAGGCAATTCCGATACAGAAACAGAGAGACAGTCCTCACCCTGTACAACTCTCTGGTAAGACCTCTTTTGGAGTTTGCGGTCCATTTCTGATCACCGACGTTACGAGCAGATGTCCAGCGGTTGGAACGGGTGCAAGCGAGGGCGACTAAACTCGTACCTGAAATCCGATCCAAGGAATACGCACGTCGGTTAGAAGACCTGGGCCTCTTCACGCTTGAGCAGCGACGTTTGAGGGGTCAACTCATTGAGACTTTTAAGATCCTTCAAGTGATAAGTCGAGTTGATCCCGAAGACTACTTTTCGCTGTGTGTGAACCCCACCCGCAACCACGGGTGGAAGGTGGTTCCGCCTCGGTTCACCACTGCTCAGCTGGAGAACTTCATGCTGGTAAAGATCTGTAATGTGTGGAACAGACTGCCAGAAAATGTAGTCAGCAGCCTGACTGCTGACACATTCAAAGGGCGACTTGACAGGATACTCAGTGAGCTGGCTTACTGAGCTGTCAAGCGCCTCCATGACTTGACCTCGGAGTTGAGATGAGAGTCGTGGCTATCGTGTCTGATAGCACTCTTACTTCAACTCCAACCAACCAACTAAGAGAAAATCTGGCGTCTTTCTACGGCCGGCGAGAGAGATTAGGTCACACCCTGCGTCCTGTCACCGTCTCAGGGACTGCCTTTGGGCGGCCCCTGGGAAGGTGGCAGTGATTGGCGGGTTCGACTGACCAAGTCCAGAATAAATGTTGGAGCAATTGATTGTACTCAAACTTTGCTCCTACGCCTGGTGGAGGTTCTTCCTTTGTCAGGTTTGGGAGTACGGTTTGGAGTGCTTAGGTTCCAAGTGGGAAGTGATGGAGAGAGATTTACCATGCTCCGTTGTTAACCCAACGTCGAGCGCACAGCTGGCTGTGCACAGGGGCCATCCTTGGATGGCCATATTGTGCCTTTCGATGGTCCCTTTATCCTTGTGACTCACTTCTCTCTCACTCACTTCTCTCTCACTCACTTCTCTCTCACTCACTTCTCAATCACTCACTTCTCAATCACTTCACACTGTCACTTCACTTTATCACTTCACACTCTCACTTCACACTCTCACTTAACTCTCACTTCACTCTCACTTCACTCTCACTTCACTCTCACTTCACTCTCACTTCACGCTCTCTTCACTCTCACTTCATTCTCACTTCACGCTCTCTTCACGCTCTCTTCACGCTCTCTTTACGCTCTCTTCACGCTCTCTTTACGCTCTCTTCACGCTCCCTTCACTCTCACTTCACGCTCTCTTCACGCTCTCTTCACGCTCTCTTCACTCTCACTTCACTCTCACTTCACTCTCACTTCACTCTCACTTCACTCTCACTTCACTCTCACTACACTCTCTTCACTCTCACTTCACGCTCTCTTCACGCTCTCTTCACGCTCTCTTCACGCTCTCTTCACTCTCACTTCACTCTCACTTCACTCTCACTTCACTCTCACTTCACTCTCTCTCACTTCACTCTCTTCACTCACTCTCACTTCACTCTCACTTCACTCTCATTTCACTCTCACTTCACTCTCACTTCACGCTCTCTTCACTGTCACTTCACGCTCTCTTCACGCTCTCTTCACGCTCTCTTTACGCTCTCTTTACGCTCTCTTTACGCTCTCTTCACGCTCTCTTCACTCTCTCTTCACGCTCTCTTCACGCTCTCTTCACGCTCTCTTCACTCTCACTTCACTCTCACTTCTCTCTCTCTCTCTTCATTCTCACTTCACTCTCACTTCTCTCTCTCTCTCTTCATTCTCACTTCACTCTCACTTCACTCTCACTTCACTCTCACTTCACTCTCACTTCACTCTCACTTCACTCTCACTTCACTCTCTTCACTCTCTCTTCACGCTCTCTTCACGCTCTCTTCACGCTCTCTTCACGCTCTCTTCACGCTCTCTTCACTCTCACTTCACTCTCACTTCACTCTCACTTCACTCTCACTTCACTCTCTTCACTCTCTCTCACTTCACTCTCACTTCACTCTCACTTCACTCTCACTTCACTCTCACTTCACTCTCTCTCACTTCACTCTCACTTCACTCTCACTTCACTCTCACTTCACGCTCACTTCACTCTCACTTCACTCTCACTTCACTCTCACTTCACTCTCTCTTCACTCTCTCTCACTTCACTCTCACTTCACTCTCACTTCACTCTCACTTCACGCTCACTTCACTCTCACTTCACTCTCACTTCACTCTCACTTCACTCTCACTTCACTCTCTCTCACTTCACTCTCACTTCACTCTCACTTCACTCTCACTTCACGCTCACTTCACTCTCACTTCACTCTCACTTCACGCTCACTTCACGCTCACTTCACTCTCACTTCACTCTCACTTCACTCTCACTTCACTCTCTCTTCACTCTCTCTCACTTCACTCTCACTTCACTCTCACTTCACTCTCACTTCACGCTCACTTCACTCTCACTTCACTCTCACTTCACTCTCACTTAACTCTCTCTTCACTCTCTCTTCACTCTCCCTCCACAACATTTATTTCTTCTCAACTAATTAAAAGAAATAAAATTAGGAGGGGAAACTACAGGCGAAATTTTTAGTTTTGGACCAAGAAACATCTTGCCGTGCATTGTGTCAGCAATGAATGCTACTCTAGAGAAGGAATTCAATAAGATATACATTGGAAAAATGAATGTTACGAACTAATGTTTCGGAACACTCAATGAGAGGATCACACGGTAACGGAAGGTGAAAATGTCACTAACTCTAGAAAGCGACAGCTACTTCATTGTTATTAATATCTCCTAAATTGGCTAATGTTTCTGTACTCTTTTATAGCGAAATATCAAGTCAAAGAAAAAATGAATGAATATTGCTATTTAAAATTAAAAAGAAAATCCATTTATTTTGGTACTAATGCTGTGAAATGCAGTTGATGAAAAGATAACAGGTACACAGGTAAATAACACCACATCTTAAATCATTAGAAAAATAAAATTAAAGGAGATGATAATTGAAAATCATTAATGTTTTATATATTACTAGTTTATTTTCACGTTAAAAATAACGGGTCATCATCAGTACCAATTTATTACCCGTTATTAGGCTACTTTTAATTAATTCAATTAAAATCAAATTTTCTCCATAGTCTAATTTATTTTATAGATAAAATACATTTAAAAATTGAATAAGAACAGTGGAATTTAAATATCAAGTCAATATATTCCCGTGCGTATCATAGCTACATTCTTCATTTTTAATACCAGTAGTGTAAAAGAGGACACCAAACAAATAAATAAACATATAAATAAATATACACTCTACGGGTATTATTAGGATAGATTATTAATATTGAGATCTTATATTATATACTAGTGGGTACACATGCAAAATGCACGGAAAGTGCATATATTCCTATATTATGTAATATCTAAGGATATACATCCCATTTCCATTATATTTCGTATTATAATTAGGTATACCAGTAGAGAGTAATTTTAGGTCCTGTGACGTAAACAATTTGTGTACGATGCTTTCGTATAGCTACATCATAAATTATTGTACAAGATAGCTGTATCCCTCCCTATAATAAACATCATCGTGTTTTTATATATAAATATATATATAAATCCATCACGCTAAAGAATTCTTTTTATAAAACTCAAAATTTTCCTAAAACTCAAAATTTTCCGAAAACTCAAAATTTTCCGAAAACTCAAAATTTTCCAGAAACTCACAATATGAAAAGTAAAATATGTAGCTACATCGATCAGTTCAATGATTGAAATAGAAAAAATAGAATATATTCCATTCAAAATCATGTAAAGTTCGTTATTATTTGATTAAATATATTTTAAATATCATTTATTTCGAATATTTATTCATTTCAAACCCATCAATATAAATATTAAACTTAATTATTATATTCTCAATTGTGCAAAATTTGTCATTTATTTTCGTGAGAAAAAATGATGACCAACGTAGAATTTTATTTTTATTTTCTAATTTTCGTCACATCTCGAAAAGTACTTCGAATTTCGAAAAACAGTTAACGCAGTCATTATTGAAGAACAATTTTACATAATGTAGATATTTTTTCGATTCGATTAATGCAAATTTTATTTTTTCATTTATTTCGTATGTTACCATGTATTTCCCGATTTGAATTAAATCCCTATGTATTCCATTAAAACTTAAAATTTGAATAATTCAAAAACCCGTTCAAATTTCGTAAAACAAATCAATAGCGTTCTGTAGGACCGTAGGCCGAATGTTCCCAGAAAATTTCAGTTCATTCTGTTGGATAGTCTCTGAAAATATCCTGGAAAGTATGTCGAATTAATTCCTATGTATCCCATTATAAATCAAGTGTAATAATTCGAAAACCCGTTTGAATTTTGGAAAATCCTCTTAACACGTTAAATTTGACACCACTTTCTGAAGATTGTAAATTTTCCAGTCTCTGGGTCTAATCGTTTGTGAGTAATATTGCTCCAAGTAACACACAGACACACACACACACACATACACACCTACACACCTAGACACACACACACACACATACACACCTACACACCTAGACACACACACATACAGATGTAGCGTTTTATATATATAGATTTTTATATATTTTGATCCATAACGAAATTCAATTATTATACAAATAAGTAATCTATGGTACAGATATCGAATAAGGGAATCGTGTCCACGATACAATGTCACATAAGGAAAACGTATCCAAGATACAGTGTTAACTTAGGTCTCACACCAATCGTATCCATGATGCAATGCATCCCTTCTCACACCAGAGCATCGCATCCATGATACAATGCATCACTTCTCGTTGGCGATAAGTTAGCGCCTCATTTGCATTGGGAGGAGCAGTGTAATGCGCACCTCTCTATTGCTCCTCTAATCCGCACCTTAATTATAATGTTCACGTAGGAGCTGCATTATGCTAAATTAACAACACGGGCTTATTCGGGCTACTCAATAATCACGTAAGGCAATTAGCACTTAATTGGCCTAATTAGGAGGTAATTCAGTGAGTAATAAGCTTGCAGGCGATAGAACTTATTAAAAAACTATCAGCAGTGAGTGATAGGGGTGACTGGGACTATTAATTGATGGGGAAAGAGATGCAGTGATAGTTAGGATAGTTAGGGAAGGACTGGGACTATTAATTGATGGGGAAAGAGATGCAGTGATAGTTAGGGAAGGACTGGGACTATTAATTGATGGGGAAGAGATGCAGTGATAGTTAGGGAAGGACTGGGACTATTAATTGATGGGGAAAGAGATGCAGTGATAGTTAGGATAGTTAGGGAAGGACTGGGACTATTAATTGATGGGGAAAGAGATGCAGTGATAGTTAGGGAAGGACTGGGACTATTAATTGATGGGGAAAGAGATGCAGTGATAGTTAGGATAGTTAGGGAAGGACTGGGACTATTAATTGATGGGGAAAGAGATGCAGTGATAGTTAGGGAAGGACTGGGACTATTAATTGATGGGGAAGAGATGCAGTGATAGTTAGGGAAGGACTGGGACTATTAATTGATGGGGAAAGAGATGCAGTGATAGTTAGGATAGTTAGGGAAGGACTGGGACTATTAATTGATGGGGAAAGAGATGCAGTGATAGTTAGGGAAGGACTGGGACTATTAATTGATGGGGAAGAGATGCAGTGATAGTTAGGGAAGGACTGGGACTATTAATTGATGGGGAAGAGATGCAGTGATAGTTAGGGAAGGACTGGGACTATTAATTGATGGGGAAAGAGATGCAGTGATAGTTAGGGAAGGACTGGGACTATTAATTGATGGGGAAAGAGATGCAGTGATAGTTAGGGAAGGACTGGGACTATTAATTGATGGGGAAAGAGATGCAGTGATAGTTAGGGAAGGACTGGGACTATTAATTGATGGGGAAAGAGATGCAGTGATAGTTAGGGAAGGACTGGGACTATTAATTGATGGGGAAAGAGATGCAGTGATAGTTAGGGAAGGACTGGGACTATTAATTGATGGGGAAAGAGATGCAGTGATAGTTAGGGAAGGACTTGGACTATTAATTGATGGGGAAGAGATGCAGTGATAGTTAGGGAAGGACTGGGACTATTAATTGATGGGGAAAGAGATGCAGTAATAGTTAGGGAAGGACTGGGACTATTAATTGATGGGGAAAGAGATGCAGTGATAGTTAGGATAGTTAGGGAAGGACTGAATGGTGGATATGCCGTTAGAGGGTGACTGAGTGGAGGGTCTCACAGTGCCTCTTTTTAATGTTCATGTAAAATGAAATGGTTAAAGCAAACTACAACTACCCCCTTAACTCAAGTACCAAAATATTGCATTGTGTTCCATCTTTTGAAACTGCTAAGAGTTTGTCAGTGTAGAATAGAGTTTGGTAAACGGATCACAAATAGCCAATTGATCTGAAATAACCTATTACATGGCATTAAATTTTACGCGATGGCACAGTAGGAGAAATAGGAAATTGTTTGCTAGATTTGTGCTCAACAACATTCGATTGCTTCTAAATAAATAGTATTATTTTTCTTTACTCATAATCCATAGAAAGGAAATAGAGTTCATTACTACAAACTGCAGGTGAAGCTCGTACAGCAAACGATCTTCAAACGGACACTGCCTACAAAGGACAAAAATTGTCCGTTCTACCGGACATGAGGTCGCTAAAACGACCTCTTTAAATTACATGCTTTAACACATTTTTTATAAATCTCCATATCTTGTCAATCATTTATTATATTCAGAGGTATTACAATTTACAAAATTGCAATCGCTTTAATGTATTGTTTTCAAATTTACGTATTTAATTATGTTATCCTTATTCGCGATATTTTCTTTTATTCGAAAAGTTGATTGATTAAAAATAATTACTTATAGTGTTAGATGATTCTCTTATCTAACAAAATTAAAAGGAGGTGTAATTAATCTATATTATAAAATAGTTTCAGATTATACCTGCCTTATTATTTCGTACATTATTTATATAAGTAAATATTATAAGATTTCCATTAAAATTTTCATTTAATAATAATTTCATTTAATAATAATCTGAAATTGTTTACCTTCATTAGCGTTTCTTTGAAATGCTATTAAAGAAAACTGGCAAAGTTTAAATCCCCAACTGAAGTAAAACCTCAGTCGCGCACAGCGTACATTGCTCGGCATAGCAGACACTTTTGCGGTACATGTACTGTCCGTTGTACAAGCATTACCTGTACCTATATTTATTCAATTTACTAACAGTACTCTTCACTCTATGAAAACAAGGCCCGTTAAAAGATATACCTAGCCATTAAATCTCAAATGAAAGCAATAAGGAGATAATTTTGGCAACAGCTGAGTACAGGCTAAATATATAGTGACTAGAAAGTGATTAGAACAATGTAGGTTGTAATGGATCTGAACTATACATTGGGTTACATTGTCCAGCAGCAATAACATGCAATAGGGTTGACTAGCAATAGTGTTAACTAGCAATAGGGTTGACTAGCAATAGGGTTGACTAACAATAGGGTTGACTAGCAATAGGGTTGACTAGCAATAGGGTTGACTATAGCAATAGGGTTGACTATAGCAATAGGGTTGACTAGCAATAGGGTTGACTATAGCATAGGGTTGACTAGAAATAGGGTTGACTAGAAATAGGGTTGACTATAGCAATAGGGTTGACTAGAAATAGGGTTGACTAGAAATAGGGTTGACTAGCAATAGGGTTGACTATAGCAATAGGGTTGACTAACAATAGGGTTGACTAACAATAGGGTTGACTAACAATAGGGTTGACTAACAATAGGGTTGACTAACAATAGGGTTGACTAACAATAGGGTTGACTAACAATAGGGCTGACTAACAATAGGGTTGACTAACAATAGGGTTGACTAACAATAGGGCTGACTAACAATAGGGTTGACTAGCAATAGGGTTAACTAGCAATAGGGTTGACTAGCAATAGGGTTGACTAGCAATAGGGTTGACTAGCAATAGGGTTGACTACCAATAGGGTTGACTAGAAATAGGGTTGACTAGCAATAGGGTTGACTATAGCAATAGGGTTGACTTTAGCTATAGGGTTGACTAGAAATAGGGTTGACTAGAAATAGGGTTGACTAGCAATAGGGTTGACTAGCAATAGGGTTGACTATAGCAATAGGGTTGACTATAGCAATAGGGTTGACTAACAATAGGGTTGACTAGAAATAGGGTTGACTAGCAATAGGGTTGACTAGCAATAGGGTTGACTATAGCAATAGGGTTGACTATAGCAATAGGGTTGACTAACAATAGGGTTGACTAACAATAGGGTTGACTAACAATAGGGTTGACTAACAATAGGGTTGACTAGCAATAGGGTTGACTAACAATAGGGTTGACTAGCAATAGGGTTGACTAACAATAGGGTTGACTAACAATAGGGTTGACTAACAATAGGGTTGACTAGCAATAGGGTTGACTAGCAATAGGGTTGACTATAGCAATAGGGTTGACTAGCAATAGGGTTGACTAGCAATAGGGTTGACTAGCAATAGGGTTGACTAGCAATAGGGTTGACTAGCAATAGGGTTGACTAGCAATAGGGTTGACTAGCAATAGGGTTGACTAGCAATAGGGTTGACTAGCAATAGGGTTGACTAGCAATAGGGTTGACTAGCAATAGGGTTGACTAGCAATAGGGTTGACTAGAAATAGGGTTGACTAGCAATAGGGTTGACTATAGCAATAGGGTTGACTAGAAATAGGGTTGACTAGAAATAGGGTTGACTAGCAATAGGGTTGACTATAGCAATAGGGTTGACTATAGCAATAGGGTTGACTAACAATAGGGTTGACTAACAATAGGGTTGACTAACAATAGGGTTGACTAGCAATAGGGTTGACTAACAATAGGGTTGACTAGCAATAGGGTTGACTAACAATAGGGTTGACTAACAATAGGGTTGACTAACAATAGGGTTGACTAGCAATAGGGTTGACTAGCAATAGGGTTGACTAACAATAGGGTTGACTAGCAATAGGGTAGACTAACAATAGGGTTGACTAACAATAGAATTGACTAGCAATAGGGTTGACTAGCAATAGGGTTGACTAGCAATAGGGTTGACTAGCAATAGGGTTGACTAACAATAGGGTTGACTAGCAATAGGGTTGACTAGCAATAGGGTTGACTAGAAATAGGGTTGACTAACAATAGGGTTGCCTAGAAATCACTCGCTAAAGATTGATCCGGGTTTAATATTCATGAAAGGCGCCACTCCAGATGAAACATTGTTGACGGCTGAAAATATTCAGAGTCGCGATTTTTGGAATTCTGGCAATTTTTCCATTCGGAATTTGGCGAAGCTTGAGTCTTGATTTGAGTCCGATTGAAAATTCAATTGCAGGATATTTTTGTCAACATTGGAACAGAGGAAAGGGGAGTTACTATAGTTTATTACGCTTCTGAAATATGGTCACTATTTATAACTAATTGAAAGGCAGGAGCGAAATAAATAAATAATAGACGAGTATTATTATCAATGTGTAATCATGAATTCAAATTAAATATGTTTTTCTTTTGAAAAGAGGTAATTAACTACATCACATTAACTGTCTAAAAATTACCTACTCATTGGGTATAAAAAAGTAAAACAAATAATTAATGAGAAATTAGATAAAGGCAGAAAACATAGGCAGAAGGCTGTCGATAACCTAAATAAGTTACATTAGATAATTATTAGTACCTATAACTGAAGTTTGGAATAAAGAATTTAACAAAATTCACTTTAGTGTCAAAGTAAGCTTGATAAGAAGTCAGTCTATAAAAGTAAACATGTCATATCACAGTAAATAAATCACAGTTATTTCAATGGTACAACAGAAGTCATTTTAATGGCTGATATAAAAAATATAAATAAACAACAGTTTTTGTAATATAATTTATATATTCTAGGCATTTTTATATGGACCATCTTATGAATGGTTCACAGACCCATTTTATGTTTATTTTTAATCACTATATATACTCAGCATGCTAGATGTCACATCATATACATCAGCATGCTAGATGTCACATCATATTCATCAGCATGCTAGATGTCACATCATATTCATCAGCATGCTAGATGTCACATCATATTCATCAGCATGCTAGATGTCACATCATATTCATCAGCATGCTAGATGTCACATCATATACATCAGCATGCTAGATGTCACATCATATACATCAGCATGCTAGATGTCACATCATATACATCAGCATGCTATAAGTCACATCATATTCATCAGCATGCTAGATGTCACATCATATTCATCAGCATGCTAGATGTCACATCATATTCATCAGCATGCTAGATGTCACATCATATTCATCAGCATGCTAGATGTCACATCATATTCATCAGCATGCTAGATGTCACATCATATACATCAGCATGCTAGATGTCACATCATATACATCAGCATGCTAGATGTCACATCATATACATCAGCATGCTATAAGTCACATCATATTCATCAGCATGCTAGATGTCACATCATATTCATCAGCATGCTAGATGTCACATCATATTCATCAGCATGCTAGATGTCACATCATATTCGTCAGCATGCTAGATGCACATCATATTCATCAGCATGCTAGATGTCACATCATATTCATCAGCATGCTAGATGTCACATCATATTCATCAGCATGCTAGATGTCACATCATATTCATCAGCATGCTAGATGTCACATCTTATTCATCAGCATGCTAGATGTCACATCATATTCATCAGCATGCTAGATGTCACATCATATTCATCAGCATGCTAGATGCACATCATATTCGTCAGCATACTAGATGTCACATCATATTAGTCAGCATGCTAGATGTCACATCATATTCATCAGCATGCTAGATGTCACATCATATTCATCAGCATGCTAGATGTCACATCATATTCGTCAGCATGCTAGATGCACATCATATTCATCAGCATGCTAGATGTCACATCATATTCATCAGCATGCTAGATGTCACATCATATTCATCAGCATGCTATAAGTCACATCATATTCATCAGCATGCTAGATGTCACATCATATTCATCAGCATGCTAGATGTCACATCATATTCATCAGCATGCTAGATGTCACATCATATTCCTCAGCATGCTAGATGTCACATCATATTCGTCAGCATGCTAGATGTCACATCATATTCATCAGCATGCTATAAGTCACATCATATTCGTCAGCATGCTAGATGTCACATCATATTCATCAGCATGCTAGATGTCACATCATATTCATCAGCATGCTAGATGTCACATCATATTCATCAGCATGCTAGATGTCACATCATATTCATCAGCATGCTAGATGTCACATCATATTCATCAGCATGCTAGATGTCACATCATATTCACCAGCATACTAGATGTCACATCATATTCGTCAGCATGCTAGATGTCACATCATATTCATCAGCATGCTAGATGTCACATCATATTAATCAGCATGCTAGATGTCACATCATATTCATCAGCATGCTAGATGTCACATCATATTCGTCAGCATGCTAGATGTCACATCATATTCATCAGCATGCTAGATGTCACATCATATTAATCAGCATGCTATATAAGTCACATCATATTCATCAGCATGCTATAAGTCACATCATATTCATCAGCATGCTAGATGTCACATCATATTCATCAGCATGCTAGATGTCACATCATATTCATCAGCATGCTAGATGTCAAATCATATTCACCAGCATGCTAGATGTCACATCATATTCATCAGCATGCTAGATGTCACATCATATTCACCAGCATGCTAGATGTCACATCATATTCATCAGCATGCTAGATGTCACATCATATTCATCAGAATGCTAGATGTCACATCATATTCATCAGCATACTAGATGTCACATCATATTCATCAGCATGCTAGATGTCACATCATATTCACCAGCATGCTAGATGTCACATCATATTCATCAGCATGCTAGATGTCACATCATATTCATCAGCATGCTAGATGTCACATCATATTCATCAGCATGCTAGATGTCACATCATATTCATCAGCATGCTAGATGTCACATCATATTCATCAGCATGCTAGATGTCACATCATATTCATCAGCTTGCTGGTTGTCACATCATATTCATCAGCATGCTGGATGTCACATCATATTCATCAGCATGCTAGATGTCACATCATATTCATCAGCATGCTGGATGTCACATCATATTCATCAGCATGCTAGATGTCACATCATATTCATCAGCATGCTAGATGTCACATCATATTCACCAGCATGCTAGATGTCACATCATATTCATCAGCATGCTAGATGTCACATCATATTCATCAGCATGCTAGATGTCACATCATATTCACCAGCATGCTAGATGTCACATCATATCTATCAGCATGCTAGATGTCACATCATATTCACCAGCATGCTAGATGTCACATCATATTCATCAGCATGCTAGATGTCACATCATATCTATCAGCATGCTAGATGTCACATCATATTCACCAGCATGCAAGATGTCACATCATATTCATCAGCATGCTAGGTGTCACATCATATTCATCAGCATGCTAGATGTCACATCATATTCATCAGCATGCTAGATGTCACATCATATTCATCAGCATGCTAGATGTCACATCATATCTATCAGCATGCTAGATGTCACATCATATTCATCAGCATGCTAAATGTCACATCATATCTATCAGCATGCTAGATGTCACATCATATTCATCAGCATGCTAGATGTCACATCATATTCATCAGCATGCTAGATGTCACATCATATTCATCAGCATGCTAGATGTCACATCATATTCATCAGCATGCTAGATGTCACATCATATTCATCAGCATGCTAGATGTCACATCATATCTATCAGCATGCTAGATGTCATATCATATTCACCAGCATGCAAGATGTCGCATCATATTCATCAACATGCTAGATGTCACATCATATTCATCAGCATGCTAGATGTCACATCATATTCATCAGCATGCTAGATGTCACATCATATTCATCAGCATGCTAGATGTCACATCATATCTATCAGCATGCTAGATGTCACATCATATTCACCAGCATGCAAGATGTCGCATCATATTCATCAGCATGCTAGATGTCACATCATATTCATCAGCATGCTAGATGTCACATCATATTCATCAGCATGCTAGATGTCACATCATATTCATCAGCATGCTAGATGTCACATCATATTCATCAGCATGCTAGATGTCACATCATATTCGTCAGCATGCTAGATGTCACATCATATTCGTCAGCATGCTAGAAGTCACATCATATTCGTCAGCATGCTAGATGTCACATCATATTCATCAGCATGCTAGATGTCACATCATATTCGTCAGCATACTAGATGTCACATCATATTCGTCAGCATGCTAGATGTCACATCATATTCGTCAGCATACTAGATGTCACATCATATTCGTCAGCATGCTAGATGTCACATCATATTCGTCAGCATGCTAGAAGTCACATCATATTCGTCAGCATGCTAGATGTCACATCATATCTATCAGCATGCTAGATGTCACATCATATTCACCAGCATGCAAGATGTCACATCATATTCATCAGCATGCTAGATGTCACATCATATTCATCAGCATGCTAGATGTCACATCATATTCATCAGCATGCTAGATGTCACATCATATTCATCAGCATGCTAGATGTCACATCATATTCGTCAGCATGCTAAATGTCACATCATATTCGTCAGCATGCTAGAAGTCACATCATATTCGTCAGCATGCTAGATGTCACATCATATTCATCAGCATGCTAGATGTCACATCATATTCGTCAGCATACTAGATGTCACATCATATTCGTCAGCATGCTAGATGTCACATCATATTCGTCAGCATGCTAGAAGTCGCATCATATTCGTCAGCATGCTAGATGTCACATCATATTCGTCAGCATGCTAGAAGTCGCATCATATTCGTCAGCATGCTAGATGTCACATCATATTCGTCAGCATGCTAGATGTCACATCATATTCGTCAGCATGCTAGAAGTCGCATCATATTCGTCAGCATGCTAGATGTCACATCATATTCGTCAGCATGCTAGAAGTCGCATCATATTCGTCAGCATGCTAGATGTCACATCATATTCGTCAGCATGCTAGAAGTCGCATCATATTCGTCAGCATGCTAGATGTCACATCATATTCGTCAGCATGCTAGATGTCACATCATATTCGTCAGCATGCTAGAAGTCGCATCATATTCGTCAGCATGCTAGATGTCACATCATATTCGTCAGCATGCTAGATGTCACATCATATTCGTGTGTAAAATAGAGAAGCATGCTGCAACACTATACCTTGGACTAAATTTTTAAACAAGACTATAAACATTTTTGAAAATAGTCTCGGCAGACACTTTATAAATATTTTGGCATCTGCAAGAAAAAGCAGGACTTTTTCCTCTGGAACACGTTAAAGTATTTTGTCTTTTTATATCTAAAATTCATACCATTTTATCTTTTTAAAGAAGAATTTAGATATTAACGCTAGTTTTTTATGTTATTTTTAAAGAAATAAGAATACAATTCGAATGTTGTATTCACTTTTTCAAATATGAAATCTTCTTCTCTTCACACCATATCTCCTTTGAAGAGCGTGTACTTTTATCACATAAAATGCATCTAATACCAGTTAATAGGATTACAACACAATGCTTCCGAAGAGAAAATACAGGGTGAGACATGCTTCAACGCAACACTTCTCCAATACACAAAAACAGTACACCTGCATTGTAATACACTACACCTGCATTGTAATACACTACACCTGCATTGTAATGCACTACACCTGCATTCTAATACACTACACCTGCATTCTAACACATAGTTCATCAGTATTCGCATCATTACTTTCAGTATAAAATATCTAATTATATCCCGGTATAGGATGACAGATTAATTTTTAATGAATCCGCGAAACCTTTCAGCTGAAATTAAGATTAATTATTTTTTACATTAGTGAACTGCCACATTCGTTAATTCTGATACTAATTAGCATGCTATCAACATCAAATTATGACTTCTATGAGTAGGAGTACGCAGAAGTATATTGATTATAGCCCACTCATTTTGTAGAGGGTAGAGTGACTGGTATATTTTAGCTACAGGTATCTTCGTTACTTTCCATAACTGAACGGGGAAAAGTGGTGCTTTTTATCAGTCAAATGTTTACTAAACGAAAGAAAAAGAAAAAACTGAAGAATAAAGGATAAACGAAAGAACAAAGAAAAAACTGAAGAATAAAGGATAAACGAAAAAACAAAGAAAAAACTGAAGAATAAAGGATAAACGAAAGAACAAAGAAAAAACTGAAGAATAGAGGATAAACGAAAGAACAAAGAAAAAACTGAAGAATAAAGGATAAACGAAAGAACAAAGAAAAAACTGAAGAATAAAGAATAAACGAAAGAACTAAAGATAAACAGAGATCAAAATACGAAAAATAACGCAAATCTGAAGGCGGGTGAAAAACACTACAAATTTTGCCCATTATAATATTGATAGTTTCAAAAGTTTGGTAGAAACACAGCACCTGCTGTAGCTGGAGAGAGAGAGAGAGTGAGTGCTACAGTGAGTGCTACATAAGAGAGAGATGATGTGAATTGACATTGCAGAGCACTATTGTGAGGTCACTGTGAAATAAGTAATATAGTACTTTGAAAAAAGAAAGTAAGTCAATTTTCTAGTTTCAACTATTTCATCTCTTCTTCCGATTTAAAAATGAAATAGAATCATTAAGTTCATCTTTTGGCAGAACTTCATAAAAAAGGTTTGACTTTTTGATTTACTTTATTGGTTGACATGATTTAGAATCTAGATCTTAAACTAATTGCATTGAACGCTTATTTAGAATTAAATTTCCAGATCTGAGAAATCATCAAAATAAAAAGGAACGTAAACATACCAAGATTCAGTTTTTTGTTATCATTTATTAGTTTGTCGATTATGTTAAATAGGATTAACTTAAAGTTTGAGTGAGTGATCCGTTAAGTCGGTGCTATACCCCTACCATCTATATAGTGCCCGGTGATTGGGTAGTGTCTGGTAATTGGGTAATGTCCGGGTGATTGAGCAGTGTCCGGTGATTGGGTAGTGTCCAGTGATTGGGTAGTGTCCGGTGATTGGGTAGTGTCCGGTGATTGGGTAGTGTCTGGTAATTGGGTAGTGTCTGGTAATTGGGTAGTGTCTGGTGATAGGGTAGTGTCTGGTGATAGGGTAGTGTCTGGTGATTGGGTAGTGTCTGGTGATTGGGTAGTGTCCAGTGATTGGGTAGTGTCCAGTGATTGGGTAGTGTCTGGTGATTGGGTAGTGTCCGGTGATTGGGTAGTGTCCGGTGATTGGGTAGTGTCTGGTGATTGGGTAGTGTCTGGTGATTGGGTAGTGTCCGGTGATTGGGTAGTGTCTGGTGATTGGGTAGTGTCCGGTGATTGGGTAGTGTCTGGTGATTGGGTAGTGTCTGGTGATTGGGTAGTGTCTGGTGATTACGTAGTGTCTGGTGATTGGGTAGTGTCTGGTGATTGGGTAGTGTCTGGTAATTGGGTAGTGTCTGGTAATTGGGTAGTGTCTGGTGATTGGGTAGTGTCTGGTGATTGGGAAGTGTCTGGTAATTGGGTAGTGTCTGGTAATTGGGTAGTGTCTGGTAATTGGGTAGTGTCCGGTGATATAATTTTGATATAATAAAATATTAATTTATCTATCGAAAATAATTATTACATGATCTTCTAATCTTACTTCCAAGTGTTAAAAATTAAAAAAAGAGGCAGACAAAATAAATAAATTATATTTATTTTTTACATAATAAAAAGATATTCTAAACAATTTAACAAGCTGAGTGAATTCAGGTAGCGATTGTATGTGTTTTAATGTGTTCCATGCTGTACAAATAATAGCCTCCGCAGAGACATGATAGAGTAACCTGTTGAGGGTAAAAGCGCCCCTAGCGTTAAAACTCTGTTCTCTTTCTCGCCATCAAAGCAGTGCGACTGTTTGGCCAAACTTTTAACCAATATACTTTGCGGTCCATTTTCCCATCTGAATAATTATGCAAATGTGAAAGAAAATGAGTTGGGGATAAATATAGGGGGGAGGGGGTAAATATAGGGGGGGGGGGTATATATAGGGGAGAGGGGCTATATATAGGGTGGAGGAAATAAATATAGGGGGAAGGGGGTAAATTTAGGGGGAAGGGGGTAAATATAGGAGGGAGGGGGTAAATATAGGGTGGGGAAGGGGGGTAAATAATTTAGGAGGCGGGGTATATATATATTTGAGAGGGGGGAGTAAATAGAGAAGGGATATGTTCTATCAATTCTAATCGACTTCCAAAAAGAAAATGATTGCATTATCCATGATGTCTTGCTAAGAAAAATTCTACCTTGGAATCTATTAGATGTGGAGTTCAAGGCTCAATTCTTGAACCTTTTTAATTGTTTATTATCTATATTAATGATATTACTAGCTGCAGAAATAGGTTTGAATTTCCCTTTATTTGCAGTCGCATGTACTTTATCCTGTTCTTTCAGTAGAGATGATATTGGTGATGTGGCTGATGATGTTAACGGTGCATTGGGTGATGTTCTTCGCTGGCTCAATAGGAATGGGTTGGCTACCAATGTTGCCGAAACTGGATATCTTGTTTTTTCATATTGGAATGATGTGGATGTTGGTGATATTATTGTGGGAACTCCAAGTTGAGTAGACTCTAAAGTGTTAAATTTTTAGGAATAATTCATCGATAGCCACTTGACTTTCTGTAGGCATATCGATCACATTTCTACTAAGATCTCTGTGATAGTTGGTATGTTGTATAGGTTGAACGGAAACTGTTGCCAATTTATTCTGTCTTAGAACATCCCCATTTCTTATACAGAACTGAAGTTTATTTCAATATTGCGTTTATTCATAGGATCACAATTGTTTTATTGCAAAAGAAAGCAATAACAGCAGTCAAGTGTTGGATATTGTATGACTATACGAACGATCACTTCCATAGGAATAATATTTTGCAGCTCATCGATCTCCATAAGTTACAGACATGAGTATTTATTTATGTATATTCAAAGCAATGTACTGTGATTTTGATTTTTAACGGTGATCAATATTCCACTCGTCATAGCAATGATATAATTTTGCCACTTGTTTTCAAAATCGAGATCATAAAATTCAATAGAATATGTCGGCTTGAAATTTTGGAATGATCTGCATCCTAATTATAGGGTCAAAAAATTCCTTGTTCGATGTAGTTTTTTACCTTTAATTGTATTGATTAGGTCTTATATTTTAAACAAATTTTAGTTTTGTTGCTCTAGTCTAGATCCTAGAAGTATCGGCTTATTCAGCCCTTCTTTAGAAATTTAATTTTATACACTGTGTTTTTATTTCTATTTGTTTATCTGAATAAAGAATAAAAGAATATAAATAGAGTGGGAGGGGAGATAAGTAAAGAGGGAGGATAAATGTAGAGAGGGGAAGATAAATGTAGAGGGGCGGGGGTGTAGTACTACAGCCGGTGAAATATTTAGAAGCCACAGCATATAAAAACAGTCAAAATGAGCGTATCTTTCTCAAACCATCATAAAATAATGTAATGACTTTTAGAGAACAGACTATGGACTGATGATCAATTTACATTCTGTGTGGTTTTCGACCCGGTCAAAGAGATAGCCTGATGGACACACGCATGTAACAATGATATAAAGCACATGTATGTAATACTAAAATAGCACAGACGCATGTAATACTAAAATAAAAAGCATGGAAATATTATCATACAATTCCTTTAGTTTTAAATAAAGAAAGATGCAAGTGGAATAATAAAATAATGTATCGGAAGATGACTTTGATGCATTTTGAGACAAGTTCACTGGCATCATCCATAAGATGTTCTATCTGTTGAAAAAAGAAGCCATTGGTAAATAGTCTGAAAGTTCTGCTCCAGTAACTCTATAATAAATGACGCTGAGATCTTTAACTTGACGGCGATAGATTGCAAGGACTGTATCAAGATCAACTGCCGATACAACATTCTAATAAGCTTTGGAAGTTCTGGCAGAGTACGTACATCCAAAGGCCATTCGCTTGGAAAGAAGAGGAAGACATCAGAGCATTGCCAATTGAAACGTCCCTGCCAATGTCCTAGGCACTGTATCACACATATTTATTATATCACTGAACAATGCCTATAAAGTTCATAAATAAGACAGCATGGAAATATAACTTAGAGAGAATGGTATTTTTTAAAAGGTATAATAAATATGACAGTATGAGAATCACAATTTAAATTGAATTTGATTTAATTAAATTTTATAAGGATAACCATAATAAGTTTAAAAGGATGATAATTAAAATTAGTATGAACCAATCATGAAATTAGTCGAAGGATGATATCAACAAAATAGGGAATTGAATCAGAAAAACCAACATGATAATTACAATATTTTGTTACTTTTATTAGAAATGATAAAGCTACATGTTAGCTTAGTCGGTAAAGCTTCTTGTTCTCCAATTGATGAGGACTGTAGCTTTTTATATCGTTGTTAAAATTTAGTGAACTTCATTGCTAGGGGATCCATTGGTCACTCCGGCTACAGAAGTTCTATCAACTGTTAAAATCTCAAAAAACAGTCAATTATAACGACATGATGTGCTAATGACAATATTTAAAGCAACAGATCATATATTGCATCAAGTGAAATAACAGTATTTATAGATAGAATATGTGGTGATTATCGATAGAATATGTGGTGATTATAGATAGAATATGTGGTGATTATAGATAGAATATGTGGTGATTATAGATAGAATATGTGGTGATTATAGATAGAATATGTGGTGATTATAGATAGAATATGTGGTGATTATAGATAGAATATGTGGTGATTATGGATAGAATATGTGGTGATTATGGATAGAATATGTGGTGATTATGGATAGAATATGTGGTGATTATGGATAGAATATGTGGTGATTATAGATAGAATATGTGGTGATTATAGATAGAATATGTGGTGATTATAGATAGAATATGTGGTGATTATAGATAGAATATGTGGTGATTATAGATAGAATATGTGGTGATTATAGTAGAATATGTGGTGATTATAGATAGAATATGTGGTGATTATAGATAGAATATGTGGTGATTATAGATAGAATATGTGGTGATTATAGATAGAATATGTGGTGATTATAGATAGAATATGTGGTGATTATAGATAGAATATGTGGTGATTATAGATAGAATATGTGGTGATTATAGTAGAATATGTGGTGATTATAGATAGAATATGTGGTGATTATAGATAGAATATGTGGTGATTATAGATAGAATATGTGGTGATTATAGATAGAATATGTGGTGATTATAGATAGAATATGTGGTGATTATAGATAGAATATGTGGTGATTATAGATAGAATATGTGGTGATTATAGATAGAATATGTGGCGATTATAGATAGAATATGTGGTGATTATAGATAGAATATGTGGTGATTATAGATAGAAAAGTACACCAAGTCTGACGTATATTAACCGATTTGTGTTCCTTTTTTGCGCCAAAAATTTTGAATGAATGGTTATAACACAAAAACAAAAGATGAGTTGTCTGTAACTGCTTGGGTAGCGGTCACAATATCTGTGATGGCATTGAAATAACAAGTGAAAATCTTTTTAATAACTGACGTCGTTTTATAACTTTAATTGGCTATGTTTTATTACCTCATTATTTTATCAGCAATGGCGGCAAGTTTCTTAGACTCATTTGGTGAAAAAACCGTTCCTGTTTAATTACTTTCGATATTAAATATTTTTTATAAAATTATAACTTAAGAAATCTTCTTCACTGTGGACAGTAATTTTAATATACTTGAATTATTTACGAATGTATTTATAGAAATTAAAACTTTTTCAATTTAAATAATAATTAATATTTTATTAAAAATTAATAAAATTGATAGGAATGTAGATAGACTAAATTGATATTGTAAAAAGTGGTACAAGAAGTTTTGTTAAATTATATCAAAATGATAATTTTGTGAATCCACTTTAATATTATTTCTATCACTCTGAACAAAAGTTCAATCACTTTAACAATCAATAAAAAACAAAATTGAAATCTCGTAATTTTTTGTGATTTTCTATCGGTTCGTTCTCACTATTTATTTTATTGGCATATATTAATTAGATCGTGCGCGGACATTTGGCCGAAAGTAGGTGTGACGTAAATTAGACCCAACAGACATTTGTCTGGAAGACTTTTTATTCAATGTAAATCCAACTGCCGCCTCAGTTTAATCTAATTATGATTTTTATTTCCATGGAATTGAAATATATTTTATAAAAATGAAATTAAATTATATCATGTACATAATGCGTATCCATATAATGATCTACAAGCATATATTGCTCAACATTCAATTCAAAGTTCTCTTCATAGTTTTGAACTTGTTATCATTGGTTATTACGTTATTACCATTTTTATTATATTTAATGATATTTTTATCCCATCTTTTTAAATAAAGATATTTCGGTTAAATGTCCGTTCAACCAGATGTGTTTCGGCTAAATGTCTTTCAGCCAAGTGTCCTTTCGGCCAAATGTCTTTCAGCCAAGTGTCCGTTCGGCTAAATGTCTTTCAGCCAAGTGTCCGTTCGGCTAAATGTCTTTCAGCCAAGTGTCCGTTCGGCTAAATGTCTTTCAGCCAAGTGTCCGTTCGGCCAAATGTCTTTCAGCCAAGTGTCCGTTCGGCTAAATGTCTTTCAGCCAAGTGTCCGTTCGGCTAAATGTCTTTCAGCCAAGTGTCCGTTCGGCTAAATGTCTTTCAGCCAAGTGTCCGTTCGGCTAAATGTCTTTCAGCCAAGTGTCCGTTCGGCTAAATGTCTTTCAGCCAAGTGTCCGTCAACCATATTAGATAGTTCATTAAATTCTTATGGTAAAACATATATTGTACTGAAATATCTATTATATTGGTAATTAATATGATCTTCTTAATTAACTTTAAAAATGCAAGTTAGGACAACGTTGTTAGTTAGAACTTCAGTATCAAAAACATTGATTTGACACCGCTCAATTAGATCTCATAATTCTTTGGTAACTTGATAAAAATGACATTATATCTGGGGTTCACTCACTACTCTCAATTCAAACACAAGTGTTCACCAACTATATTATTATTCAATGATTACCTTAATCGAGAGATCAGTAACACGCCTGTGATGATTATTTCAATAAATCTTTGTTGAAATAGAGCGCAGTAAAAAAACAAAAGAAAATAGAAAAAATCAAAAGGTTTCCCTCCAGTCCGCACCTTATCTCACCACTTTCTTTCTTACCAAGTAAATAGGAATGTCTTTTTAAACCATAAATGACGATTTCGATACAATTAGATATTTTGGAAGCATATACTAACGTAAGATGAAAAAAACTGTGTCACATTCAGGCCTTTGGCCGTAGAGCCTCGTTATTATTTCCACACCACACATATTCCACACCACACATATTCCACACCACACATATTCCACACCACACATATTCGTGGTGGTGTATTGGATTTAGTTTGGACTGATAAGCCAGAATTAGTAGCTATTGAGGTAGGTTCTGTTATTGGGGTTTCAAATCATTTCCACATATCGCTAGTTTGTGAGAAGTGTCATAACTTCAAAATAGCTGTTTTTCAGGAGGGTTAATCAACAGGGGATTTTTCGACACCTGGATTTTTCGACAGAATACTGTGTTAATTAACATGGGATTTTTCGACACCTGGATTTTTCGACAGAATACAGGGTTGATCAACATGGGACTTTTCGACACCTGGATTTTTCGACAGAATACAGGGTTAACCAACACTCGATTTTTCGACGAAAAAATACAGAGTTAATCAACAATCGATTTTTCAACCCTTGATTTTCCGATTCAATAATATTCAATTCACGCTTAAAGATATTTTTTTATAGAACTCAAAATTTTCAAGAAACTCATTATCTTAAGAAAACTCGAAATTTTCAAAAATTCAAAATTTTGCGAAAAATTAAAATTTCACAAAAAATTAAAATTCTCTTTAAACTTAAAAAAATTCAACTTCCAATTAAAACCAGTTATTTTTAACGGGATGTTACATTAGTAATAGTAATATTAACGTTCAATATTTTGATACCTAGATTTCTAAACATGATCATAAAACTGTTTGAACCTAAATTTTTCGATGTAATTTTTTTCACTGTACATTTTTGAACTTAGATAGATTTATCGAAATAATCATAGCACGTTTGAATGACTTTTTCGAACTATTTTAAAGAATAATGTTTGAAACATTGTTTCAGATTTATTGGAAATAGATAAATCGACACTGATGATATCATATTTGAGTGTATATTTCGACTTATTTTCGGATCAAATGCCGATGAACAGATTGTTACAGATTAATTGGAAGTAGATATTTCGACACTGATACGATAATATTTGAGTGAATATTTCGATATACTTTATGATCAAATGCAGATGAACAGATTGTTTCAGATTTATTGGAAGTAGATATTTCGACAATGATCAGATAATATTTGAGTGAATATTTCGACATACTTTAAGATCAAATGCAGATGAACAGATTGATTCAGATTTATTGGAAGTAGATAAATCGACACTGATAAGATAATATTTGAGTGAATATTTCGAAATACTTTCGGATGAAATGCGGATGAACAGATTGTTTCAGATTTATTGGAAGTAGATATTTCGACACTGATACGATAATATTTGAGTGAATATTTCGAAATACTTTCGGAAGAAATGCGGATGAACAGATTGTTTCAGATTTATTGGAAGTAGATATTTCGACACTGATACGATAATATTTGAGTGAATATTTCGAAATACTTTCGGATGAAATGCGGATGAACAGATTGTTTCAAATTTATTGGAAGTAGATATTTCGACACTGATACGATAATATTTGAGTGAATATTTCGAAATACTTTCGGATGAAATGCGGATGAACAGATTGTTTCAGATTTATTGGAAGTAGATATTTCGACACTGATACGATAATATTTGAGTGAATATTTCGAAATACTTTCGGAAGAAATGCGGATGAACAGATTGTTTCAGATTTATTGGAAGTAGATATTTCGACACTGATACGATAATATTTGAGTGAATATTTCGAAATACTTTCGGATGAAATGCGGATGAACAGATTGTTTCAAATTTATTGGAAGTAGATATTTCGACACTGATACGATAATATTTGAGTGAATATTTCGAAACACTCTAGGATCGAATGCCGATAAACAGATTGTTTCAAATTTATTGGAAGTAGATATTTCGACACTGATGAGATCATATCTGAGTGAATATTTCGACATATTTTCGAATCATATACCGATGAACAGATTGTTCCAGATTGATTGGTAGCAGATATTTCGACACTGATGAGTTAATATTAGATTGAATATTTCGACATGATTTCGAATCAAATATTGATGAGTTGATTGTTTCAGATTTATTAGAAGTAGATATTTCGACACTGATGAAAAAATATTTGAGTGAATATTTTGACAACATTTTTCCGAATAAAATGCTGATGAACATATAGCATCAGATTTAATGGAAGTAGACAGTTTTACACTAATCAAATCATATTTGAGTGAATATTTCGACATACGTCGGATCAAATACTTGTGAACAGATTGTTCAAGATTTATTGGAAAAAAGATATTTCGAAACTGATGATATCATATTTGAGTGAATATTTCGACATATTTTCGAATCAAATGCCAATGAACAGATCGTTTCAGATTCATTAGAAGTATTTATTTCGATACTGATGAGATCATAATTGATTGATTAGTTCGACATACTTTCGGATAAAATGCCGATGAAAAGATTGATCGATCGATCTCTAGTTAATCTAACCCCTGCACCTAATACACTAAAGTTTGTACTACAGCAGTTACCTCGTTGAGGATTTGAGTATTTTCCACTCAAATTCTGGTGAAAACATATTGAGGAGCGACAAGGAGCAATACGTACTTTCCGGCTCAACCGCACTGAATGCTGCCCTGAGTGCAGGGTGAATCCAACATGTTGGATCTCCGAAAATGGCAGTCATTGCTGCCTGAAAACTACCATTTGGCGAGCTGCATGAATTGAGAGCCGCAACCAATGCAGCAATTGCTGCTAGTGTATTATCGGCATTACCTGTCTTGATGAGTGCATGCATTTAATGCGGGCCGAAACCAATGCAGCAATTGCTTCTAGTGTATCATCGGCTTTACCTGTCTCAATGAGTGCATGCATGAATTACGGGCCGAAATCAATGCAGCAATTGCTGCATTGGTTGCGGCCCGATGTGTATTATCGTACCTCTCTCGATGAGTGCATGAATGAAAAGTCATGTTTAAATTTTCAGCCAAACATGATGCAAACAGTGTTGAGATATCGATGTCTAGTTAATATAATACATTTAGTTCATCAGTAACAGGTTAAAAGTTTATGTCAATATATTCAGCCAAATATGATCTAATTATATGATCGAATTATTACCATTTTAAAATGAAAAAAAATAATACTACAGGGTTGAATACAGAGACCAATGAGGTGAAAATATGAGGAAAAATTAAAAAGTTCTTGTACCACTTGAATCTGTATTTAATTAAATAATGAACACATGACAAACATAAATTACTAGAGAATATTGAAGTATGGGGGGGGGGGGAAGATACATGTGAACTCATCTAAATATTAAGAGATTTACTAAAGTAACATAATATGAACATTCTTAGTCAGTTCTAGCTAGGTAAATTGTTGGAATGTTTAGATTGCACACACGCAGTATTCAAATCAATAAAATGATTAAGTGAAATCACTTGGATTAGCTTCACCAAGCCGTCTTTGTGTGTAATTGTTAACAGCATTACTGTTACTCATAATTATTTTTACTTTCCCAGTTTTCCTTATTTGCTTTGCGTACAACTGGAATAAAAAATGAACCAAAACAAAAACCGGCATAAAAATACAAGAATCTGAGGCACAAACAATGTGCTGAAAACTATGCAAAACTAATCTTCGGTGTTTCTCATACAGATGACAACGGCAAGTAAAAGATAGTTCTAACTAACGTCTAATGACGTAATGTAAACGTTTATGAACCAGCCAGATGATAAACTATTTTTGAACTCACTTTTAAAGACTAAAAAACGATGGCATGTGTGGGAGTTCCTGACGAGTTTTAAGCAAACGTTTAAAATAGTTCTCAAGCGAATATCTTTTATCTCCTACAAATGATCAAGCCAATGAATCGCAGAGTAGTATAGTAGTGTTGTCCTTGCCAGATCTGAACATGAGGCGATACATCTGAAAGAAGAAAGTACTTATAGAGAATGATGGTACAGACACTTTGTTAAGAGAGAAAATGATGGTACAGACACCTTGCCAGAGATTGAATGACAATACAGACACTTTGTTAAGAGAGAGAATGATGGTACAGACACCTTGCCAGAGATTGAATGACAATACAGACACTTTGTTAAGAGAGAGAATGATGGTACAGACACATTGTTAAGAGAGAGAATGATGGTACAGACACTTTGTTAAGAGAGAAAATGATGGTACAGACACCTTGTTAGAGAGAGAATGATGGTACAGACACCTTATTAGAGAGAAAATGATGGTACAGACACCTTGTTAGAGAGAAAATGATGGTACAGACACTTTGTTAAGAGAGAAAATGATGGTACAGACACCTTGCCAGAGATTGAATGACAATACAGACACTTTGTTAAGAGAGAAAATGATGGTACAGACACCTTGCCAGAGATTGAATGACAATACAGACACTTTGTTAACTGAGAAAATGATGGTACAGACACCTTGTTAGAGAGAGAATGATGGTACAGACACTTTGTTAAGAGAGAGAATGATGGTACAGACACCTTGCCAGAGATTGAATGACAATACAGACACTTTGTTAAGAGAGAGAATGATGGTACAGACACTTTGTTAAGAGAGAGAATGATGGTACAGACACTTTGTTAAGAGAGAAAATGATGGTACAGACACCTTGTTAGAGAGAGAATGATGGTACAGACACCTTATTAGAGAGAAAATGATGGTACAGACACCTTGTTAGAGAGAGAATGAAGGTACAGACACTTTGTTAAGAGAGAATGATGATACAGACACCTTGCCAGAGATTGAATGACAATACAGACACTTTGTTAAGAGAGAGAATGATGATATAGGCACCTTGCCAGAGATTGAATGACAATACAGACACTTTGTTAAGAGAGAGAATGAAGATACAGACACCTTGCCAGAGATTGAATGACAATACAGACACTTTGTTAGAGAGAAAATGATGATACAGACACCTTGTTAGAGAGAGAATGATGGTACAGACACTTTGTTAAGAGAGAAAATGATGATACAGACACCTTGTTAGAGAGAATGATGATACAGACACCTTGCCAGAGATTGAATGACAATACAGACACTTTGTTAAGAGAGAGAATGATGGTACAGACACCTTGTTAGAGAGAGAATGATGGTACAGACACCTTGTTAGAGAGAGAATGATGGTACAGACACTTTGTTAAGAGAGAAAATGATGGTACAGACACCTTGCCAGAGATTGAATAACAATACAGACACTTTGTTAAGAGAGAGAATGATGATACAGACACCTTGCCAGAGATTGAATGACAATACAGACACTTTGTTAAGAGAGAGAATGATGATACAGACACCTTGTCAGAGATTGAATGACAATACAGACACTTTGTTAAGAGAGAGAATGATGATACAGACACCTTGCCAGAGATTGAATGACAATACAGACACTTTGTTAAGAGAGAGAATGATGGTACAGACACTTTGTTAGAGAGAATGATGATATAGACACCTTGCCAGAGATTGAATGACAATACAGACACTTTGTTAAGAGAGAAAATGATGATACAGACACCTCGTTAGAGAGAGAATGACAATACAGACACTTTGTTAAGAGAGAGAATGATGGTACAGACACCTTGTTAGAGAGAGAATGATGGTACAGACACTTTGTTAAGAGAGAAAATGATGATACAGACACCTTGTTAGAGAGAGAATGATGGTACAGACACTTTGTTAAGAGAGAGAATGATGGTACAGACATCTTGTTAAGAGAGAGAATGATGGTACAGACACCTTGTTAAGAGAGAGAATGATGGTACAGACACTTTGTTAAGAGAGAAAATGATGGTACAGACACTTTGTTAAGAGAGAAAATGATGATACAGACACTTTGTTAGAGAGAATGATGATACAGACACTTTGTTCAGAGAGAGGATGATGGTACAGACACTTTGTTAGAGAGAATGATGATACAGACACTTTGTTAAGAGAGAGGATGATGGTACAGACACTTAGTTAGAGAGAAAATGATGATAGAGACACCTTGTTAGAGAAAATGATGGTACAGACACTTTGTTAAGAGAGAAAATGATGATACAGACACCTTGCCAGAGATTGAATGACAATACAGAAACTTTGTTAAGAGAGAGAATGATGGTACAGACACCTTGTTAGAGAGAGAATGATGGTACAGACACTTTGTGAAGAGAGAAAATGACAATACAGACACCTTGCCAGAGATTGAATGACAATACAGACACTTTGTTAAGAGAGAGAATGATGGTACAGACACCTTGTTAGAGAGAGAATGATGGTACAGACACTTTGTTAAGAGAGAAAATGATGTTACAGACACCTTGCCAGAGACTGAATGACAATACAGACACTTTGTTAAGAGAGAGAATGATGGTACAGACACCTTGTTAGAAAGAGAATGATGGTACAGACACCTTGTTAGAGAGAGAATGATGATACAGACACTTTGTTAAGAGAGAGAATGATGGTACAGACACCTTGTTAGAGAGAGAATGATGGTACAGACACTTTGTTAAGAGAGAAAATGATGATACAGACACCTTGCCAGAGACTGAATGACAATACAGACACTTTGTTAAGAGAGAGAATGATGGTACAGTCACAAGGAGTCACAAGGATAAAGGGACCATCAAAAGGCACAATATGCCCATCCAAGGATGGCCCCTGTGCACAGCCAGCTGTGCGCTCGACGTTGGGTTAACAACGGAGCAAGGTGAATCTCTCTCCACCACTTCCCACTTGGAACCCAAGCACTCCAAACCGTACTCCTAAACCTGACAAAGAAAGAACCTCCATCAGGCGTAGGAGCAAAGTTTGGGTACAATCATTAGCTCCAAGTTTTATCCTGGACTTGGTCAGTCAAACCAGCCAATCACAGCCACCTTCACAGGGCCGCCCAAAGGCAGTCCCTGAGACGGTGACAGAACGCAGGGTGTGACCTGATCTCTCTAGCCACGGAAAGAGAGAATGATGGTACAGACACCTTGCCAGAGATTGAATAACAATACAGACACTTTGTTAAGAGAGAGAATGATGGTACAGATACCTTGTTAGAGAGAATGATGGTACACACATTGCCAGAGATTGAATGACAATACAGACACTTTGTTAAGAGAGAGAATGATGGTACAGACACTTTGTTAAGAGAGAGAATGATGGTACAGACACTTTGTTGAGAGAGAGATTGATGGTACAGACACTTTGTTAAGAGAGAAAATGATGGTACAGACACCTTGTTAGAGAAAATGATGGTACAGACACCTTGTTAGAGAGAATGATGGTACAGACACCTTGCCAGAGATTGAATGACAATACAGACACTTTGTAAGAGAGATAATGATGGTACAGACACCTTGTTAGAGAGAAAATGATGGTACAGACACCTTGTTAGAGAGAGAATGATGATACAGACACCTTGTTAGAGAGAGAATGATGGTACAGACACCTTGTTAGAGAGAGGATGATGGTACAGACACTTTGTTGAGAGAGAAAATGATGATACAGACACCTTGCCAGAGATTGAATGACAATACAGACACTTTGTTAAGAGAGAGAATGATGGTACAGACACTTTGTTAAGAGAGAGAATGATGGTACATACACCTTGTTAGAGAGAAAATGATGATACAGACACCTTGCCAGAGATTGAATGACAATACAGACACTTTGTTAAGAGAGAGAATGATGGTACAGACACCTTGTTAGAGAGAGAATGATGGTACAGACACTTTGTTAGAGAGAAAATGATAATACAGACACCTTGCCAGAGATTGAATGACAATACAGACACTTTGTTAAGAGAGAATGATGGTAAAGACACCTTGTTAGAGAGAAATAATGATACAGACACTTGGTTAGAGAGAGAATGATGGTAAAGACACCTTGTTAGAGAGAAATAATGGTACAGACACTTGGTTAGAGAGAAATAATGGTACAGACACTTGGTTAGAGAGAGAATGATGGTACAGACACCTTGTTAGAGAGAGAATGATGGTACAGACACCTTGTTAGAGAGAGGATGATGGTACAGACACCTTGTTAGAGAGGGGATGATGGTACAGACACCTTGTTAGAGAGAGGATGATGGTACAGACACCTTGTTAGAGAGAGGATGATGGAAGAGACACCTTGTTAGAGAGAGGATGATGGTACAGACACCTTGTTAGAGAGAGAATGATGGTACAGACACCTTGTTAGAGAGAATGATGGTACATACACCTTGTTAGAGAGAGAATGATGGTACATACACCATGTTAGAGAGAGAATGATGATACAGACACCTTCTAGAGAGAATGATGGTACGAACACCTTGTTATAGAGAGAATGATGGTACAGACACCTTGCCAGAGATTGAATGACAATACAGACACCTTGTTAGAGAGAATGATGGTACAGACACCTTGTTAGAGAGAACGATGGTACAGACACCTTGTTAGAGAGAACGATGGTACAGACACCTTGTTAGAGAGAATGATGGTACAGACACCTTGTTAGAGAGAATGATGGTACAGACACCTTGTTAAAGAGAATGATGGTACAGACACCTTGTTAGAGAGAATGATGGTACAGACAACTTGTTAAGGAGAGAATGATGGTACAGACACCTTGCTAGAGAGAGAATGATGGTACAAACACCTTGTTAGAGAGAGGTATGGTACAGACACCTTGTTAGAGAGAGGATGATGGTACAGACACCTTGTTAGAGAGAGGATGATGGAAGAGACACCTTGTTAGAGAGAGGATGATGGTACAGACACCTTGTTAGAGAGAGGATGATGGTACAGACACCTTGTTAGAGAGAGGATGATGGAAGAGACACCTTGTTAGAGAGAGGATGATGATACACACACTTTGTTAGAGAGAGAATGATGGTACAGACACCTTATTAGAGAGAGAATGAGTTTACAGACACCTTATTAGAGAGAGAATGATGGTACAGACACCTTGTTAGAGAGAGAATGATGGTACAGACACCTTGTTAGAGAGAGAATGATGGTAGCTACAGACACCTTGTTAGAGAGAGAATGATGGTACAGACACCTTATTAGAGAGAGAATGATGGTTCAGACACCTTATTAGAGAGAGAATGAGTTTCAGACACCTTATTAGAGAGAATGATGGTACAGACACCTTATTAGAGAGAGAATGATGGTACAGACACCTTATTAGAGAGAGAATGATGGTACAGACACCTTGTTAGAGAGAGAATGATGGTAGCTACAGACACCTTGTTAGAGAGAGAATGATGGTTCAGACACCTTATTAGAGAGAGAATGATGGTACAGACACCTTGTTAGAGAGAGAATGATGGAAGCTACAGACACCTTGTTAGAAAGAGAATGATGGTACAGACACCTTTATAGAGAGAGAATGATCGTACAGACACCTTGTTAGAGAGAATGATCGTACAGACACCTTATTAGAGAGAATGATGGTACAGACACCTTGTTAGAGAGAATGATGGTACAGACACCTTGTTAGAGAGATAATGATGGTACAGACCCCTTGTTAGAGAGAATGATGGTACAGACACCTTGTTAGAGAGAATGATGGTACAGACACCTTGCCAGAGATTGAATGACAATACAGACACTTTGTTAAGAGAGAGAATGATGGTACAAACACCTTGTTAGAGAGAGGATGATGGTACAGACACCTTGTTAGAGAGAGGATGATGGTACAGACACCTTGTTAGAGAGAGGATGATGGTACAAACACCTTGTTAGAGAGAGGATGATGGTACAGACACCTTGTTAGAGAGAGGATGATGGTACAGACACCTTGTTAGAGAGAGGATGATGATACAGACACCTTCTAGAGAGAATGATGGTACAAACACCTTGTTATAGAGAGAATGATGGTACAGACACCTTGCCAGAGATTGAATGACAATACAGGCACCTTGTTAGAGAGAATGATGGTACAGACACCTTGTTAGAGAGAATGATGGTACAGACACTTTGTTAAGAGAGAAAATGATGGTACAGACACCTTGTTAGAGAGAATGATGGTACAGACACCTTGTTAGAGAGAATGATGGTACAGACACCTTGTTAGAGAGAATGATGGTACAGACACCTTGTTAGAGAGAATGATGGTACAGACACCTTGTTAGAGAAAATGATGTTACAAATACCTTGTTAGAGAGAGAATGATGGTACAGACACCTTGTTAGAGAGAGAATGATGGTACAAACACCTTGTTAGAGATTGAATGACTATACAGACACCTTGTTAGAGAGAATGATGGTACAGACACCTTGTTAGAGAGAATGATGGTACAGACACCTTGTTAGAGAGAATGATGGTACAGACACCTTGTTAGAGAGAATGATGGTACAGACACCTTGTTAGAGAGAATGATGGTACAGACACCTTGCTAGAGAGAGAAAATGATGTTACAGACACCTTGTTAGAGAGAGAATGATGGTACAGACACCTTGTTAGAGAGAGAATGATGGTACAAACACCTTGTTAAAGAGAGGTATGGTACAGACACCTTGTTAGAGAGAATGATGGTAAAGACACCTTGTTAGAGAGAGAATGATGGTACAAACACCTTGTTAGAGAGGATGATGGTACAGACACCTTGTTAGAGAGAGGATGATGGTACAGACACCTTGTTAGAGAGAGGATGATGGAAGAGACACCTTGTTAGAGAGAGGATGATGGTACATACACTTTGTTAGAGAGAGAATGATGGTACAGACACCTTATTAGAGAGATAATGATGGTACATACACCTTATTTAGAGAGAATGATGGTACAGACACCTTATTAGAGAGAATGATGGTACCGCCCCCTTTTAGAGAGAGAATGATGGTACATACACCTTATTTAGAGAGAATGATGGTACAGACACCTTATTAGAGAGAATGATGGTACAGACACCTTGTTAGAGAGAGAATGATGGTACAGACACCTTATTGAAGATAATGATGGTACAGACACCTTATTAGAGATAATGATGGTACAGACACCTTATTAGAGAGAATGATGGTACAGACACCTTATTAGAGAGAATGATGGTACAGACACCTTATTAGAGAGAATGATGACACAGACACCTTGTTAGAGAGATAATGATGGTACTGACACTTTGTTAGAGAGAGAATGATGACACAGACACCTTGTTAGAGAGATAATGATGGCACCGACACCTTATAAGAGAGAGAACTATGGTACAGACATTACATTAGAGAGAGAATGATGGCACTAACTCTATGATAAAGAGGATGTGATGGTAAATAGTAGCTACTTTATAGGATGGAAGCTAACAATACCTAGACATACCTGTGATTTCAGGCTGTGCTCTAGTCTCATGAGGCAAGATATATCTTGGTCAGGATAGGTTGGAGAATACCAGCACCCACATAAGTATCAGGATTCAGGATTGAGATCAATTCATTCCAGGATCTGCATGTCTAAGTCTGTCACTTTGGTTTGAGGACCGCATTCTTCTCCGAGTAGGAACCTTTAAAATACAATGATATTATTGAGCACGGCTGCAAGTGAAGAATATTAACAATAAAACCTAATATTGTGTAAAGGATTAATCTCAAAATAAATGGGATATAATCATGGTCATAGTGCAGTAGACCAGCTCCCAGTAATTAACAGCTGATTGAAGTGGTACTAAATATTGTTTTGGTTTGTTACAAATATTTAGAGCAACTTAGATCAGTTTATTGCAGTATAGACAACATAAGCTGGCTCGATAAACTAAAGGCCATGATATTATCCTGATATGACATACCTAGAGCCTAGAAGAAATAAAATTGATAAAAATATTTTGATAAAAATATTTCATTGTAATCATTTCATAAAGTTTTGATGTATTTACCTAGAGAAATTATTCTATAGAGTGAACAAGGAATCCCCAGTCACCTTTCATGTCCTATGGCTCAAAGAACGCGTTCGCAGTTAGGGGCAGAATGAGACAATCTCATGTTACAGTCACTGCACAAAACCTCCTGCATAATTCTCTGCAAGAATGGCTACCTTCAGAATCATTTTCACTCTGAGCAAAAAGTCAGAACTTCAGGATAGTTGATAGAACACAGCACTCTGCACCTTCTTACTATTGAAGAGTTTCAGTGACTGCCATGGTGCTGATACAAAGTAGCTAGGTGTAGTTATGTAGGTCTGTATACCTAGCAGTCACAATCTGAAGATTATATAAGGAATTTATTAGTCACAGGAGCATAAAATCAATGAAACCTACCTATAACAACTAAGATGCAGTATTAACATATAAATAAATAATCAAATATATTGAAAATTTCAAAATGTAGTTATTTCTACTGTCAGCTTGGTGACCGGTATATTCCACCCCACTTTACGGGTTAGGTTTCTTTAGTTATAAATATTAGTCATTAATAATATTATATGTAATATTAGGTAGCTAACTTGCATTTTCACTGTATCAAATTAAACCTTTTGCTGGCTTATCACAAGCTTTAAAATTTTCACTACACATGTGATAAAACAGCAGAAGGAAAGGTTGTGTGAACGTATTTATCAGTTGAGGTATTTAGATTTCCAATCTCAAGCTGATTTTCTTCCTCATCTCCAACACAACAACGATATTAATTGTAAGATGATGTTATACAGTATTGATGGTTATATTTATTCAATTTTGAATTTGGTAATTTAACTTTATGTAAAAAGTGGTGGTTTTTGACCAAGGGCTTTTTTACATTTTCTTAACCATGAAGTTTTTGATGGGGAGGGGAAATTAATGCACAGATGAGTGTGCATTAAAAGTAAGGTTAGAGGTTAGATTTTATCATTTTACCCACAACACGGTAGGCAATTAACTGTCACACTATATTGGTGTGAGGGTTACTCTTAATTAAACTCCCTATGCTTTTAATTAGTGGTATAATGATATCAATCTAGAGATACAGAAATAGAATTTTAGTCCTACTCTATTCATTATTTATACATGTTTAAACATTAAATGAATATAATTAGATAATAAAAACTGTTATAGTTATTATTTCATCTAAATTCAAAATTATGTAGCTAATTGCGAATAAATTATCCATAAAATGTATATAAAAATGAAAAATCTTCATCTTTCCATAATTTTGATTTAATTAAAATAAATTGTAATACAATAAACTAATGAAATAACATCAATCTATAAATAATCATATCGGTGAACGCTAAAGATCCTTTAACGATTTATAGTATCCAATTAGCTACATTTAACATTTATCTATATCTTATAGTTTATTAACAATGCAAATGAATATTTTGCACAATACACCAAAACATGTCATCATAATATATCAGTGTAAGTAGTGATGGGACGATACCAAGATTTTTAACGATTCCGATTCTATCCAAATGTACCGATTCTGTACTCAATTTTGAAAAGTTTGGTCCAAACATTTGTTCCGAACCAAACATTTAGTCCGAACAATTTGTATGCTAACCTCGGATTTTTAGGTACATATTTTATATCTAAAAAAGAAGTGAACTACAGTCTACACATTTATATAGTCGGCCCTTTTACTATGATAAAATTGAGTATTGAGTATTTATTGTCACCCAAATGAGCATTGTCACAGGGGTGGAATATATCTGGGGTGGAATATACCTAGAACCTTCAGCTTAGCTACCATAATATATTTACGGAGATGCATTTTTGGAGCAACTGTTAGATAAGTTTAGGAGAATGTGGAAAGGATAGTGGTGGTTATGGTTTTTTGGGCAACTGACCTCCTGTGATCTCTTACTATTTTCACCTGCCAGTGTGCTTCATTACTTAACCATGTCCTGTCCCAAGTTATAGAGCAAAAAAAAAAGACGAATGGCAAAATGTCAAAGTAGAATTAACATGTTTGATTAAAGTCCAACTCCATGCCTCCTGTGAACAAAAAAATTAAAAAAAAGGGCATTACACAGATACAAAATACATGAAAATAAACTTTCAAATGTTTTTTTTCACTGATGAGGCTAAAGCTGCCATCCATGGTTAGGATGGAAGGCCTAGTGTTTGGAGCCTACTGGAGCTTTTACTCCAAAACGGGTTCCCTACCAACAAGAGGGTGGTGTCATAATGTTTGAGCGGGCATCTTAGGAGACAGGTTAATTGAAACTTTCCGAGTAGCAGAGGGTGTAAAGCTAACCAACCAACCCAACATTGAATTTTTAGATGGCTAATTGTTACCTAGGCTGGATGACTTGCCATTATCATATTAACATTAGATGATTTTCATGATTGACTACACTCAATCACATCTGGGAGTCAATGGACTGGACTCTACAGGTCCCCATTGAACCGCTTTGGCCATTTCATTTAGACATTGATTCAGGTCTGTCTGGATATAGGTCCAATTTCAGCCTTGTCAAAAATGGAGGCACTAATGTCATTAAGCTGCTTTATGACCTGGCTGCAAATTTTTTGCATACCACGAGGAAAAAGGCTCGTTTGCTCAACTCTCACTATCTTGGTGTTGGGATTCTCCACAAAATAAACTAAAGTTCTCTTTTCGCATTCTAAGTTCTTTGAATAAATCTAGAAGAGACCTCCTTCCTGCGAGACCTGCTGCAATTTTTCGCTTTTTGCTAGCAGTCGATCGTCCACTGTTTTGCATTTTCTCAAAGCTGCAATGAAGCGATTGGCATATAAAATGCCTTCAAAATACATAAACATTCAGAACTTTGCAAATTTCACATGGATTGTAATAATATTTGA
The DNA here is from genome assembly GCA_947561585.1 of Caprella mutica. Lineage (NCBI taxonomy): Eukaryota > Metazoa > Arthropoda > Malacostraca > Amphipoda > Caprellidae > Caprella > Caprella mutica. Next base: position 172,752 of record CANNZV010001100.1, read on the forward strand.
GCATAATATTAACCTAGAGGCTAGAAGCAATCTTCTAATGACCCAAGTTTAACCCCTGTACCATCAGCTTATATGATATCCTCAGACCTCGATGAGAGTATTCTGATCACAACTGAAGCCAATATGAAGCAAAATCAAGTTTTCATTACCTATAGCTACAGTGAGACATTAGGTAGATGATTTACTTGTTAGATAGGTAACTCCGTACAACCAGTGTCTCGCAATGAGAGTATTCTGATCACACCTGAGGCCTAAATCAAGTTATCATTACCTATACAGTGAGTCATTAAGTAGATGATTTACTTGTTAGATAGGTAACTCCGTACAACCAGTGTCTCGCAATGAGAGTATTCTGATCACACCTGAGGCCTAAATCAAGTTATCATTACCTATACAGTGAGTCATTAGGTAGATGATTTACTTGTTAGATAGGTAACTCCGTACAACCAGTGTCTCGCAATGAGAGTATTCTGATCACACCTGAGGCCTAAATCAAGTTATCATTACCTATACAGTGAGTCATTAGGTAGATGATTTACTTGTTAGATAGGTAACTCCGTACAACCAGTGTCTCACAATGAGAGTATTCTGATCACACCTGAGGCCTAAATCAAGTTATCATTACCTATACAGTGAGTCATTAGGTAGATGATTTACTTGTTAGATAGGTAACTCCGTACAACCAGTGTCTCGCAATGAGAGTATTCTGATCACACCTGAGGCCTAAATCAAGTTATCATTACCTATACAGTGAGTCATTAGGGTGATGATTTACTTGTTAGATAGGTAACTCCGTACAACCAGTGTCTCGCAATGAGAGTATTCTGATCACACCTGAGGCCTAAATCAAGTTATCATTACCTATACAGTGAGTCATTAGGTAGATGATTTGCTTGTTAGATAGGTAACTCCGTACAACCAGTGTCTCACAATGAGAGTATTCTGATCACACCTGAGGCCTAAATCAAGTTATCATTACCTATACAGTGAGTCATTAGGTAGATGATTTGCTTGTTAGATAAGTAACTCCGTACAACCAGTGTCTCGCAATGAGAGTATTCTGATCACACCTGAGGCCTAAATCAAGTTATCATTACCTATATAGTGAGTCATTAGGTAGATGATTTGCTTGTTAGATAGGTAACTCCATACAACCAGTGTCTCGCAATGAGAGTATTCTGATCACACCTGAGGCCTAAATCAAGTTTTTATCATTACCTATACAGTGAGTCATTAGGTAGATGATTTGCTTGTTAGATAGGTAACTCCGTACAACCAGTGTCTCACAATGAGAGTATTCTGATCACACCTGAGGCCTAAATCAAGTTATCATTACCTATACAGTGAGTCATTAGGTAGATGATTTTCTTGTTAGATAGGTAACTCCGTACAACCAGTGTCTCGCAATGAGAGTATTCTGATCACACCTGAGGCCTAAATCAAGTTATCATTACCTATATAGTGAGTCATTAGGTAGATGATTTGCTTGTTAGATAGGTAACTCCATACAACCAGTGTCTCGCAATGAGAGTATTCTGATCACACCTGAGGCCTAAATCAAGTTTTTATCATTACCTATACAGTGAGTCATTAGGTAGATGATTTGCTTGTTAGATAGGTAACTCCGTACAACCAGTGTCTCGCAATGAGAGTATTCTGATCACACCTGAGGCCTAAATCAAGTTATCATTACCTATACAGTGAGTCATTAGGTAGATGATTTGCTTGTTAGATAGGTAACTCCGTACAACCAGTGTCTCGCAATGAGAGTATTCTGATCACACCTGAGGCCTAAATCAAGTTTTTATCATTACCTATACAGTGAGTCATTAGGTAGATGATTTACTTGTTAGATAGGTAACTCCGTACAACCAGTGTCTCGCAATGAGAGTATTCTGATCACACCTGAGGCCTAAATCAAGTTATCATTACCTATACAGTGAGTCATTAGGTAGATGATTTACTTGTTAGATAGGTAACTCCGTACAACCAGTGTCTCGCAATGAGAGTATTCTGATCACACCTGAGTCCCAAATCAAGTTTTCATCATTACATAGTATCTAAATTTGTGGTCAAGATATTGTTATATTTTGTCTCAAAATAATTTGAAAATGGTTTCAATTTTATCAAATATTAACTCATAGAGGCTTGATAATTCCAATTCTGTTATGTAACCTGGCAGCCAGTTTAATAAATAAAGCAAGTAAAATGCCTTCAAAAAAAGTTGATAGTAATCAGTACCGTAACTTAAATGTGGAACTTATAAATTTTCAACAGAATAAAAAAAAAAAGTTCACCACAACAATTTTATATTAATAAATAAGAATGAATCTAGCTATCGCAACTACCTATTATGAAAAAATCTTAATTGTAGATTTTGACGAAATGATTGATAAAATTGAGTAATAGCTAATTATTTCTATTAATGCTACTATCAATGATCTCAATATATTTATGTAAATATAATACTACAAATCAATAAAATGTAACAAACAACTCACCAAAGAGTGCAGTGCGTTCCTCATATATTTTTAGAATTTTATGTCCAAAGAATGAAGAATAAGAAAATTCATTAGCTAACTTGAATAAATTGGGTGAATAAACTAGAAAAAAATAATAAAAATTGCAATGGGTAAATATCAAATTATCAAGCAGTATCTTTAGATATGGAATCTAAATGATAATTATTGATCAAAGGTAGCTACTTACAGAAATGCTGACAATTTTCTTGCATCTTGACATTCTCTTCATGGCCTCACCAGCTTTCTCAATCAGCTTCAACTCCAAATATCTTTTCATCAGAAAATGGTTAAGGTATGCCCACGCCTGTTCAAATTTCTTTTCAACTAGCGCTTCTACTTTCCTTTCAACTTTCAATTCAATTTTCCATTGACGCATGCCTTAAGTTGAATAGAAAGAGGCACGAAGATTCTGTCCACATCTGATCGTCAGATTTGTTTCAACTTTATTGCCGAGTGTCTCACTTAAAATATCAAGACCACAGGAGAAATAACATTCTCTCAATGTTGCAAGTGCTCTTCTGTGCAAAGTCTTATTTGATTGCTACCGATTACCATTACCTTTATGAATAGTAGTATTTTCATGTGTAAATAATTACATACATTTTTCATATTATAAACGGTTGCATAAAAATAACCGATAGCTATAATATATGAAGAAAAGTCATTTGACACACTGTTGAGTGAAAAAATAGAAACTAGATTAGGTGCGCTTTGTAGAGAGCATACCTTCACCGCCGCATTGACCCGTTCTCTCCCAAAATTTAATAAACTGCTAACTGGATAATAACCAATCATCCCACCAAGTTTCATGCAATATGATTTGATACTTTTTGAGTTATTGAGTTATAAATGACCTTGAACTTTGACCAGATTGCTCCCAAAATTCTAACAGATGGTTCCTGTAGATAAACCACTTGTACCATCAAATTTCAAAAAATCTGGTTGAATACTTTTTAAATTATCGAGTTACAAATGGCCTTGACCTTGATCTTTGACCCGATTGCTCCAAAAATATAACAAAATGGTTCCTGTATATTGATCAATCGTCCCACCAAGTTTCATGCAATATGGTGCAATACTTTTTGACCATGACCTTGGACCGGGTCATTCCTAAAATTCTACCAGCAGGTCACTGGACATGGACCAATCACTTCACCAAATTTCAGGCAATTTGGTTGAAAAGTTTTTCAGATAAGTGAATAGCAAGATGATAAATAAATAAACGACTGCTAAAATATTACCTTCACGCATTCTGCGAAGGTGATAAATAACATATTCATAGAGTAACTACACTCGCTGCTTCGGTTCTTCCACAGAAGTACTATGGAACCTATTAACCGTAGAACCGTTACCCTCCAATTTACTAAAATAGAACGAAGGCTCGGGAGTTTTTCACCCAAATAAAATAATTAATAAAAATACTTATGAACGAAATCATTCATTTTTAAGATACAAAATAAAATACAACTCTTCTTTGTGCCTACCTTTCTAAAATGGAAATTACAATTAAAGAAGTACATTAAAAATCTCTTTCAAAAATGTAACAATTAGCTACATAACAAAAAGTAATCATTAAAAGGAAGTTATATTATTTTTTGGCTAGCTGAAAAATATAATAATCCTTATCTTCTTATCCTCTTGCGTGTGTATTCTTATGTGATGGGAGCATTCTCTGACTGATTGCTATCACTCAATATTTTACCCCCCTACAAAAATATGTATGTAATAACACCCATATGGCATTAACACACGTAAATGGTAACTGGGGAAGGAATTTTTCCGAATTAGGCTAAGGAAAAAAACCTAATGGAAATAGTTCACACAATCACTGTAGTCACAACATACATTCAAAACATTGAGTTTCAAAAAACTTAAAAATGAGGGGTGAATTTCACCTATGTAACCGTTCTAGGGTTAATTATTCAAATTTCCGACTACCTACTGATACTATCCTAGCGTGAGGGCACATTGTTTTAAGTTTTGACACGCTAAATGAAATGCGTTCAGTGTAGACAACTCAAAAATTGAACCAAAAAGCGCAAGAAGTCCCACCAGTCATGGGACTCGTGCGTCTTTTCTTTTCTCTCAGAAATAGACGTATGCGTCATGAAAACTACCATTCAACAGCGAATGCCTTCTTTCACTGACGCATACGTACCGCCTTTCAACACTGTGCGCTTGTTGAAAGGAAAGTTGAACAGGTGTGAACATAGTTTTAGATGAATGTAGTAGCACATCTTCAGATTAGAGAACAGTTCCAGTTGAGACTCTAAGTTACTTAGCACATCACTGATATCTCCTCTCCAGACAAGTTCAAGCATGTGACGACTCAAAGCGTGAAAGAAGCAGAGAAAAAAAATTATTAATTGAAATTTACGTTACATAGACATAACAAGTACAAACTCTCAAATCGATACTCCTAAACATTCATACAATTTTTTTTTTAATTTTAAAATTATAATTTTTTTAATACCTTTTTTTCTTCAAACATATTTACAAGTTGTTTATATATTCATTTCATTATTCAAATCTTAATCCAATATTATCTTTCTTAAAAAATACATGTTTTTTTTTTTATTTCTCTTCTTATAGTCTTTACATATCTCCACAAATCAATCCAACCTGAATAATCCAAAGCTATCAAATGCTGAACAACTCCTAATCCAATCAATCCATTCTCCTCAATTATCTGACTTAAAACTTCAGGTTTACAGTTATTAACAAGTTTTAATTTCATTATTGTATTAATTTCCATTTTCTGCGAAATTTCAACAATTTTGGGTACTGTCTTAGACTTCTCCGTTTCTTGCTTCTTCAGTTTTCTTCTCTTCTTCTTCTACCATCTTCAGTTTCTTTTTTCTTCTTCTTCTACCATCTTCAGTTTCTCTTCTTCTTCTACCATCTCCAGTTTCTCTTGTTCTAGCATCATCAGTTTCCCTTGTTCTAGCATCTTCAGTTTCCCTTGTTCTAGCATCTTCAATTTACCTTGTACTAGCATCTTCAGTTTCCCTTGTACTAGCATCTTCAATTTACCTTGTACTAGCATCTTCAGTTTCCCTTGTACTAGCATCTTCAGTTTCCCTTGTACTAGCATCTTCAGTTTCCCTTGTTCTAGCATCTTCAGTTTCCCTTGTTCTAGCATCTTCAATTTCCCTTGTTCTAGCATCTTCAATTTACCTTGTACTAGCATCTTCAGTTTCCCTTGTTCTAGCATCTTCAGTTTCCCTTGTTCTAGCATCTTCAGTTTCCCTTGTTCTAGCATCTTCAATTTACCTTATACTAGCATCTTCAGTTTCCCTTGTTCTAGCATCTTCAATTTAGCTACCTTGTACTAGCATCTTCAGTTTCCCTTGTTCTAGCATCTTCAGTTTCCCTTGTTCTAGCATCTTCAGTTTCCCTTGTTCTAGCATCTTCAGTTTCCCTTGTTCTAGCATCTTCAATTTACCTTGTACTAGCATCTTCAGTTTCCCTTGTACTAGCATCTTCAGTTTCCCTTGTACTAGCATCTTCAATTTACCTTGTACTAGCATCTTCAGTTTCCCTTGTACTAGCATCTTCAGTTTCCCTTGTTCTAGCATCTTCAGTTTCCCTTGTTCTAGCATCTTCAATTTCCCTTGTTCTAGCATCTTCAATTTACCTTGTACTAGCATCTTCAGTTCCCTTGTTCTAGCATCTTCAATTTACCTTATACTAGCATCTTCAGTTTCCCTTGTTCTAGCATCTTCAATTTAGCTACCTTGTACTAGCATCTTCAGTTTCCCTAATTCTAGCATCTTCAGTTTCCCTTGTTCTAGCATCTTCAGTTTCCCTTGTTCTAGCATCTTCAGTTTCCCTTGTTCTAGCATCTTCAATTTACCTTGTACTAGCATCTTCAGTTTCCCTTGTTCTAGCAACTTCAGTTTCCCTTGTTCTAGCTACAAATCTTCCTCCTCTACACTCTTTTAACGGTTCAATTAGGTTGACAACTTGTCTGATACCTACCATGTCCCTCGGCTTTAACTCAAACATTCAATGAATATGGCAGGTTACAGGTCTCCCAGTATTGCTTTATTTAAAAAGACTCTAAAATAAAAAAAAATAAAAACTCATTATTTACAATGCAATTGTAATTTTGTAAGCTGGAGTAATGCTTTTTATAAATCATTTTTATCTTAGTTTGTATCTTGGCATCTGGACCGAGACAGAGACAGGATACAGACAAGGAAATTGTTGTTTCTGAATTTAAAACAGTCTTAATTATTTAGACTTCAAAATAATTAATCAATACTAAAATAAAAAAAGTTAAAATTGGCAAAAGACTCCCAGGAACCAAATAATTTGTTCTTGCATGTTCATGTTAAGTTCACTGCTAAAAAATAGAGAATTTATGTTTTTATATCTTAAAATATTCTATTCTTTTATAGTTTTCAGAAAACCGATTCTTCACTAGATCATAGATAAATTTGATGGAAGAGTTGCCAACTAATAGCTCCGCCAGAGACTTTTACATTGTCACGAAGGCCATCAAATGAAAATGAAGGAAATATGAAACTTTTTCGATTAAAAAAATTGTTTCTAATGTTTTTCATTAGATGAACTGTATCGAAAAAGAGGAAAACTTTCTTTCCATTGAAAGTTATGAACAAATCTTGTAGGCTATTAACATGAGCACTGAGAAGTTTTTTGTATGCCTTGTATTAACAAGGTCAAACACCTTAAGTCTTATTCTAAATTAGACAATATGATAAATATTTAATATTCAAATCATATATTTAAAATTATAATCTATTACTATCTAGTATAATATATATTATAAAATCAAAAAATAATAATACATAAGACTATTTAGCTATCTGCTAAAAAATATATACATATTTACAACTATGCAGCTAATAAAAAATATATTTATTTATATATACTTACACATACCTTCACTCACTCACACCCATATACATGCCTATCTATGTACATAGACAAAACACCATGCAACTACAAAACCCTAATTCCATCAAAATTCATTCATCTACTGCCATCTCACTCTTTAATATCATCTCCTCCTTACAGGAGATATAAAAGGAATATAAATGACATCAGAAAAACTCTCACTCAGCTCTCTATAGACTTTCCCTTATAGAGCTCTCCTAACATTCTTAAAACTGTTTCTTAATCCAATGTCCTTTCTCAACTACTGCTATCTAACTCCTTAATATCTTCTCCTCCTTACAGGAGACATATAAGAAAGTGAGTTTAAATATCTGGAGACTGATTGTGCATGCTTTGCAGACTGGCTTCTGCAGGGCTGAGACCTCCTCCTCCAGTCCTCAACCCCCACCCCCTGGCAGCACCATCCCCTCCACAGCCAACAACCCCCTCTCCCTCCATGCCTCCTCCAGAAAACTCCACACCCCATCAATGATCAAGATTCCTTTCACCAAAGCTCATCACACCACTCATACTCACCCAGTCTGTAAAGCATGCACAATCAGTCTCCAGATATTTAATTTTTTGGGCAATTTTTCTCCAAAGAATTTCCAATTTTTCTCCAAAATGGCCAAAATTCTCAAAATTACATGAAAACATAGGAATTAATTAGAAAATTGTCACCGGATAATTCAGGAAACTAATTTCAAGGCCTCAATAGTCGCCAGATAAACTTCACAACTTCATGCATCTTTTGTAGACTTGATACTCACCACCCAATATCTCTCCCTCACCTCCACCAGCTTAGGACACTCCAGCAAGAAGTGCTCCAAAGTCTCCTCCTCCACACCACACATCCTACACCCAACATCCCCTCCCCAAAATCTCTCACTCCATCCCAACCTAAGAGAATTTGTTCTCACTCTGAACAGCAGACTTTCTCCCCTTATTCCCTCCTTCTCTCTGTACTTCTGCTTTCCACCTCCCTTCTCCATCTACTCTCCTCCCACCGGTTCATACAATTACCGGAACGGAACATGAATTAGCGGAACGGACCATGAATTACCGAACGGAGTTGTTTTATTAAGAAGTAGTACTTGTTAAGTCATTTAGGTATACATTGTCTCTATTAATTGGGATATTCTCTCCAAACAATTCTGTATATATCCTATATTTACATTAATTTTGCTACGAACACTTCTGAATTAATCCCTATATTTACATTAATTTTGCTACAAACAGAATAAGAGATCTCTACAAACACTTTACCAGTTTCTGCAGACTGGGTCACTTAGGTAGTCCGTGATTATGTGATTCCGTGTTATAGGTTTAAAATATTTTTGTTTCATTTAATATATTATATACATATATTAATATACATATGTATATGTTTATTAAGTCATGGGTTATCATTACTTCAATGAGACAGATAGCAGTTATGAATTTACCTAGGTACTACCTGATTAAATATGAAATAAATTTTATATGTTGCATAAAATTGAAAATCCTGATTAATAGAATATCAACACATACTAGTAATGGATACACAAAATAAAACCAAAATACTTCTCATTAAGACTATAATATTGATTGCAGTATTAAAATTACTTTAGTTCCCCCTTAAAATATTTCTGTTGATGTTAGGTAGCAAATATACGAGCAGAAATGGGTATAAAATGGTAAAATATGATATCAATTGGAACATAAATAGACCTAATGTATTCCTAAACGAATTAACAAGGACTATTTCTCAATAAAACAAATCTGTTCCGGTAATTCATGGTCCATTCCGGTAATTCATGGTCCATTCCGGTAATTCATGGTCCGTTCCGGTAATTCATGGTCCGTTCCTGTAATTCATGATCCGTTCCGGTAATTGTATGGACCCTCCTCCCACCTATCAACTATTCTAAGTATTCTTCCCAATTCCCCGCCATCTAACACCCTCAGGGCCTCCCAGTCCAAACTCACCTCTGCCATATACTCCTAAATCTTTCTCATCCATGAATTACCACCATTCCTCTCACCCTCCCAACCATATCCCTCAGTACCTCATTCCCAGTGTTCATTAAGAACCCACCAAACCTAACCTTCATCATCATATCCCTTGCCAAAGCTGAGCTGACGAGCACCCTACTTCACCCTGAGCCGTTTTCCATTCGCACCCCAAATGCTATCGTGCACGCACTGAGGACGTCAGGGAACACACTTAGTGCATCAGGGCGTGAAAAAAAGTTTCCATTTGTACCCCAATTGTCTGGGGTTTAAATGGAAAATGATTCGAACATCCAAAATCTCGGACGCCCTGAGATTTCAACACCCCAATAAAATAGCAGGTACGTGCACTGAAAACTGAAAACTCAGTGCGTGAGGTCACGTAATGTAAACAAACGGCCATATTGAATGAAGATTTATGATTATTTTATAGTTAGTGCACGAGCCTAGTTTCTGAGAATGTTCATTGAGTCGCCAATATATCTTTTTTTCAAAATAAGTCAACTAAAATTAGTAATGCAGTCGTCAGTCGTCATAATTTAATTCCAATTTTGAAAGTTGACAGTCGTCAATATACCTATATTATTATAACTACC
>CANNZV010001101.1:0-182746 GCA_947561585.1 Caprella mutica
GGACTGTGGATGGTATGCAGATAAATGCTCAATCATGACCGAAAGAATGAGCATAAGTCCTTCATCGAAATCCTGCAAGCATGTCAACATAAAATGGAACTACGAAGCTTTTTACAAGGTGATGAAAACTAATGATCCTATTTACATGTCTGAATTTCTTCGACAATATCTTAAAATAACTTTTAGGATGAGAAAGTTTAAACCATGGTGTGAAGCTTATTTTCTTTTTCAAGAGAGCATGAAAAGTATACAAGATAACAAAGATTTTTGTAAACGAGAAATAGAAAAAACTCGTAAGTTATCAGACAGTAGCTCTTCAGTTCCTTCAAAAGAAGATGAAGAAATAAGAATCGATTTGCTTGATTCAGATATTAGTACGTGTGATGATGACCTTGATAACTATTTAGTAAATACTCAAAACTTTACTTCGAAAGAGAATAGCTTTACTCTAGATACTGTCAATAATTTTCCTGTGAAACCTGATACTTTAAATCAAAATGGCGTCCATATGCTGCATATTGACAAAAATCTGGAAGATCCAGACCAATTTCAGATAAATGCAATCAAACGTGTATTGTATGCTGGATATAAACCTTTAAAAGTTGGTAATTGTTCCAAAGAAAATGATTCTAATAGTATAATTCCAACTGGAGACAAAACCAATTATATTGACCTCACGAACTTTGAATCAAATGTTGAAGAAGAGCCAAGTACTGAGTATATTAGTCCAACTGATGACAAAACTAATTATATTGACCTCACTAACTTTGAATCAAATATTGAAGATGAGCCATGTACTGAGTATATTAGTCCAACTGGAGACAAATCTAATTATATTGACCTCACGAACTTTGAATCAAATGTTAAAGAAGAGCAAAGTGCTGACTATGTTAGTCCAGCTGAAGACAAAACCAATCATTTTGATCTCACGAACTTTGAATCAAATGTTAAAGAAGAGCAAAGTGCTGACTATGTTAGTCCAGCTGAAGACAAAACCAATCATTTTGATCTCACGAACTTTGAATCAAATGTTAAAGAAGAGCCAATTTCTGAGTATGATGATGAGGTTCTTTCAGATTCAACAAAAAACATGGATGTAAGACGTGAGAAGATTTCAATGCTACCTTCCAATGTTAGTTCTAACTGCATTACTATTGATATTTTATCCGACTTTTGTTTACTCTGTGGATATAATCTGTCATTAGAAAGAATGGTCTACGACTCGAAGATTGGTTGTATCACTTTCTTCTGTTCCAATTGTTATAAGAATCTGATTTACTTTATCGATAGTTAAAATTTATAAGATTTTAGTGATAGTTAAATAGTATGGTTTGTCAAATTTTGTAAAATAATTTAGTTTATAGTCATTTTGTACATTGTAGTTACAGAAAATAATATCATTGATAAAATCTGAAACATTTGGTTAAATGAGGTATTGTATATATATATATATCCTTCATTTTATATCAAAATCCAATTTTCCACTTCTGTAAGTGAAATGGTTGAATATGTTAGTTTAGTCCTAGTTTAAATAGGTTATCACATTGTTAGTTTTTTTTAAATTCATGAGCTTCTCACTAACGTGTACTGTTATTTTTTATTCGTGCATGAAGTTGCTACCCTATTTTAATATTCAGCATTAACTAATCCTAGGTAATGTCTGTTAGGTAGAAAACTAGGCATTCTCACAATAGCATATCTTTGTAATACACAGTAAATTAAGTGGAGGTAAAATTGTATTGTATATACTTGAGAAACATAAGCAATTAGCAGTACCTGAAAATAGAAACTACTAAGTTTCTAGGGAAGTTTTCTTAAGAAACTTAAGTTTCTAGGGAAGATACTGTAAAAAATCCTTCATGATTATTGGAATGGCATTAACGTTAATTTGTTAGACAGAATCTTGGACTGAAGTCTATGCTATGTATTTGTTCTTTCTCGCACCAACAAAATTAAGAATATGAACTGTTAATTCACATAATTTCATATATTGGCTTGTTTTAGACTGTTTAATGAATTACTTAATTATTGATTTTCAAATTTTCTGCTGATTGTCTTTTTTTTAGTTAGTAGAGATGATATGCAGCTTCACAGAGAAAGGTTTTTTTAATAGAAGCAATTTTCATTGAAATTTGTATTGCAGTATAGTATTTTATTCTGAAATTTTCTGGTATTCTATGCCTACAGAAATTTGAATTTATCGAAAAATGGAAAAAGGTTTTTTGACGAGTCTTATTATCCATTCTGGAAGATGATTTTACTTCGGAATAAAATGTTTTATATATTTTGGCTATTATCTAACATGAAAGTAATTTTTTTCTAAATACTTCCATCATCAACCATTCTCAAACTATGTCTAGTATAAAGTATTTGTAAATCTTTTATAGGGAATAGTGATATCATTGCTTTTGAGGGTATTATTTTGTAATTTAGGAAATATATTCTTTTCTTGTTTTTGTTTTATTCGTACTCATTGGTGATTAATGGCTAAGTGTATTAACCATTAATCATAGATCTATGGGAGTATCTCTCAAATATTAATTTGAGACCCGTTACCGAACTTCTCTCTTCTGGAATCAACGTGAATGATTGATTGACTGAAAAAATATACGCAAACTAGAGTGAGCTTTGTATTGCACCAAATGCAAAATCTTTAATTATAAGAGCAATTGGCACCTATGGAATTTATAAATTGCTCTCGTATATATTTTGCATAGTAAACCATTCACTTGCAAACTGCTTAGTCAGCTAAACTCAGCAACTAGAAGTTATGGCACTTTATTGAATTACCGTCCATCGGCAAGAATTTAATGTTTGTTTAAAAATACCTTTAGTTTGATATTTTAGACTTTAGACCAATGGGTTAGGTGTATATAAACGTCCCGCGAAATTTGAATACCTTCATTTTTATCTATTATGAACTCAAATACTAATTAATATGTGTAAATGGAGGCGTGCCCATTTACAGGTCATTAAGCAATCATGAAGTGTACAGTACAACCAACTAGAGAATACAACAAACTATATAACGACCCTTTATGTTGAAAGTTTCAAGATAATCTTCATTTATATAAGAAAATTACTTTGAAAAATATATGGTGATCACTTTTAAACTCTTAACATAAATGTAGTTTTTTGAATCCGTTAGTTTGTTGAACTGCGCACTTCGTGGTGTTTAATGACATGACAAGGGAGTTCAATGGGCGACACGCCCCATGTAACACATACTAGTACTCAATTTCATAATGAATAAAATGAAGGTATTGCTCGGTATTGAAAATGCGCAGTGTATTCTCGAGATTGTGCAAATGCAACATATGCAGCACTTTAAGTGACGTTTGATTGTTTTTTAAGATTTTATCTTCAATCTTGCTACAAGGATCGAGTCACTTCAGTCAATGTGAAGTTTGCTCTAACATATCGCCTGAGTTCAATATCACTGAAACTTGAACTCGATTAAAATGATGAGAATCTGAAATCAATTGAAGCAAGCAATGTGAAAACAGAGGAAATGGAAAAGGATGATTAGTCTGAAGATGCTTCTACCACTTTGGAGAAAAAATCTCAAGATTGTTTTTAATGGAAAAGTATCGTCTTGAGTAAAATAAATACAACTTTGAATTCTTTATTTTTGTAACATATTTTAGCCCCAGTGTCCAAAAGTAATTGTATTTGTTTCTAGAATTTCAGTAAGTAAAACATATAGAGAAAATTAATAAATACTTCAATGCAACGTTATTCTGATTATGTTTGAAACTAATTACTTCAGCATTTATAAAAATTATTTAATGGAATATAGGAAGAATAATTAAACAATGCTGGAAAATATTTCGTCTGAAATGATAGTATTTTCTGATATTATGGATATTTTCAAATTAATATTAGTTGATGTTACTGTTTATTCGAATACTTACACGGTATTAAATAAGCACACATATATACAGGGTGACCCACAAAAAGTTTACCCAAGCTTTACTTAATACAAATATCGTACACGTACAATCTTTTAGCAATGACTGTGGTATTTATTATATTTATATTAATTCTAACTTGGGTACACTTTTTTGTGGGTCACCCTGTATAAAAAAATGACTTCTATTTTTATCCAGTAGGTACGGATAAAATATTTTTTTCGCTGAAAAGTATATGACTTGAATCATGAAGAGTAGTAATGAAATATTACATATTTTGTGAATTTCTAAAACGTGTATTTGAAAAATAATGGGTCCTTCAGCATGTATATTACGATCTGAAGTCAACAAAGCTTAGCACTTTTATTTATTATCAAAATGGTAAGAATAAATATGCGAACAAATGTTATTAAATTCTATTTTTTAGAAGTGGTTTAACGACAAGCGCCATCTGCCGGTTAGTTTCTACATAATTTAATTTATAAACAACATATTTCCTTTTATGCTCTGAATTATTTTAACCGTGAAAAAAATTAATGATATTGTTGTAATATATAGGTAAAGAAAACAGTAATTGAAAAAAAATGAATCACAATTTTTAGTAATGAAAGCGTTGAGACACATGAGTTCTTATTTATACACATATCTTTAACTGGTCGTTTATGGAAAATATCTTTAAAAATCACGTAAAATATATCGAAAGGGAACATACCTATATCGTGTACGGACAATTCGTCGTGTTTAGTTTTCTTTAGTTTTTTCCATATTCATATTTATAAATTTTTAACTCAAATAGAACACGATTTTGTACAATTTTTCAAATAACATCCACAGATTTTGAGTTGGTTTGATCTGAGGTTTTAAGATTTATATAAATTACTCGTATTGTTGATACCAAGTCTTGATATTATTTTATTTTTCAATTGTTTTTTTCTATTTCAAAATGTTTATTAATTTATTTCGTCATGTGGAATAATTTAATTTCAAAATAATGGAAGATTACTTATTAGAAAATTTTTTGTATTGTAAATACCAAGTTTTGTACATATTGTATCATTTATTAATTTGAAGATTTGAAAGAAATGGAAAATAAGGCAAATAAAGGGCGAAATTAAATATGAAGCAAATTAATAAAATGAAATAGGGCGACGAATTGTCCTAGCACCGACCATAGAGTTATGATAAACTACTCTAGAGAGAGGAAGTGTTGCAGCGATTGCAGGACGCTAAGGAAGACGGCATAAAACCTTATTTTGTTTCAGTTATATCAGTTCTCCATTAAATTTTGTTTCAGTTATATCATTTCTCCATTAAACTGACGCTAGATTGCCAGTCACGTGACCCAAAAATAAGGATTTTAGCGTCCCGCAAGACGCGATATTATTTTGGCTACTGACTCACCACTTGGCATCAACATGCATATATGTCGTCAATTAGGACATGAAGGGTTAATAATAATGATTGAATTCAAGCTATTTTGTAAAGTGGAGTGAAACAAGTATTTGGACAAATCAAAACTATTTATTTTCATTATTTTGGTTAAAAAAAACATTCTTAAATAATAATTTTAAATGATGTTATGTCAAACACTTCCCAAACAAAACTGCAAAGTTCTGTTATTTAGGAAAATAGGAAAAGGTTTAGAATTTGAAAAATAAGTGATGACAGTGGTAACCTATTTAAAGTATTAAGCAAATTGTACTCGTGAAAATGGTGGCAACTTCTTCAGTTTTATTTAAATACCAATTAAGATGCAGTGGGTCAGGCCTCTAATAAGTAGTTGCTTCTACTGAAAAAGAATAGAGAGAGACAGTTAGGTTGACAGCATACTACAGTAGAACTCCTCTATAGTGAACTTCAACTAGTTCACTATAGGGAGTTTACACTACTATAGAGGATATAAGAGATGAATAGGAAAACTGCCCTTTTTATGGCAGACTATAATTTTTTTTTCTTTTTGAAATGAATGTTACAGGGTTTTCCACTCCTCAGAACTCTAGAAACCAGGATGGTTCACTTCACATGACTTCATTATAGAGGAGTTGCACTGGTAGAACTCCTCTATAATGAACTACAACTAATTTACTTGAGAAAACTTATGAGTTTTTGTGGAACACTAAACTAAATATGTTCACTACTGAGGTAAGTTCACTATAAAGGATTCTACTATACAGCAGTTCACTATAGACGAGTTTAACTGTTGAACAAAGTATTGATTTGACAGACTCAGTACTATCTTATCTGAGAGAAGGCGGGATGTTTCATGGGCCTTAACCACACGTACTTACTCCCTTTTATCGTTTTTATGCATTAAATAGGTTTCCATCTAGATTTTTCATGCTGCGTCACCTACTGTGTTCCGATGAAGGTCAGAATAGAACTCAACGTGCAACAACAGTGTCAAAGGTTCACGAACCGAAATCTACTTTAGGGTACAAAATATCAAAGTATTGATGGAGAGATAAGATAATGTAGTACATGATCATTATCTTAACTAGGCATTCTCACAAACACATACCATTAAATTAAGTGAAGGTAAAATCAATTTAAATATGTATATTATATTATTTAATTTAAATTATCCTTGATTTTTACATTATCATTTTTATAATTTTCTCATCACATCTGTAATGAGTAATATTAAACATTATGCATTCAACATAGATAGAATGAAATATTCTGCAAATCATGCTTTTTATTTAGTTATTATTAAAGGTCCTCTCCAGGCTCCGGGAAAAATAAGGGGTTTATTACATTTTATTATATTACTAAGGTTTATGATTATTAATCTGCAAATTGCATACAACTCGTTTCACCACATGTTTTTATATATTATTTTAAAGTTTTTAATACTCTGTGTGTAACATTGTGTGAAGCACTAACCTGACGCTGAAAAAAGATTGCGAACTCTTTGTTCTGATTTCCAATTGGAATTTTATGAACAAACATTGCATGTTCAGGCTTCCTTTAAGATTTAAATTATTTCCTGAAGTATAATAATGTTTCTATAATAAGTTCATTCAATTGTATACTTTTACAGGAATATTGAATATTGGATTAATTCTAACGACATGGATGACAGTAAAAACAAACGGTGTACATTCTTTTTCTTCGAACTGAAAATTAGCAATTCGAAGTAAAACGGCTAAATTGTAGAGTTTTGATTATAAAAATCTATAATAGCATATAAAATTGAATATATGTTGACAAATTTCATGAAGTTAGCAGAAAAAATGATAAGAAACATCAGCCTCATTGATTAAAGCAATAAAATAATAATGGGAGGGGACCTTTAACCTAAAATGCTGATCTTTCAAAAACATCGAAGTGAACTTTAGAGTTGTTTTCATTCATGTGAGAAGTTATTATATGAAAGTAAAGTGGAAGGTTTAAGTTACCGCCAAAATAGCTTTGTTTTGATTGGTAGGTTAAATAAAGTTTGAACCAACACTAAAGTATAATATAAATCAGGTATTTTATAAGTTTGCAAACAATAAAATTGTGTATGTGAGTGGTAAAGTATGAGTAAAAAGAATACAGTAATTTATGATATTGATGTGAATTTTACAAAATAGTAGACACAATATAATTCAAGAAAGGTATGGACAATATTACATTTCAAAGATTAATAAAGATCATTACCTATGTAACACAAGCAAATATTTGAAGAGTATTTCTTACATCTATCAGTCACTGTCACTTACCAAATTAATGGACTAAGTTAGGTTGCTGCACAATGTAGTGGACAAAAAGAAATGATATCTGAAGCCTAGAAATGGTCTCTCATACTATAGTGACCAAACATTCTATGACTCATGGGAAAATTATATAAACATTCGAATGCATTACAAGACCTTCAAATGTTTATAAATAAGAAATAATGACATAAGCCTTCAAGATAGCTTTTACGAATAATGTAATGAAATTCGATGGATGTTTGTGAAAAAGATACAAAACAGTAGAGTTTTCTATAAAATGCACTCGTATATTTTGAGTTTCTGTTTTTATCAATCTTTGTGTACATTACATTAAATATATTTGTTCAATTTAGTCGGTATTAATTACAGTAGGCTGGGTACGTAAATTTATTTAATGATAAATTGATTTTGCTTAGCATACACTTTAATTAAGACCATTGCGTCACAATTAAGACCATTGAGTCCCCTAAAGGGCCGTACACACGTAGTGTTTCTTAAAGGTCCTCTCCAGGCTCCGGAAAAAAAATGAGTTTTTTACATAATTTTATAGAACTAAGGTCTATGATCATTATTCCGCAAACCGCATACAATTCGGTTCAATATATATTTTATAATTTGTTTTTAAAGTTGTTTAATACTCTGTGAGCAACAATTGAGCAAAACTCCAACCTGACGCTGAGGAAGAAGATTGTACACTCATTGTTTTGATTTCAAATTCAGATTTTCAAACAAACAATGCGTTTTTGGCCTTCTTTTAAGATATTAATTGTTTCTAAAAGTATATAAACGTTTCTTTAATAAGTTTATCCAAATTTAAACCTGTAAACGAATAATAAATAGATTTATTAAAACAAATACCTAGTTGACAATCAAAACAAATGGTGTACATTCTTCTTCTTCAGACTGAAAATTAGAAAGTCGGAAGTAAAGTAGGTTTTGTATAGAGTTTGGATTATAAAAATCTTTAAAAGCATATAAAATTAAAAATATGCTATCAAATTTTATGAGGTTTGCAGTAAAATGATAAGAAACAATAGCCTCGTTGATTTAAGCAATAAAAAAATTTGCTTGGAGGGGACCTTTAAGTCTTTCCATCAGACTTTTTGCCAAGCTCCTCCTACTTTTTCCACGAAAATATAAGAAAAAACGATATAATTGTTATTTATTTTAGTTGGTATCCATGATACCTGCAGGCATCATTGATACCAACTAAAATAAATAATAATTATATCGTTTTTTCTTATATTTTCGTGGAAAAAGTAGGAGGAGCTTAATAAAAAGTCTGGAGGAAAGACTTAGAAAAACACTACGTGTGTACGGCCCTCTAGCCTCCCTCCCCTCTCTATAAAAAGTCTCTTATTAATCCATTACAAATATTCAATCATTTTTATGCTATAAACTAATATTTAACATCAACTTTGTTGATAAATTATCTAGTGAAACCTTATTTATAAAACAATAATTTCACAAATTTACCATTATAATTTTTATAATAAATAGAGTTATCATATAGAAAATTTTAATTTTAAGGATTCCAAATATATAAGATCAACTGATCTTGTTTCATTATCCTCTTACAACTATACCGAGCTCTTCCTTTTCTAAACTCCATATGAAACAATGAAACAATTTATTCAAGAATGCAAAGTAACAGTAAGCAATAAATTATTACCTACATTCACAAAAAGTAAGTAAAAAATATCATACTAAATACTGTATTCAAGGCTCATTCAAACACAAGTTGGCTTTTAGGGCAGCCGATATGAAGCTAAACCTATGATAATCTCATAGCTCTCTCTCAATCAATACTTTATTTAAGTACTTCTTGCTTGCCAGTTATGACCCATAATTGGAGTCTTTAACATAGACTAATCAACTCTTATTGTAACAAGAACTTTGCGTTTATTCCTTTTAGGGAGTGTGCATTGATGCTAGACATTGAATTCTTTTGCTAAGAGATTTGCGAACGATAAATGTACTACATTTTAACAATATACGATTTTTGGATATAAGTTGTTTATAGTTAACCAACAAATATAATACTATGTTTTCATTATAACATTATCTTTTTAGAAAGCGTCCAGAATATAACTTACTAATTAATTTGAAATGATTAATTTTAAATAATACATTTTCACTGTGTAAGAAGGTATAGATTACCTTAAACATTGACATCGAAAGTGTAGAGAACGTGGTATCGTTTAGAAATATAATTGACACGACTATGTTTGCTCGTGAGTCTAATAACAATACTGAAAACAACATTTCTACGTTCTACAACTATGTACACCTATTTTACATCACATTACAAGATGTGCTCCAAATGGCAAATTATCACCATTTTGCTGGAGACAGACTTGTAGACGGCGAGCTAAGTTGTTTTCATACACTCTGTCACTCAGATAACTCAATAAGTAGGAATTTGGAGGTTCAGGTCATGAGAAAGTGGTGCCAACTCAGAATCTCGGCGACGACAGACAACTCAGTCTGGGGAAAAAGCTGATCTAACCGTTCCAAAGCCACATTACCCGTGTGAGGAGTAGCCCCATCCTGCTGAAACTACGGACAATTCTTTCTGAACATGTTGCGACCTCTTTCACCATTTTGTCGGCTCAGAATTGGTCCAGGTCCTTGAGTTAGCGCTTTTTAATGACAGTGAGTGATTCCTCATTCTCGTCTTCGAACAAAAATGGTCCGATTCCATGTTTGGATATTGCTACCCATATTGTACACCTTTTTTAACTGGAGAGGTCGTTGAAGAACTTCATTAGGAGCAGTTGCGTCCATGAAAATGTTATTTCTGCTGCTATCATGCCCTGGCAGCAAGAATTGTGAGCCTCGATCGCCGCCAAACAAACCATAAGTCACAATTTTTGATAATTTTGAGTTTTGACTATATATGAAGTCACACAGAAAAGGACAAAGTTAATAGATAAAATGGGGTTCAAGGTTTTTTGAGACACCTGTATATTATGCTATTATATAAGTCAATGCATGTCTTTCTATTTAATTTCACCTTTTTCTATTTATTTATTTCAATTATCTATGATATGTTTCTATTTTATTTTTTAATACTTAATTATTAAATTTAACAACAGAAGAGGAAGTAAAGAACAACAGGAAGTAAAGCTCAATCTAAGCTTAACTGCATCTTTATCAAAAAATTCATATTTTTCTGAATTAAATTGTAGTCGAATGTAATACGTATTGAAATTTTAGCATCGGCAGATATTTTATGAATTCTGAGAGTCTTCTAACACGCTCATT
Organism: Caprella mutica; assembly: GCA_947561585.1. Lineage (NCBI taxonomy): Eukaryota > Metazoa > Arthropoda > Malacostraca > Amphipoda > Caprellidae > Caprella > Caprella mutica. The sequence continues at coordinate 10,877 of CANNZV010001101.1, forward strand.
CATGTCTGATTCCTTAGAAAATAGCTCTTGTTTCAAATTTTTGGCAGGGCGGTGGCAAGCCGCAAGATCCAAATAGTTGTTTCAATTTTCTGTTTTTAAAATCTGATTGGGCTTAGGCTTGATGGCTGGAGACTATTCTCTTTGCCGCAAGTCTTATGGATACTCAGTATCACTATCCCCCAATAGAAGAAGAAGGCAAGATACAAATCATACAATGGCAACCGTAGTGCAACTGTGCAAAGAACTAAGGAAGTTATAGCCAAAGTGACTAATAGTGCCTAGTGGCACTAACTACCTAGCATTTTCGACCTTGCGGCAGTATGGAAAAAGTTAGTGCCATTTGTAGTTGTAGTTCGCTTGAGAGCCTGAGGTGAAGAACTCTGTAGTCTGTGACTCTGTGGTAACATGAGGGCCAGTCTGTATTTGGTGCACAAAATTCCACTGACTTTTTGAAAAAGCTGAGAAAATCCACCATAAATTTCCAGTAATTTGGCTGATCCACCAACATTTTGCCCATTTTTCCACCGAAAATTAATGGTAACATAGGAATATATAGCTAAATATCCACCGACTTTGTCAGAAAATTATTTTCACTGAAAAAATATTCCACCGACAAGTCGGTGGAATTTACCATGAAATACAGTCTGGCATGAGGGTAAGAAAATAGGGGAATTTCCCTCATTTTGTGAGAGCCAAGGCCGAGAGGAAAGAGATGTTAGGTTACGAAATTATGACTGTTACATTACTTAGAAGTTTTGAACTAGAAGATAGGTATAGCTACGGTCAGGCCACTCTGGAAAAAGTAGTCTTTTCTGATGGATTGATTTCTCTGTTGGGGTTTTGCAAACCTTAAAATACAGTATTAAATTAATGGGAACTGTATAATCTGCAGCATTTAGCCTCTAAAAATCATCTGTAGACTGTAAGCCTAAGGGATTTTCCAGAGTGGCGGTCAGGTCATGCAGGTAAATTGCCATGTATATTGTATAAGAGCCAGATTGTATTTGGTGGTAAATTCCAATGATATGTCAGCAGATTTTCAATTTCTCTAATAAAAAAATTCCTGCAATGTCAGAGTCAGAGTGGAAAACTCAAATTCTATCAGAGTTACTCATGAATACTCCCAGTCTGTATTTCGTGGTAAATTCCACTGACATGTCGGTGGAATTTTTTCCCTTTGAAAATAATATTCTGGCAAAGTCGGTGGATATTTAGCTATTTATTCCTATGTTACCATTAATTTTCGGTGGATAAAATGGGAAAATGTTGGTGGATCAGCCAAATTACTGGAAAATTATGGTGGATTTTTTCAGCTTTTTCAAAAAGTCAGTGGGATTTTTTGCACCAAATACAGACTGGGTATACTCTACCACGGACTCACGGTCCACAGAGTATTAGTTTATTAATGATTAACCCTGTTTACTAGTGTTTAGTATTAGTAAAGCATGTATAGCATGCAGAGGTCAAATTTTTCAAATAGGGTAACGACTCAATTACCGGAACCTTACAATTACCGGAAAAAATATTTTAAACTTATTTTGTATGATGAAAGACATCATAAATTATTGGACCCTGTGCTTTATATCAATGGAATAGATTTTTATATCAACTTCCCGTGGTCAAATTACATTGAAAGCGTACTGACATGTATTTATGACGTACTAACTAAAACTTGTGCAAAAAATTTGCATTTAACTTAACAGTTTAGATAAATCAGTTGAAATGACATGTGATGATGCAATTGCCGTTCGCGCTATTACGTGGAATAAAATATTGGATGTTGTAGCTGAAAACCGTATCTAACGCTCCGGAAAAGTGTTGCCACTCCTCACCACATAATAATTTTGTTATCGTTCATCCGGTATCTGGTTTGCTAATTTGCCCAAACTCAATTACCGGATAAACTGTAAATAGCTTCCGGTAAAAGGGAAAAATGTTTTCTTATTCTCCGGATACTTTAATTTTAATTTTCAATTGTTCTTATGTAGAGAATTAAGTAATAGAGTATGATCGAAACTCCTTAGACTGTCTTTCAAGTCATCTAAATAGGTATATTTGTTTAGGAAAAATGTTAACCAGTGACCACAGTACTTGTTGTCAAACTGCTAGTGAGAACGTTACGTAATTCCTGCATAGGCTCTGTTTATTTAATACTGAAGATTCAGTTATACTTCAATGTCATTTATTTCATGTTATTTTATTTCAATCAATATTAGTCTTAAACGAAAACATTCTATTTGATATACTACCTATTTTATTTCATGATTTATTGTGTTTCAGATATTATCATTATCTTACATACAGGGTGTCCCAAATAATCAGGAACCTAAATTAAAATAATATATTTCTATAACTATTGAAAGTTCAATTTTTTTCTTGGTACCTATCATTTTGTCTGTTGAACACTTCTCCATATGGAATTAAAATTTCATAAAGTTTTATTTATTTTTGTGAGTGTTACAACGATTTTATTGATGGGTGGTGAAAATGGCTCAGCGCAAATGGTTAGTAAGTTCAAACATTTAGAATATCTTTATTAGATAATAGCCCCATTAATGTATTTCCAAGTTTTAAAAACTTTCTAATAATTAGTTATCTTATAAAATATTGACAACTAAAAGTTTACCAAGGATCGTTCAGGATGCAAGAAGGCAGTGCGGTCTGAAACAGTTTTTGTTTGTTTTGTGGAAGATATGTTAGTTTTGTGGAAGATATGTTAGTTTTGTGGAAGATATGTTAGTTTTGTGGAAGATATGTTAGTTTTGTGGCAGATAAAGTCATTAGTGATGATGCTGCATTCTAATTGAACGAATAAGTAAATAATCAAAACATCCGTCAATATGCTGCACGTAATAAATAACAGTCCTGATTTTATTTTGGCTGACTTTAACACTATGGAAATTATAGTAGAATCATCATTCTGACTTTCATTTTGTAGGGATGCCATTGTAAGATATTTAACAGAAACATTTGCATTTTCTAAATGGAGTTGCTTAATAAGAATGATTGTCTTCAGATCGTACTGTTCTCTTGCGACCTGAGCGACCCCATGCTAAAATTTAAATCTTTGCCTTTTTGTACTTCACATTACTCCAGATTATAATATTTTATAATAGGAATTATTATTTGAATGCTTTTGAAACCTGGAAATAAATCTGTTTCATTAGTTATTGTGTTGTTGTCTAGTAAATATATTTTTAATGTTTGAACTTACTACATTGTACTTCATTTTTTGACCATTTGTGCAAAGCCATTTTCACCATCCATCAATAAAATCGTTTAAATCGTTACTACATTCACAAAAATGAGTAAAACTTTATGAAAATTTAACCATGGATGTAGAAGTGAAGTATTCAAAAACAAAACGATACCAGAAAAAAACATGAAGCTTCTTCAATATTTATTAAAATATACTAACTCAAAGTTGGTTCCGTTTCTTTGGGACACCCTGTATAATAAGCAGTATGACAAAAACTGTAATATTTTTTATGATAATATCAATTCACAAAGGTTCCAGAATACTTTGTTCACATGTATTTACTTTTATGATTCCATTTCGGCAAAATATCTGAATTACTTCTTGCTTGAAGAATACATTTTCTCTCTTTATAAATATAAAACATAAACTAGATAAGGATTTGATATGGTACATTAGCATTTAGCTTCCAGTACAGTTTATTTTAATTTATCCACAGATATTTTTTGGTTTAATTTTATCTAATATGTCTGGGAAAAATAAACCTTATGATGGTCTGAAAGTTTTGGAGGCAGCCGCTGCTGTAAAGAATGGAATGTCATATAAGGATGCTGTTCAAATCTATGGAGTACCTAGGTCAACTATTAATGACAAAGTTCTGCAGCGGTATCGTTCTGGGAAAAATAAGCCAGGTATATTTAATATTTATACTGTATACGTATGTATACATGTATACTAATGAAATATATTATATAAAGAATTCATTTTTATTTTGATACTGATTAAAAACTGTCTTCAACAAACAGGTCCTAGTTCTGTTCTATCATATAATCAAGAGAAAAGGCTGGCAGACTATGTACTTTCAATGTCTCGAATTGGGTACGGCCTTAACAAGAAAGAACTACCTTCAATAGTAAAATCAGTTCTAGATGCTGGAGAAGAAACTCTTCGTTCTGCCGGCATTTCTTGTGAAAAGAAATTTGAAGACAATTTGCCCAGTTCCACATGGGTATATCGTTTCTTGAAAAGATGGCCTGAGATTGCTTCCAGAATGCCAGAAAACCTCGGTCATCAACGTGCATATATCACAGAAGAAAGGATAAGAAATTGGTTTGATAACCTGGAAGAATTCATGAGAAATGAGTACAAAATTGAAGCCCGGGAGTTTTTCTGCGCTGCTAATGCTTCCAGAGTGTTTAATTTGGATGAAAGCGGCTTTCCATTGGCAGGTACAAATGGAAAGCTGAAGATTCTCACCAATAGAGGATCTAAAAACGTATACAAACTTGCCCCAGATTCAAAGGAACAAGTGACAGTACTTTCTTGTGCCGCTGCATCAGGTGATTTCTGCAAGCCTTATGTTATTTTTCCAGGTGTAAGGCCTAAATTTAATTTTGATGGTGTTGACCCTAATGAATTTGATGTGGGTTGTTCCCCGAATGGCTGGATCTCTGCTGATTGCTTCTTTGGATGGCTATCAAATATTTTCTTCCCAATAGTGAGAGACACCATTCAGTTTCCAATAATTCTATTCATGGACGGTCACACATCACACATCAATATTGCAGTTGCAGAATTTTGCAGGGTAAACAATATCATTCTATTTTGTTTCCCTGCTCACGCTAGTCATGTGATGCAGCCTCTTGACATTTCAGTTTTTGCCCCCCTGAAGAAACACTGGAATGCAAGTTTAAATGAATTTTCCCGCAAAAAAGGAGTTGCCATGTCCCGGTCTCATTTCTTTCCTGTATTTCAAAAAGCCTGGAAGAAAACAGTTCATTCACCAAATACGGTCATTTCTGGATTCCGAAAATCTGGTCTGGTACCTTTTAATTCTGAAGCAGTGGATTACTCCCGTATTATAAGTCTTACAGACCAAGAGATCATCAATGGTGAGATTCCTGAACAAGAAAGGATTGGCATGCTGAGAATATTTGACATCTTTCAAAAGAATTTGACAACTGAAATTCAAACCCAGTTCAAGACCAGGATCGAAAACAAATATGATTTAGTGGATGAAACTGATAGGGGTATTCTGTGGAAATGCTACAGGGACATGAAAACTGCTGTGGGTTGCAAATACTCAGAAACTAGTAAAGCTCAATCGGGGGTGGCTCTAATCCTTCAAGCACGTGAGTCTTCAAGAAAGGAAAACGATGCAAACCTTGTAGTGAATGATACTCCTCAAAATATCCAAAAGACGCCTCAAAGAGTGCCATACAAACAGGATGAGCCACAGCCCAGTACCAGTGGGATTCAAACTGATGAAAGAAAACTTCCTTTCGATCAATGAGAGTACTCTCCATTCAAGAATCATCTTAAAATATCCGATCAAGTTATCATCACGAGAAAAGTAACTAAAACTAAACGAAAAACACCACCTGCAATTTCAGGCGAAGAATATTGTAGTTTTCTACAAAAACAGCAAGAAGAAAAGTTACGTAAACTTAGAGAGAAAGAGCAAAGAAGACAAGACAGAATTAAGAAAGGAACCAAACGAAAGAGAACCGAAGGAGATGAAGAGGAAGATAATCTAGAAATGGTGTTGTTGAGTGATGATGACGTCATTTTAGAACAAGATGCTGATGTATGCTTTGCTTGTTTTGGCACTGAAGGATGGGAGGTTCCCGAATTGTGGATTGGATGCGATAAATGGTATCACAAAGATTGTCTTTCGGCAGGAATTTCAAGTATGACACAAGAAGAGTTGGATAATTTTCCTTACTTCTGTTGCAAGATTTGCGAGAAAAAATCAACATCAAAGAAGTGAATACTAATTAATTATCAAGGATTATCTCATATTTATAATTATCATTTTCTCTTCGAATATATTACTTTTCATTGTTTCATGTTATTAATTAGTTTAGAAGGATTTATGAATTTCTGTGATATTTTATGGGGTTAGATACAAATTATCGGTCGGTTCCTCATTTTAAATCACGTTCAAGAAAAAACGCGTAATAATAATTATTTAACCTTTATTTTTATTGGTATCCATGATACCTGTATCATGCATAGGTATCATGGATACTGATTTATATACAAGTTAAATAATAATAATAATTATATATTTTTTCTTACGTGACCGAAAATGTGAAACTGACCGATAATTCGGAACTTTCCCTACTCATATTATTGTTTATATGTAAGCATTGCTATTTTGGCATTTACGTATTCATAGCTTATATATGTGTTTCATAAACTCGTTTTCTAAATGGAATTTGTTAAATATACACTATACAAAAACTTGTTTTTAAATATCGTCAAGTTAAACATTATGCATCAGCTTCAGATAATGAACGAGGGTAAGTTATGAAATATCGGTCAGTTCCGCATCTTTGTTGATATAAGAAAAATGAATTAATGTAATTCAATTTCTATATATCGATTTTTTTTCTCATATATGATCGAAGATGTGAAATTGACCGATATTTTGTCACTTACCCTCTTGCTTTCTAAATGCTGTATTGATATCAGAAACAAATTTATTAGTTATTATGTTCGATTTCAACGGAATTTTTCAACCTTAAAATTTTTTATAACCGATTGGAAATTGGTTTGTGATGATGACATGACAAGATTTTAAATGTTTCGTTTTTGATTCAAATAAAAAAGTTAAAAATGTTAAATGGATTCATTTATCAATCACTATCACACTAAGTATCTCTTATCCGGAATTTAAAAGAATTGATCTAAATATTGTTAAAATGTAATGATATCCGGTAATATGAAAAATCGTTTCAGATCATCCGGCATATTGAAAAGGTTTCATCATGAATGGGCAACACTGGTTTACAAAATCAAAACTAATGACAATCATACTTTGTTATTGCGCCTGGTTTGACGTGAAAAGACGCGTTACATGGTTGTTATTACTACTTGAAGTGAAGGGTCTCCTAATCGTCCGGTAATTGAGTCGTTACCATATTATGAAATATATAGAACAAATATTTACATAATTAAAAGAAATAATGTGAAGTTTCTGCAGAGTTGTCTTTAGGATGAATCTCTAACAGAGTTATTACTTATTAGTCAATCAGAAGCCATGTTTTAAAGTATGGACAATTGACGAAGTCGCCAGTATATACTATATTGGCGACTATTGATGGGTTAAATAAGCTGGAAAACCTGTAAATAAATAACAAGTTAATTACTCCTAAAATAGTCTTAAGAGTTACACACACGGTCCAGATTGCATTCTTTGTGAATTTTTTTCGAAACTCGCGGTCTTCTAAAAGACATTTATATAGACAGAGTTTCAAAACTTTGCGGCTCATCAAATGTGAATTTTCACTTGATCAAATATTCCCGGTCTGTTAATAAGTAACTAAATCTAGGTAGTAATTGCTCCTTCCACCACGGCTCGCTTTATATCCCATTGCTTGTAGTTTTTATCCCACAGCTCACATTTTTTATCCCACGACTTGCATTTTTATCCCACAACTTGCATTTTTATCCCACGGCTTGCATTTTTTATCCCACGGCTCTCATTTTTTATCCCACGGCTCGTATTCTTTATCCCACGGCTCGCTATTTTTATCCCACGGCTCAGATATGATATCCCCACGGCTCTTCAAATAACCTGTTGGTGAAATCCAGTCTGAAAAGTAGAGCAGGATATGTGGATTAATCCTGCGCCCAAGTCCTATTTAATTCCTATGTTCCCATGTTATTTGCTGCGCCCAAATCCCAATTTCTGCAAAAAATCCTGGGTCTGTGAGGACCTACTTTTCAGACTGGGGTGAAATGGCGGCTCTTAGACAACAACTAATACAATCTGGCACACGGTGAAATGTATCAGACATGAAGCAAAAGATGTTTCCAAGTGTAAAATCTTTACTAGGAAGCCAAGTTGCTCCTTCAAAGTGTCTTAAATGTGGCGACCTGGATAAATTTTCTCATTAAACTGGCGACTTTCTTGCCACACTTTAAAACATGGATCAGAAGAGTTATTTTTCCACCCTGGTGTCAGAGGATATTTAGCTATTATTTATTAATTCCTATATTACCATTAATTTTTGGAGGGGAAACTGGAAAATTGTTGGATGACTTCACAAATTGATGAAAAATGTTGGCAGCTCTTAGCTCTGAGCTATTTCTCAGATTTTTGTAAAAGTCAGAGGAGTTCAGTTCACCAAATACAAACTGGTTTAAGAGTTGCGAGTATGTCTGTTAAAGCCAATCCATGTTACAGAGTATTCAATTAAAGCAAACTAATTGGCTTGCCGCCCAGATTGTTTTTGGTGGTAAATTCCAATGATATGTCGGCAGATATTAAATTTCTCTAATGAAAAAATTCCTTCAATGTCGTAGGATATTTAGCTATTAATTTCTATATTACCATTAATTTTTGGAGGAGAAACTGGAAAAATGTTGGAGGACTAGACAAATTGATGAAAAATGTTGGCAGCTATTTCTCAGATTTTTGAAAAAGTCAGAGGAGTTCAGTGCATCAAATACAAACTGGCTTGCCGCTTTGATTTCAAATGGTCAAAACTCAGATAGGTATGTCTAATTGGCTTTAAACAATATTGTAGCTACATTTTTAATTTAGTTTGTACCTCTAGGCTCTAGTCAGTTTTCAGTGAAATGTGATCATAGATCAATACTTTAGATTTTAAAAAGCATTCAGAAGATTTACTTATGAAGTTCTGTCAAAATTTCTGTCTTTTTGCAAGCCTACTGTCCTATTCAGTCTACAGGTAAGTGAAAGACTGAGAATTGTACTAGGTGTAGTAGGTAAATATTGTTGATGTTTATTCTTTCTATTTCAGTTTTGTTAAGTAGTTGACCCTTTTATTTTTCCTTACTATGAGCGAAGAATCCAATGTACTGCCATCACTAAAGAGGTGAGTGTGAAGACACTAACTATACTATTGGTAGGTATGATGAAGTGATGGGGAATGAACCAATTACAGAATTGTGAACATTATTATACATTTTGATTGCTTATGTCTATCAAATTAAATTCATTGAGCACATCATATGTTTGTAAAATAAGCAACTGGTAATTGATTCATCACACTTTTATATTATTAGTATTACTAATAATATTTATTATAATATTAGGTATCAGATTGTGAAAAAAATGAAGTTATGTAAAATGCTTTCAAATTCATACTAATATTGTCAATTTGATAGCCTATTTCTATAGGATTTGGATATGTTTATCTTTTTTTAATCAAACATTTTACAATATATTTCGGTTAATGATTAGCGAGTACAATATCATGTATATTTTACTTTTTATGTTTAACTTGCTTATCTCAATTATGAGTAAGTAATAACTTCCTATTTTGAAAGCTACAATTCTATTGACAGGGCCTGCAGTCCCAAATGTGCTTTCCAGGGGGAGAAACTGACCCTCTGTGATGTTGATGTGATGTTGTCAAGACATCCCCGACCACATTTCATGTGTCCCAATAATGACAACACCAAAACTCAGCCCATTGTCTTGATCCAGCCCTATTCTGAGGTATAATATCATGAATGGTTCTACTTAGTGTATAGCTTAATTCTTCTAAAATATGACTAATAATATTATTCATGTTTGAACTGGCAAGAACATGTTTGAACTGGCAGGAACATGTTTGAACTGGCAAGAACATGTTTGAACTGGCAAGAACATGTTTGAACTGGCAAGAATATGTTTGAACTGGCAAGAACATGGTAGCTATTTCCTCGCTGTGAAATAAGTTTCCACTTCATTTCAGATAGTTCGGAGAAATACAATCCTTAGTGAAAGCTTCACTCCTGTTTCTAACAAAACCAAAAATTCATCTACCGGTAAATAAACATCTTCTAAACTGATAATTAATCCTTCCTTCATTCCTAGATTAATAAGCAAATTTGTATGCACATTAGTCTGAAAAATCACACTTTTGTAGTCACGGGTTGGATATTTTTTAAATGTTTGTGGTATAGTTTTCTGTCATTGCAGACCTCAATGTTACGGGTTCTCCTCTCCGTCTAGTGTTCAATGAAGATACTTTCAACTACAATTCACCTTTCACAATAAAGGCTCCCATCAAGAATAATAATCTGGGCCCTGCAGTGTCAGTATTTCACAGCAATGCTTTTGACTTCAAGACTGCAAGGTAGGTACCTACTCTAAATGCTGATGTGTTACTGTGATGGGAGTAGTGTAGAGAAATGTATGTTGTTATCAATACTTTAGAATGGGCATCTTTAGAGTTTATATCTACATTAAAATAGATAATATATAGACTAATTTCTGAATAGCTTCTATTAATAATTGTAAAATGGGAGAAGGTCAAACTTTTCATTTTATCGTTAACATATATACACAATCTCTGAATATATAATATTTAAAATATCTTGCCTTTATCACTAGAGCAAGTTTCCATTATCCTCTCGGATTAATTTTTTTTAAGTCAGCAAATATGGCCTTTGGTTCCAAAGCAAACATTAAACCCCTCCCAAAATTAATTATTTTTAGATTCTCAGTTGAAATTCTTCAGTTATTCTGTTTGCTCTCCCTTGCAGTCGCCTTTGCACCAAACTGCACGCCCTAATAAACCAAGGGATTGCAGAAGATGAAGAATACCTACCTATCTACCTGCTGTTGGATAGCAAGGATATCAGGGTACAAGAGTTAACAAAATATAATAGTGTGCCGAGGCCAAGTTCTGAATTCTCTCCAAAACTAAGATTTAGCCAAATTTTCTTTCCAATCTCATTATTTAGTAATTGGCTAAAGGGGCCAAACTCTGTAACTTGGCTTTACGAAAAGTTGAAAAGTTTATAACTAATTAAAAACAATGAAGCAGTTTATCTTTCTTTCGCTAGCTAAAGGCTTCTTCACACATGTCATGGATTTGTCCGGCCCGTCTCCTCTCAGTGTCAGTGAAAATATATCACTACTTTCGTTTCACGGACACGTTCACCCTGTACCGGCTCCTCTCAGTGATAAATCACATACCGGTGACGTCATGGACGGATCCCTGACATGTGTGAAGGAGCCTTAATCAGGCTGTTGTTTGATAGTGACTGGTTATTTACTTTTTGGACTTATTAATTGAATACTTAATTAATTATTATGTTAATACTATGTAGGTAACTATTTTAAATGATTTTAGGATAAATTAATTAGTTCATCACTTTCAAAATATTATCAGTTGCAATTTGAAGAGTTCAGTATGAAATATTTTAAGTTACAAACTAATGAATTTATCCTAAAATCTTGTACCATAGTTACATAATGATTAATTAGGTATTTAATAAATTAAACATAATATAAATCCAAGATGTAAATAACATCCGAAAATTAAATAATGAGGATCCAGTTACCGGGGGTTTAATTACCTAGCACCTTGTACGACTGTTCTAACGCACTTCAAACCCACAGAAAACTCTATTTCTTGGCATGACTCCAGGCAGCTCGCCCCGAAGCAGGTCTAACTGTTGGTACTCAGGCCCCTTCTCTTCTCAAGAGGAAGTACCTCAACTGCTGCAGATCAAAGGGATGCTCACAGAGGCGGCCACGGCAACCTTGGTGAGCACTACCTACCATTAGTAACTTTTACAGTCTCTAAGTTATGGAAGATATTATGTAATAAGCTTTAGAGTTTAGATGATAGTGCTCGGGTTATGCTCTTCAACTACGAGGTCTTACAGTTTTATATTATATAGACTCTTAGACTTAATTTGCTAGCTATATAATCTTTTCATTTTCCTCCATTTCATCTCTTCCCTTGGTAGTGACTGTGTTCGTGGAGTAGCTTTTCTGCATTCATGAGCTTTGTCACAGGCCAGCAGTAGGTGACTTTGTTCATCGAGCCACTTTATTTTTTGGCAGCTTAGTCTCTTGTATTTATTTTTCCTGACGCCAGAGATATGGCCTTTGGTTCTGAAGCAGACGTTAAACCCCCTGATAAATATTAGGGAGCCTCTGAAATATGTAAATAGTGTATTAACTGATGTTCACTTGTTTGCAGGCAGACATCTCTGCGTGTTCAGTCTATCAAGTTGTTCCTTTTCAAAAGGAAGAAGAGCAGTGCAATGAGAATGGTGATTATATTGGAGATAGAAATACTCCCAGTGATTAATAGTAATTAATATTGGTATAGCATTGATAATATAATCTCTGTCCATTATTAATAATGTTATAGGTACAGAATTTAGAAGTGATGTCAATAATGAATAATAATTAATTTGTTATAACAAATTATGAAAAATAACAATAAAAGCGCTGGCATTGATTAGGATTATTTACGAAAGGTTCTTCAGCAACCTTTTCTTTACAAATATATAGCTAATTTTTAAACTTTAACTTAAATTGTTAATCCAGATACCTTTTCATTACTTGTTTGTTATAAACTACTTACATTTTTCTATTGTTGCCCTTAGCTATAGATTTAGAAACTTCTCTCCTTTTATCTAATTTGTCCCTGTGCCACAGACTCTACTCTGCTACAAATAGTGTGTCGCTGGGACAAACCCATTGGGGTGCTTTGTAACCCACCCCCAGATGCTACTTCTACCTTGGTGAGTGATTAGTGATCTAAGTACATACTTCTACCTTGGTGAGTGATTAGTGATCTAAGTACATACTTCTACCTTGGTGAGTGATGAGTGATCTAAGTACATACTTCTACCTTGGTGAGTGATGAGTGATCTAAGTACATACTTCTACCTTGGTGAGTGATTAGTGATCTAAGTACATACTTCTACCTTGGTGAGTGATTAGTGATCTAAGTACATACTTCTACCTTGGTGAGTGATTAGTGATCTAAGTACATACTTCTACCTTGGTGAGTGATTAGTGATCTAAGTACATACTTGTACCTTGGTGAGTGATTAGTGATCTAAGTTGCATCGAAAAAGGGAAGGAAGATGTAATTTGTATAAATTTTATTAGTTTATTTAATATGAAAGTTAGAACAAAAGAAATTAATTTATACATTTGTACTGATCAATTTGGATTTTAATGACAGTAGTAATAATGAAAAATAATTCCTATATAATGTTCCGTGGACGCACCGCGTGTGATCCACGTAACTTCAATGCAGGGGCAACTGGAAATCTTGAAAACTGTAAATATGAAAAAATGGAAAATATAGTATAATAAATAAAGATGGGAATAAAGTGAAATATGATCATGAATATTTATTATCAATGCGGGATTAAATTATTACCGATTTTGGTTCGATCGTAGACTGATCGGCAAGAGGCAGCAACGATAACGCAGCAGAAACCCCTATTTAGGTCCTAGAATAGTAAACTCGGTCAAAAAGAATTCAAAGAATATGTTTTGGATTACTGAAGGTATACTTAATTATTTAGAAATTGAAATAGTATAGATTTAATAGCTGTATAGTTATCAATATAGAAATTTAAGCAATTTAATAATTTTAAGCAATTTAATAATATAGAAATTTAGTTATATAGAAATTTAATTGGAGAATAATTAAAAGTCAGAATATATATAGTTCGTAAAATAGAAAATAATGTATTATCAGTTGCCATTTTTCAGAGTAAGATGAATAGTCGGAAACAAATAACTGAAAGTACAGAAACTAACGGCACACGCTTTTAGTCAGTCTCACCTATACTGTAATCAGTTGCTTCCTAGTTCCGTCAGCACGGTGAAACATCTGGGAGCTGAGAGAATGGGGGATCCAATGATAGTGAGAGTTAGTTGGTCCGTTAACAAAACAACACTGGACATCACTCAATCACTAGCTCATCACAACAAAGCGGCAGTCGTCAGGTGGTAGGGGGGAGAAGCTAAAGTTTCAGCCAGATATGGTTTTGACTGTGGCGAACGTTTAACACAAGGAGATACTAGCTAGGTTGTGTTTACCCTAGTAGCATCGAACGACAACTGACTACTTTCGAGCTTCGCTACTCTGAGGAAAACTCGGGAAAACATTGGAGACCAACTCATTGCCCGTTCTAAAGGTTAATATTCAATTATATTTTAATTTCAACGACTTTATTCATAATACTCATAACGGGCAACGAGTTGGGATAAACACATAATTTATAAACACATATATTTAATTTAAAAAGAACATACAAACAAAATAACATATATACAGTTCTAGGTGAAGGATATTTCCTTACATAAGTACATCTCTACCTTGGTGAGTGATTAGTGATCTAAGTACGTACCTCTTCCTTGGTGAGTGATTAGTGATCTAATTACATACCTTCCTCTACCTTGGTGAGTGATTAGTGATCTAAGTACATTCCTTTTCATATCACATTTTTCTAAATTGTTTACCATTTTGTTACTTACTTATCTTCATTTTAACACATTCCCCGTGGGTCAAGCATGGACTGCATGGTCTCTCCAATATCGCATTTTGACCCACCAGTGGGTGAGCGAGCTTTTTAACATGCAAATAATAAAAAGTTGCGTAATGATTCGTGAATGAATCAGCATTTCTATTGAAGCACAAGTCTATAATTGTATAGCTATTACAAAAGAAAATGCTCCAGAGTTATAACTCTATGTATCACACACCAACTATTCAAATAAACCGGAAAATACATCCACTGTGACGTCATAGCTAGCTACTTGTGTTATTGAGATATGCGGGGAAAGTGTTAAGAACACTAGGGTAAGTTCCAAACTATCGGACGGTTCCTCATCTTCGATCATATAAGAAAAAAGGAGCTATAGCTTTCGAAATATATTATTCACCATTAAAATAATGATACCTAATTTATATTCTTCATGGGATCGGAATGTGTAACCGTGCAATAACTCTTAAGTCAACCTAATAAACTCTATATATCTTTTACAGGTGGTTAAGGTGCTTGCGGATGGGTGCAGTGGTCCCCTCTCTAAGGACCTGAGGGCCCTCTCCTACCTCGTGTGGGCCCTATCCAATGGGGAGTCCCATTGGGGTGAGGATGATGGTGACATTTCAGTGAGACTGGTGCAGTTCTTGGACGAGCATCAGATGTCTGCAGGTGAAAAGAGAGACACACGCAGTACTCGGAAAGTGTGTGTTAAGAAAGCTAATTTCTAAAGGTCAGACTGGTTCATGACCTCTGTTAACACCCACTATCCAAGTACTGTGCGTGTCAGAAGCTACCTAGTAAGATATTACTCTGTATATTTGTTAGTTATGACATATTTTAGAAGTGATACTAATCAATATATATTTACAATTGATTATTCTTTGTAAAGCATTTATTGTACCTTTAATTTCCAGAAAATCGCTCACAGGTCAACAAAATTCAGAACAGTAACCAGTCCACTCCTGAATTCGATGACGTCATCTCTGGAACAATGCAAGCCAGTAGGAGTGACTTCATGTACAGCCTGTGGAGTGTCATGAGTGGTGAGTGTACAGTCTGTTTAGTGTCATGAGTGGTGAGTGTAGAGTGGAGTTTGATGAGTGTACATGGTGCGGAGAAAGTCCCCGATCAAATTTTATTTTTAAAATTAAAGATGTTATTTATTTACTAAATTTATCCATTTATATCTCATTCTCTTCCTATAATCATATACTTTCATGTTCCAGATCTAAATTTTGATAAATTTACATTGTCTTTTGTAAAAATGAGTCAACGTGAGGCTATTATTCAGCTTCACTGCGTGGGAAAGACAAACCCAGAGAATGCTAAGCTATTAAAAACTCCGAAATCGACTGTTAGGGATGCTGTTACACGCTATCAATAACTGGAGACAACAACTGGTTGACCCAGGTGTGGACGACCTCGCACTGCACACACTCCAAACAAAATCAAAGCCATTAGGGAGCGGATAAGGAGGAACCCCAAGCAAAGCATGAGAAAGATGGCTAAGAGTATTGATATCAACGAAAAAAGTGTGAGAACCATCGTCAAAGAAGACCTCAAGTTGTCCCCCTTCAAAATGACCAACATGCAACAGCTCACGGACTTGCAGAAACAGAAGAGGCTGGACAGATCAAAGATTCTTCTGAATGCAATGAAAGATAGCAAGCAGGCTGGTGAGATCGTCTTTTCGGATGAGAAAATGACCACTGTGGAAGCCAAATTCAACTCCCAAAATGACGGAATTTTGGCAAAAAGTGCTGACAGTATATCTCCATCCCTAAATACTGTTTTCCGTCGCCAAAAGCCTGCCTCTGTGATGGTTTGGGCTGCCATCTCTGAGAGTTGGAGATCCCCTCTCATTTATGTCAAAGAAGGCGCTAAAGTTAACGCAAAATCGTATATCGAGGATATTTTGACTCCAGGACAAGTCGAGATGAAGAAGCACTTTTAGGACAGGCCTTTTACCTTTCAACACAGCGAACAAAACTCAGGATTGGTGTGAGCGTCACTTTCCTGCTTTATGGAGGAAGGAATTGTGGCCTCTCTCTGTACTTTTGTGTGTGGTCCATCTTGGGAAGGAAGCATGCGCTACAGCTCATGATAGTACGGAAACTCTTAAGAAGTCCCTCGAGCAACAATGGGCAAAAATTCCCCAAGAAGTGTTCCGTGCCACAGTAAAGAGCTTCAGAGGTAGACTCGAGAGAGTAATCGCCGCCATTGGTGGTCATATTGAAAAATAATTTTTAGAACTGTTAAATGGGTTTATTGAGATATTGTGTGATAAGTTTTGTTTTATTTCATCCATCACAACTCATTAAATTAACATTTTTATATGATCGGGGACTTTCTCCACACCCTGTATAGTATGTGGAGTGTCATGAGTGGTGAGTGGTGAGTGTACAGTCTGTTTAGTGTGATGAGTGGTGTATCAGCTTCATACATAACAATAAATTAGTAATTATTTAAATCTAGAAAAGTTTCTCTCGCTTGTGTAATTTATACATAGTTTCTTTTCTCCCTCAGAATGTTCCTCAGTTCAGTCTATTCGCTGGTGCCTTCTTTATTTGTTTTCCACCTTGCAGTCCGGGACACTGAGGCCTCTTATCCACTTCAGGGACTCCACTAAGGTAAGGCCAATGAAAAGTTAAACTCAAAAATAGAAATGCAAATTTCCTACTATTCTCAAATCTTTCACATTTGTCGTCGTGTACCCAAACTAATTTGAAAGTATCTACAAGCAGCAGAATTAGAAAAGTTTCTTTTTTAAATGTAAAATTAGTAGAAAAATCATACATTTCTCTGGCAGTACCTTTTTCACCTGTCTGTAATAGCCTTCACGTTACAGATAGCAATGAAGGCCCGCTCTATCATCATAGGTGATGAAGACCTTCCCTTGGACCTCTCAGGTGCCGCCCCCCTCTCCCTCCTGGTGGAGATGGGTGTGAATATAGTGGCCAGGGACTTGGGATCTACCTTACACGGTGAGAACAAATAATAATTTTTATTGTAAAGAACAGAATAATAAGAAAAATATCATTAAAAGATATTCAAGCCCTTTTCGAAGCTATAAACAATGAACTTTTTTGGGCACCATTACTTACCTATGTCATATTAGCTAATGGTTATAGGAAATTTCGGTCTTTGAAAACTCTGTCTCAGTTCACAATGGTTTAAACTTTAATCAAAGAACAATAGAAAAAGTTGAAATCATGAGTACTAAAATGTGTAGTCTATTTATTAAATGCTGATGAAATCATTAACCGTTGTGAAATGATACGTAACATTAGTCATTTTGACATGTTTTGACATTTATTAACATGAGATTTGTGCAGAAAATTCTATCTCGAAATATTCAGTCTCAG
Source organism: Caprella mutica (assembly GCA_947561585.1). NCBI lineage: Eukaryota > Metazoa > Arthropoda > Malacostraca > Amphipoda > Caprellidae > Caprella > Caprella mutica. The sequence goes on from CANNZV010001101.1 coordinate 28,712, forward strand.
GTATAAATAAAACTTATGAATTAAATGTATGAGGTTTCCAGTACAACAAACTAGCGGATACAGCCAACTACATAACGGTCATTTATGTTTGAAAGGTCATTTATAATTCTGACACCGAAATTTATACATATGGTATATATGGACAGTTCCACATCTTTGGTCATATAAAAAAGTAATAATTTAACATTTTAACACATAATTGATTTGATAACACTAGGGTAACTACTCAATTACCGTATGCTCGCAGTTACCTACCTTATAAGAGGGCGTTAAAATAAGTTTCTAGCCCTTCTGAATGTTGGACATTTTGTTAGAACTTGTAACCTAACCTATCATGCTGCCCGTAACACTCTCTTTCTGGTAACTGTGGTTAGTTGACCTTGTATAACATTTTTATGTCAATGATATAAATGTGATGAAAAGTACAAATATGAATTATTATTTAACGCTAGAACTACTAAACAGTCAATTTGACTGGTATTTACTTTTCAAACATTTATATCTCATAGATTATTATTGGTAGATATTGTTTTTTAATGAAAGAAGGCGCTTATTTAATGTTTTTCTATCAATATTATTATTGAAATTTAAAGTAGCTACCTGCCAATAATAATTTATGAGAGTATTAGCAATAAAATGTTTGATAAAGTGTTAATTATTCCCCAGCTGGGGGTCTGGCTACTCAGGACGAAGTGATCCCCTTCTTGCCCCCCCTAAGGACTGATAAAACTGCAGACGACTACCGGACTGCACTGCTAGGACTCAAGAAAATGCACCTCAGTCTGCATGTAGTGTGTGTACTTAGAAAACAACTGAGACTGCACTCCAATGTACTGGCTACCTACTGCACCCAGGTCAGTGAGTGCACTTTGCGCTGAAAATTCTAATCATAATGAAGGCATTGTTACACGGTGCGAGCTACTGTCGTGACAGTGAACAGCTGCTGTCCCTCAGTACTGGCATGCCAGTAGCTCAATGTTCATAGCATTGAATTTCCATGACAGTTACTCGACTGATGCGGTCACACTGTGCGAGTAGCTGCTCTACAGTAACTGGCTAGGCCAACTCGCACCGTGTAAGAAGGCCTTAAGACTTAAATAGAGTAGCTAAGCTCTATGTTATCAGACTGTTTTAATTGATATCTATATGGCTTGAAGATATGAATACCAATAAAAATAAAAAATGGTGTATTTTTTATATATATATATGATCGAAAATGTAAAACCGTCCAATGACTCAGTAGCTGCTTATCCTGTCTATTCTTATTTGAATTCTGTACTGTAAAGACTAGTTTACACGAACAGGTAAACCTTAAGATCCTGTCTTGTGATTTGATCCAAACGATTCATCTGAGAGTCTAAATGGGGATTTTCATCGTACATACGACTGATCTGTTGATAGTTGTGCCTGCTCGATTTCTGGCTACTCCTACTCGTCCGATTTCAATCCCATAACAATCATCTTTGGTGTTATTTAGGCAGTTGTACCATCGCTGGTGACTGTGACACTGCTTGTATTGTTACTGGACAGATTTTGAGATAAATCGGTTGTGACAGAGTTTTCATTCAACCTGAAGATTTATCTTTTCGTGTAAAGCAGGCTTTAAAGATGATTTAATGTTCATTTTCATCATCTAGTGACTTTTAGTATGTTTATATTGTAGGTCGTATGAAATATTCGCTCTAAATATCACTATTAGGAGATAATATAATGTGTATTGTATACATTTTTAACATGCAAATGATAAATAGTTCTGTAATGATTCATCAATGGATCAGCATTTATATTGAATTATAAGTCTAGTACTTTATTTCTTTATTATTTGATGATGCATTTCTTTGCAGATGCTGTCTGAACTACTTCCTATGAAGGAAGAGATCATGGCCAAGAAAACAGATTTCAGTTTCTCTCTGCAAACATCACACGTCACTAACCTTCTAGAAAAGTAAGTGACTACAGACTACTTGTTTCTAGTAGTGTTAGTAACAATATTAGAACAAACTTGGACTATGAGGTCCCCTTCACACTTGCGTTTCTCAACGCCGCCTTTAAAAAAATGCTCATGGCAAAAAGTTTAGCTGCAATTGATTTTAACGGAGTCCTTCACACTTGCGTTAGAAAAAATGCTGGTGAAAAAAAAATGCAAGTGTTATGGGCTCTGTTGATAACAATTGTAGCTAAAATTTTTGCCATGAGCATTTTTTTAAAGGCGGCGTTGAGAAACGCAAGTTTGAAGGGGGCCTGAGACGTTGGTACAGGTATACTGCTTGCTACATACACTGATTTCTGGTAAGCTTCACTGGCTAGTAGCTATAGTCTGTGAAATAAGTTACAACAGTTTTCATAGTTCATGTGAAGTTACCTACTTCTGAAATCTGATGGTTTCACATTTTCGATCAGGTATATCGGTATCCATGATACTACTTTAAATGTTCTTCAATAGGCAGCTGCCAGTGGAGTTTCACCAGAAGATATAATTTGACTTGTTGCTTTTCTATTTGGAAATCTTAATAAATCAACGAATTGAAAAGAAACTCATCAATATAAGGAAGTCTATTTGTAATTTCTCAAACATTTACTATTTATTACCTGGCTGGGCTAAGATAATTATGAGAAACTCTGACAGTCAAAACTGTTAGGTTTTAAGTGATTTGTAATCACTAAATAGAGGACTACTAAAATTTTCCTCTAAATTTGTTGCAAAAAATGATGTTATAACAGGAGGTTTAAAAGGTATACATGACTAGCTAAATGTTGGGAATAACTCAAGTAAAATAAACCCAAATCTCGTTCTTCCCCTGGGTGTGTAGAGTAAGGAAAAGTAAAACCTGTTAATTTTAATCTTTTTTAATCTCTCTCAATCAGACTTTCTCCCGTGTTGTGGAAGGTAATGATGAAGACTTCAGAAGGCGCCTCTTCATTTCGCTCTTTGAGTGTATCCGTATCCAGGGTACCTTTAGTTCGGAAAGTGGACCCTAAAGATGGTGAGACTGACTAAAAAAAAGAACAGTAGATCAAATAACTTGAGGTCCAATAGTAATGTAACTTATGCTCATTTCTTCTGAGTTAACGAACGGTTCCACAATTACGACCATGTAGGTAATTAGGGTCACATTTATTCATTTTATTTAAATTTGTATCCATGATACCTGTAGGTATCATGGATACCCAATGAACTAAATAATAGGAACCCTTTTTTCTTACATGATCGTAAATGTGTTCCAGTGCCACAACTCGCACTTTACCCTATTTACTGTAGCTACTATCACCTCTTTCAGTTCTACCAGAGTTGGACACGAGTGAGAGGAGAGACAGCTCCCAATGTTCCTACTACTGCACCCATCATGTGACTGTACAGGACCCTTTCTTCTCTGCAAAGAAAAAACATTGATACAGAACATCAGAGATTCCTTTTTCGCCTACATTTCATGTTATTCGTTTTCTACCTTAATAATAAACTTTGCAATATCAAGTCCCTTTAAATTACCATAAAACTGATAAAGTCTTACCATTTAAAATGTTATAAATAAAAAGGACTATTAAAAGCAGTCAAATAAAAGTGGCTCCATGAAAGTTGATTTAGTAGATGTTGAATATTTTCTTTTGAAGACCATATCGCTTATAAGTAAATTAAATAAAAGGGACTGGAAGAAGCAGTCTGAAGGGAAAGTGACAAAGAAAAAGTCGGCTATCACTAGTCTGACACTGCTCATGGATGCATAAAAGCTACTTAGTGAATGTGATGGAAGAGGTGATAGGGGCGTCAGTCTACCTAACGCAAAATCTGAGACCTCTTATTTAAAGAGCATATCCCTAGCGCAGTAGTTCTTAACCTGGTTTCGAAAAGAAAAAAAAATATTTTTTCAACTAGCTACGAAGGATTAGTTAGTGCAAGCATGGAACTAATATAATTTAACTGGTTCTTAACCCTGTAATGTTTAAGAACCACTTCGGCCTATCGATATCCTCTGAAAACGAAGAGTTCTAAATTACAAAAGTACTTACCCAAAGGATGCCCCTTCTTTTCAAAGATTCAAGAATAAATTGATCGAAACTCAATAATTGGAGAATTCTCAATAGTCCATCACTCTAAGATTTTAAAATATGAAACTTACATTTGGTTGTTGTTTCCCCACTTCGTGATTAGAATAGCATTCTTTTAAGGGAAGTTCCGCATTATCTGACTCTTCCACATTTTCGATGAATAAGAAAAGTATATTTTTATTATTAAAATGAAAGTAGTTATTCTCATGTGATCGAAGAATCAAGACTGTCTCATAACTAGGGTTGTGACGTGGCATTAAATGCATGCCGCATGCAGTTATTCTTAAATGCAGGCTACATTCATGCAATTTTTATTTAATCGAATGCTGCATATTTTTCTAGACTTATTTGTCTAGTCATAAAATGCAATGTTACTGAGATATAAGTTATTTGTTTTTTTCTGTTATGTTATTGGAGTTTTACTTGGTTTCATCTGCATGTTTACGGTACTATTTAAATTAATTTAATATTCACGATTTAGTATACTTCACTAAGGTAGTACAAATTAAAAGTATCCCTCTGTTACTGGGAAATTTAAAAAAATAAATAACTGAATTATTGTTTTATTTAATATAACGTTTCCCACTCCAAAACTGCTATACGGCCTATACCTATAAATATTTCATAACAAAAGACAATTTAGATATTTAATATCTTAATATTTTTATTTAGTCCTACCAAACAGTGTACCTACACTTTATTCAAAGTACAGGCAAAGAAAATGGCGCAAAAAGAGGACTAACTAACCTAAATGTAAATACAAAATGCATGCAATAAAGCTTTAATAGCATGTTTCAGAGCTTGAGTGCATGCTTTCAAGTCATACGTGCGTGATTTCCAGAGCATACGTCATGCTTTTTAGTGCATACGTACATTGTTTTTTAGAGCATAAGTACATTGTTTTTAAGGCATGTTTTTAGTGCATAATGTCACAACCCTACCCATAACTAACCCTAATAAGAAAACTCAAACCTAGAAATAGCCAAGACAATGGGGATGGGGGGGGTTGTGTCAATAATTTCAAACCCCTAGTCTGATATAATCAGACCTCCTGCCCTTTCGGTATATAATTCTTTCAAAGGTCAAAATTAACTAGTTCGCACAATTTTAACTACAAACGAATTCACAGCCTGATTTATTAATATAAAATTAGCCGAATGGAATGAATCCCTACAATAACTTATGGTAATTGAACTAATTTGTTAAAACATCAGAGCGTACCAAAACATTTAAAGTTTTGCCTGACAAACTTCTTCAATGTAATAATCTGTAGTCTTATATGAATAGGATAGGATAATGAATCTTTAAGGAAAGCATTGGTATTTAATATAGAGATTAGTAACAAAAGAAGATTCATGAAAATGTTCATGTACAAGGCAAACAATAGTACCGACGAAAATATTTCATTTAGGTTTAATCTCTTCCATAAATTCTCTTCTTGCCGCCTGCCTACTAGAAAGCTAATTCTATTTCCTTTGAATCTCCACCTGTATATTGATTCACAGATAGAATGTGCAATATCAAGAGAAATTCGTTCACATCATTAACGGCAGATGTGTTCTCTTCATCGGTAGAATCCATACCCTCATCGGTAGACCTCTTATTCCTCTTTATTTTGTCTCCTCTTTGCCATAGAACTTCGTAAGCATAACCTGGTCGTTGTACGATTATTCTGCTATAAGGTTTGCTAACGGTAGGTTTCGGGTAGAGTTCATACGGCATATCTGTGATAGGCTCATAAGAACCATTTCTAATGAACCGCTCTTCAACTACAGGATAGAAATTACCTAGATTGGTGTAGAAAACATTGGAATAAGAGGAGTCTTCGAAAGCGCTTGGATCTTGCGAAGCAGTGTCCCGGATGAACCTTAGTTTCGGAACATGTTTGGCTAATGCACCCAAGGATATCGTACCTTTCTCCTCATCGAAAGACAAAAATCTACGAACAAGAGACGCATTGTCACTCAAACCAAGAAGTTTCGCCACAAATACCTTGCCTTCTTTGATGCGGAATGGACTTACCAATCGCACAGAACCATCCATATTGATATCGAACCACGAGGACTTCACCCTTTCCAGCCAACTGACGTCTCCATCCTTCACTTTAGAGTATATAATTCCATCTACCTCGTAGAACATGGAGGTGTCCCCTACGAATTGTGGGCGTCCGCGAACATCCTGAGGAAATATCAGATCTGGTGGGGTATCTTCCCCCTCCACACCACCCAGGGTGAACTGTTTCATGCAACCACTCCACACTGCTGTTCGGCAGTGGTGAGAGTCTGAGGTGCAGTCCAGATTGAGGAATTGCTTCACAGAGGGAAAGATGCCATCGTTGAGTTCTTTCAGTTCGGGAAAGAGGTCTTTTTTCGCTGCGAAAAAAAAATAGTGATTTATCTTCAATCAGGGTAATTAATTAAGATGTTTAAAGTCTTCTTCGTGACTAAAAGCCTTTGATTTAAGTATGGTCCCGAATAATCGGAAGCTTCCACATTTTCGATGTTAAAAAATATATTATTATTAAACTTTTATCTTAATTTGTGGAACCGTTCGATAACTCTGAACTTGCACTACACTTAGCGTATTATACCTTCAAAATGTTAGGATTATTAAGATCTTTCTGGGAAAACAATTTCATTAAAAATAATAATTACACAAGACTGCAATTTATAATAACTTTTAATAATTATGATTCTTGATTAAGAACAATAAACTAACTTTAATAATTACTGAACAATTATACGAAATCGTAAATATAAATTAGAGTTGGGTCTCACTCTAACTTCAACTAACTTTTCTCAGAAGGAAAGTTAAGATTAGACTGAACTGAATTAAGGCTATATTAAAATGTTACGTCATCGAAAGATGCGCAATTAAAGTTATATTACTTTAAAGCGTTAAAAAACAAATGAAATCTATAGAAAATGTTTGTAGTTTGAGGCCCAAGTTAGTGTACAGCAATTTACCTGCTTTAACCGAACTATGTTATCAGAACTTATTTTAAAATTCAATATAGACTAATAACTATTAATAAAACACGCCTTATGGAATATCGCCATACAGCGAGGGTAAGTTTCATATTATCGGACAGCTCCACAAGTATAAAAGTTAAATTATATGATCGATAACGTGGAAATCAGATTACTCTGAAGTTATCCGATAGTCAATACCCATGAATTAAATAGTTAGAAGGATACTCGCACTCGACAGAAATACCGTCAAAGAAAAAGAAAGTGACGTCACTTGGAATACGATTTCAAGGTTCTTGTATTGTTTACTGAGTCTGTAGATCAATACTAGCTTTTCTGTATCTTAATACTAGTTTTCAGAATACAGCTATTAGCTACTTTATTCTATACAGTTCTTTTTTTTATTCATTTTGTTAATTTGTATATATTATGAACAACAATATAAAGTTAGTGATCTGTGATTTTCATTCATTCCTTAATTGAAGAAATCCGCCGACAAATATTAATTATGTATATTTCACCATATCGATTTTATTGTGATAAAAAGTTAATTAGTCTACATTTTTATATTAGAATTGACTCTATAGTTCTTCAATTTCAATCATTGTTGGAGAATACACAATCGATCGTAGTCGACACAAATCCAATCATTATTGAATATCATCTGAGCTAAATTAACTGATTTCAGTATTAGGTATATATATAATTATATATTAACATTTGAGATGTATTTAATTATATATTTGACCAAGTAATCAAAAGTTATTTCATGAAGATCTATAACCAAATATTTGCGATGTGAGTATCTGTATACCAGGTGACGTCATGAATGGCGCGCGTGACGTCACACTTTCGCACCATTTTCAAGTGCGAGTATCCTTCTAACTATTTAATTCATGGTCAATACCTATATTAATGGTCCCTTTCGGGAGTTCGGGCAATCTATCCATTTTAAAACTTTGAAATATTTTAATAAAAACACAAGAGTAATAAACATTGTCACTTACCTGAAGAAAGGGAAACCATGAAAAGAAGAAAAAGAACATTGGCAGCCATCGAGAAAATATTTAAATGATTTTCTGAAATAAAAACTTAATATCTTTAAATAATCAGGGAATATTATGTAAATTTGTGCTTTAGGTCTGCCTCCGATTTTCGATATTGTAACACTTTATGCAGGTAAACCATTAAGACTTTCACGAATACCATTTTTTTAGAAATGCTTAGTTTTCGAGATAAAGCTAAATAAGGTTTCCGGTAGGAATAATATTTAGACTTTTAGAAACTACAAGGCTTTTCCGCCTTTTAGACTTTTATGACATGAAACCGATAATGTAGTTTGCTGTATCCGCTAGTTTGACGTACTGCACACTTCCACGATTGTTGAATGACCTGGCAGGGGGGGGGGGGTTCGGGGGGTCGGGGGGCGACACGCCATCCCCCTTAATACCTATTTGTGATGCTATATCCGAATCTTAAATAAACAGCAAATGCACCTTTCTAGAGTCCCAAACTTAACCTAACCTACCGAAAACTAATTTGTGCTATATCTATTAAACGACGAGTTTCCACAAAGTGGTATTCCTGAAAAAAATTAAAATGGCTCCTTTTAACATATATAAAGAAAAGTGTCAATGTCGACCTAAAGCACAAATTTACCGATCATTACATAAAGTATGTAGGTACCATTAAATTAAATGTTAGATTTTTGAAAGTAATAAATTTAAAGAGGTTTAACGTCTGGCGTCTGATTCGGAACTAACTGCCATATCGCTAACGTCAAAAGGAAATTGATTACAAGGGACTGGAAGAAGCAGTGCGAAAGAGATGTGGCTCCATGAACAAAGTCACCTGCCACCAGTCTTTGACAACCTCATGGATGCAGAAAAGCTACACTGTGACTATATAGGACAATAACCGGTGGCAGCACTCACGGATGGAATTTTGGAAGAGGAAAATGAAGAGGTGATGGGTAGGTAGGAAAAATGAAAATAAATTTTGGTTCTTCAAGCAGAATTAAAGTAGTGTAAATTTTCATACCTAGCCAATCATTTTAAGTTAGCCAAAAAGGTGATAAGTTGGGTACATCTGTCTATTTTTTAATAGTTCACTTATATCAAAATTCCATAAATAAACTTGACTTAACTTCTTTCAGATAAATTTAAATTGGTCTGGGTGCACTATGACAAACTCGCAAAATTTGAAAATAAAGGGAAATTAGAAAACTGAAAAGAAATTGAAATCATGCGATGACTTTTAAATAGGTAAGGTACCCGCAAGTATAAATCGTTCATGAAAAATTTATGTACAATTAAAACGTACAACTTCAGTACCTTGCAACAAATGCATGCAATGTTAAAACATTTATCAAACTGCCTCACAAGTCACAACAATGTAAACTTTAAAGAAACTTAAGCAAGTACCAAATGTATAGGTCTACAATTTGGTAATGACTTCAGCTTATAAAAAAACACAACTCTACCCTTTTCTAAAGCATATCACCTACCAGTGTCACAAAGTTATCGTACGACTCCATACCTACTTATGTGTCATCAAAAAGGGATAGGTATCTTTACTTTTACGTCCCAGAAAAAAGTTCGGACCGTAAGAGTAAATAAAAGAAAAATTCGGTCCGTAAAACAAATTCAACAAAAAAAGGTTGGACCGTAAAAGTAAATCAGATAAACTGTTGGACCGTAAAACTAAATCAGAAATGACGATTGGACTGTAAAAGTAAATCAAGAAAAAGTGAGACCGTAAAATTAAAACAAAATTCGGACCATAACCCTATAAACAACGTATATCAATTCGATTGCTGGGATATCGAATCGATGGATTGTCCCATCGAATCGACAGACCGTTGTTTGTAGGGAAACTAAACATTACAATTTTTAATAAGTAAATTTGACATCATAAATCAAAATTTTCATAATATATTGTAAATATGATACCGCTGACCCATATAAGGAACTCTAGATATCTAAATTCTTTTTCTTCAATATTCAAGATAGAACATTCTTCAATGGAAAGGTATTATCTATAATGTTCTATAAGTAATTCATGAAAATATTTATCAAAAAAGAGTTCAGACCGTAAAAGTAAATCACAAAAAATTCAGACCATAAAATTAAATTAAAAAATCGGCCCGTAAAAGCACAGACCTGTGTTAAAAATCCGAAAGCATCATATCAGAGATATGACATATGAGTAGCTAATAGAATCACCCATGAATTGAATTAAGCGTCACTAGTTTTCGTGGCTTGAAATGGAATTTAGGATATAGGTTAAAAAGTTATTTAAAGGTCCCCTCCAAGCAAATATTTTTATTGCCTTAATCAACGAGGCTAATGTTTCTTATCATTTTGCTGCAAACCGCATCGAATTTGGTAGCATATTTTTAATTTTATATGCTTTTAAAGATTTTTATAATAAAATCTCTACAAAACCTATTTTACTTCCGACTAACTTATTTAAGAAATTTTCAGCCTGAAGAAAAAGAATGTACACCATTTGTTTTGATTGTCAACTAGGTATTAGGTTTAGTAAATCCATTTAATATTCGTGTAAAGGTATAAAATTGAATGAACTTATAATAGAAACGTTTATATACTTTAGGGAACAATTAATATCTAAAATAATTTAAATAAATGCCGAAAACGTATGGTTTGTTTATAAAATTCAAATTTGTAATCAAAACAAAGAGTGTACAATCTTCTTCTTGAGCATCAGATTAGTGATTCGCTCAATTGTTGCTCACAGAGTATTAAAAAACTTTAAAAACTAATTATAAAATATATACTGACCCGAATTGTATGCAGTTTGCAGAATAATGATCGTAGACCTTAGTTCTATAATATTATGTTATATGTAAACTCATTTTTCCCCGGAGCCTGGAGAGGACCTTTAAACTCAACGTTGAAACCTGAAAAAACCTTTAACGTTGAGTTTAAATAATCTCTTAATAATATTGATTTCCCGTTGAGTTTGATTTTTTTTATGTTAAAAAGTATACATGCACTATAACGACCTTTTTAATGTGTGTTTTATGGTAGGCTATGTCAGTTTTATGTCACCTACTTACACTTCAGACTGGCAACAAAACGTAAATTTCTTTAAGTTTGAGACAAACGTTTTTAAAGTTAAATCCTAAAGCTATTTATTATGCGTATTTGTTGGTTTTCACTAGTGTACAGTAACTGTATCCTGGTTTTACTATCTTTGTATCGGTAAATATTGACGTCTGCAGTGGTTAGCCGCACATACACGATCTATTTTAGGGTCAATGAATTGCCAGAAATATTTACCGTGTGTGGGGGACATTGATATAAATTTCATAGAATCAATTCTTTGATAGATCAAAATTATTTTGATATTTATTGACGGGTCTTCAATAAAATTTATCGTGTGTGGGCAAAGCGTCAATATATCAATCAATAATTTAGTGCTTTCCCGGCAGTGAAACAATTTCTAGTGCGAAACTGTGACGCACATTAGGAGAATAAAAAAGAAAATTGAAGTATATCATTGACCGTGTTTGGGCAAAATGATTTTCTCAATGTTATTGACGAAAAAATTGACCGTGTATGGGCGCCTTTAGGATAATAAAAAAATAATAAAAGAGGCATTTATTGAAAGCCAAGTAATATGTACATTATTTTGAGTGGTTTAGGTAGATACACATTTATTATTAGAAAGTTACAGACTTTGGCATTACTCTAAAACCTAAACAAGATGGCTGACTTCTACGTTAAAATGAGCAAAGTTATCTATATCTAATATTATGACTACACTATTATTAAATCACTTCGCTATTTACAATAAAATAGCACCTGGTAACACTAGTAGGTACAAATTAGGGTAAGTTACGAGTTATCGGTCGGTTCCACATTTTGATCTGTTTAGATCATATTTGAAAAAAATATATATTATTAAAAACTTAAATATGGATATCAAATAAAATAAAAGTTTCATAATTATTATAAATTTTTCTATTACATAACGAAAATGTGAAACAGTCCGATAACTCAGAACTCAGCCCATAAGATCTCGCATTGCCTTTATTTTTAAACAAGAAAACTCTTACACTTTGTTTTTATATCACAAGATAAATAAAGTGTACTAAAAACGTACATACAGATGTCAACGTTAAAATAAGAAGATTAAAAAAATAACATTTTCAAATAGTTGCGAAAAAGGTAGGTAGGTACTCCGAGTCAACTAACACTTTATTTGGTTTGCTCTTAAGAAATAAATATAGACTAGGTATTGTTCAATTAATATTTTTCCTTGGTAAGTTGAAAGTTCTTTCCAATTTAAAATCAATACAATAACAAAAAACATAAAAAGACTACCAAATATCTTGCTGAATTAGGGTAAGTTGCAAATTACCGGTAAGTTTCACACTTTCGGTCATATAAGAAAAAAACTATACATATAATATTATTTTTAATTGGTAAAATAAAAGTAATTATTATATAGTTTTTTATTGAAGATGTGAAAGCGACCGCTAATTCGTAACTTGTCCTACTAAAATTAGTTTATATCAAGAAGTAGGTTTAAAAGGAGTGTAATAAAGAGTTAGGTTACTGGAGTATCTTAGAGTGTACTTAGCAAGTGAGTTATGGCTCTACATTACAGGCGGGGAGAAGGAAGATGCGCTCATTGGTGTCTTCTGCAGTCTAGGGTCCTTGTTAGCCTCACCACCCCGTGGTCTCTCCCCCGCCTGGTGCCCAGAGAACCTACTGCCTCTCTGAGAATTGAAATGGTTAGGGGATTGGTGTGGATTCATAGGGGTGGCGTAGGGATTTATCTCAGGGGGGCCATTAGTTGGGTGATAGAGCAGCCCACTCTGCATACCATTGGGGGGCCTCGCTCCCATCCCACCAATTGGGGGGCCACCAGCGTATTGGCCACCTCCCCTTGGGGGCATACCCTGCATCGGGTGAAATGGACCATCGAAAGAATTCCTGTTAGCCCGGGGGTCCCTGTTAGGGGGTCTGATATTATTAGCGACACTATTTACCCGAGGATCATTGAATGCCGAGTCATACATTGGAACATTAGGTGGCTGATTGAACATTCTGGCATCACTTGAAGCGCACCGGTCAAAAAGAGGGTCATTAACAGTAGGAGGACGCTGTTCCAGCATCCTAGGATCATTGGACAAGGATCGTTCGAATCTAATGTCACCAACAGGAGGAGGATCCACCAGTCTGATGTCATTGATGGGAGGGGGGGAGGATAGGTTGGCCACCCTAGGGTCCATACCATCAAAAGCTGAGAGTCTAGGATCATTATTTCTAACTTTATCTACCATACGAGGGTCCCTATTTAATCTAGCTGCCCGGGGGTCCCTATTTTCGATCGATGGAGGTTCAGGAGGTGGAGGACTTTGAATCTTCACTTCCTCCACGGGCGGTGGTAATTCTTCTTCCTCTTTCTTATGGTAAAATTTAAAGAGTCTTGGATCTTCATTAATTCTAGGATCATCTTCTTCCAGTGAAGATGTAATATGAGAGTAGTTAATGGATTTGACAGTTACAATCACAAGCCTGTATTGAAAAGGTGCGTGAGCTGTAATAGAGCCATTAACAACATTAACTGGTTCGTGAGATGGCACATGGAAAGGTATAACAGGTTCATCTTCGAACTCAAAAGGACTCTCCAACAAGGACCAAGATTCCAAATGTCTGAAATCCAAATCCCCCACTGGATCACTGTTCGAATCTTCTTCAGTAAAATGACTTGGTTCTTGAATTATATCTGAACTATTATTGTTAGGAACTACATTTCTATCATCACCATTAATGGTATCCGGTTGGATCCTAGCCATTCTTGGATCTCTTGTTCGTGGGTCCCTAGTTGGGGTTAGCGTTTCAGTGACTGGAGTCGCCCAAGGCAATTGTCTGTAGTCACAGTCCTGCTTTGTCTCAACATTTTCTACCGAGTCATTGCTAGAAGATTGTTGAGGATTCACAGGGGAAACATTGGGTAATGGGTTTGCAGTTTGTTTAATCCTGAAAAAGAAAAGGGTACAAAATGTTACGGTATGTATTCTTAACAAACAGTTCGGAGCTGAGTCTTATTGTCTAGTTTAAACCTCGAAATATTTTCATTATTATTGCGGATTGCTTCATTTCTACTCACTTATTGCTGCGATTTTTCAAATCACTAAGAACTTGTGACAAGTCCGTAGGAAGGTTAATTTTATCCACATTAAAGATAGGCAAATTATTAGTAGTAGATTCTTTTTCTTCAACATCCTTCACTTGTTCCGTTTGATCTTTACGAATGTGTTCCTTGAGTATTGCCATAGGGTCGTACTTTTTAGGTGGTTCGGGCTCTGGCGGTTGAGTTTCCTGTTGGAAAGACTTGGCCTCAATGCTGATGGTGTTGGCGAACTCTTCTTTGGACTTTTTGACGAACTGTAGAATGGCCGTGAGACTTCTTTTACTGATGTCAACAGGCTGCGTGTCCGACTGAGAAAAAAAGAACAACAACAATAATAAAAAACTAGTGTGACAACATGTGTGTGCATTACGCAGGCAACATATATGGTTATTCAACATATTTCTAACTAGGTACTCACATCATTAGTTGTAGGTAGTGTCCCCTCGCCCTCAAGGTTGGGATGGGTGTCACCATTAGAGTCAGATGCTCTCTTCTCTACTTTATCTCCCTCCATCGACATATTATCTGTTTTTCTTTTCTTCCTCTCCTCTTTTCTCTCATTCTTCCTTCTTTGCTTCTCTTCTCTCCTATTTGGAAATTACGATATAGAGAATTGTCCGAAACTATTAGTCTAGGGTAAGTTACGGATTATCGGTCAGTTACCCATATTCGTTCATATAAGAAAAAAATATATAATAATTATTATAATGTTTTTTTTTTAGATAACCGAAGACGTGGAACTGACTAATAATTCGTAACTTACCCTACAAAACTCAAAACTATCTTAACATACAAATTAGGGTCACGAAGGTAAATTGCGGTCCTCTCAAGAGTCTAAAACATTCTGAACCGAAATTACATTAAAATGTAGCATAGCTATCAAAAGAAGCGCAGTGCATGCTATAATTTATTAATTTAACTTTTTAACGTATGTTTTGAAGCTATGATGTTTCTGTTGTCAAGGCCACAGTTAGTTAGTGTGCCGCAATTTACCTGTTTGACCCTATGGCCATTTATAATAAAATTACCATTTCAAAATCGGAACTACAATAAAGCTTTTATGAAAAAAGCTTACTAAAATATAAAAAGGCAATATAATGTAAATAAAGGCAATATAATGTAAATAAAGCTAATTAATGTAAATAAAGCTAATAAAGGTAACATAATTTAAATAAAGCTAATATAGCTAATAAAGGTATATAAAATAAAGGTAGGTACTAGGTTTCATTCTCACCTCATTTTCTTGTCACTCTCCTCCTGCCTCTTCATTTGCATCTGTCGGAAGAGTTCCCTGTCAGCAGGAGGTATTTGAGACAACAGCTTCTCTATGTTACCTTCGATGTCTTCGGAAGATTCGGGGGACTTCCTTCTCCTGTGCCTATTTTCCTCTGTAAAGAACAAACAGAACTATTAATTTGATTATCACAAAAGGGTATTTACATTTTATTATATTAAACGAAATTAATACAAGACTTTATTTATTATATCATAACTAAATACTAAGGACTTTGTACCTATTCATTTCTATAACCTGCATCCTATAAGGGATTGCAGGTTAGTGGGTAGGTAGGTAGGTAGAAAAGTTCCTATCCATCAAATATCAAAATATCAAAGTTTTAAGAAAGTATCACGATAAATAATCAAAATTAGATCAATATAAAAATCTAGAGTAAAAATCTAAGATTTTTTGATGTTGAGAGGAATTTTCATTTTGACAAGATATATTTTTGCAGAAAAAGTTCAAATTTAGCTACTGATGGAACTAAATAAAAAATCCAAGGACCTAGGTTGAAAACTTCAAATTTGTGGTTTTCATAAGCTACCATTTATGGCAAGATAAACTACCTAGTACCTACCTAGTAAACTAATACAAACTTATAACAAAGTAGAATAAAAATGTTGTAACTTCAAATTGAAGTTGCAATAGGTGCAAGTCTAAAGGCCAGTTTACACGCTACGATTAATTGAAGCGATTTATCGTAATGAAGAGGTTGTTACATTTTATCAGTACGTGTAAACAGGTGATTGTAGCGATTTATTGGAGTTGGAATTGGATTGTGTGATTGGTGCTAGCAGGCTCAAATTTATAAGAATCGTAACGATAAGTTTGAACGTGTAAACTAGGTTCCAATAAATCGTTGCAATCTAACTCAATATATAATGCTAAACACATTCCAAATGCAGACCATCATAATGTTTCGTCCATGACGGCTAGTGAAAAATAAAGATATTGGAGTAAAAATCGTTGCGTGTAAACACTGTCTCAATCATCTGATAAATTGTTGCGATCTCTGCTCAATAAATCGCTCTTATTTATCGTAGCGTGTAAACGGGCCCTAAAGATATTTATGGGGAGACGAAAACTAGGATTAGGCTTATAAACCTAGAACCTCAAAACTTTATACCTCGTCGACCACTTCATAGGATAATTCGACACCCTAAAAGGTAGGAATGTGAAACCAAACTATGAACATAAAAGCATCACAATCCAAATGTATAGCACAACTATTTACTTTTAACGATAAGCACAAGACAGGACACCAACGATGTTTAAACTACGAGAGTTACTAAAAGAATGAAACTTAGGTGAATCAAGTCCGGTTCGCACGATCATGCATAATATCTTTCAGCATGAAACGTATGCATGATAGGCGTTCAGCCTACCGTCATTCAAATAGGTTTCGTAGTAGAATGTCTTTATGTCCTCAAAATATTGAAAGAATAAAAATTCTCACCCAAAAATATGAATGAATTAAAGTAGGAATTTATAGCTGAAAAACAAAATTCGTATACAAATTTAATTTTTGTATTTAAAAAAATTAATTCACTTACAAATTTATTTTTATATATGTTTCGAATAAAGCACATTTTAATTTTGTTTTGTTTAATTTTATTACAATAATCAATAGATTGAACTTTTCACCAAGCATTTGTGGTTCTAATCGTTCTATATATTATAATAAATTTTAATGTTATCTATTTTAGAGCTGCTTATTCATTCTAGTGAGAAAAAAATAACATTTTGACCGAAGTTCTAGGCGTGTGTAGGATATAAGCTCCGCCCACTTGCTCACTGGATTTCCTTTCATTCATCATGCAGCATGTCATGCAAAAAAGGGGTTCACACGATCATGCCTTAAGATATGCGGTAGAATCATGCTAATTTCCCTGAATGTTCCAAATCAGATACTAAAAATGTACCAGATTTGAATTATTTGATAAAAAAGTACCAACAAATTGCAGGCCCATTTTTGAGCCAACTTTTCACGAAAATTCTGAGCAAAGCCAATTTTGACTGATTTTTGAAGATTTAAAGCCAAATTAACATAGGAGTATTTTCAAGATTTATAGCCAATTACATATACCTATCTGAGATTTGACCATTTGAAATGTAAGCCAATTAATTGGATTTAACTGACATACTGTAGGTATAACATGAAACAAATTCAATTTCTTATAAAATTAAACGTAAACCGTGAAAGGCTGCTACTGAAAAATGAGGTAAAAAGAGTACTAATATGGTGCTTTGACAAAAATGAGAGATGAAAAGTACCAAATTTGGTACAATAGTATCAGGTTTGGCACGCCTGATCATGCTCGTAGTATCATGCATGCATGATCGTGCGAACCGGGCTTAACAACCTACCACGTTTATGATGATGTCCTTCAGATTCTGTGTCTTTCCAATCGTCTGTCCTTCGTTGTGAAGAGCTTTTGTGTCTCGATTGATGGGAGGAACTTTTATCATTCAGCACATGGCGCAAATCTAGAAAAAAAATTATAAATAAAAGGGCCTCTCCACTCTAAACTACAATTTTTCTAGAAATGGTTGAATTAGGCACTAGAGCTGAGGGGAAATGACACAGTTAACAGAAAAGATATTGATAAAGCATTCGCTTCGAAATTAATTATAGAAGAAAAATTCGCACAATATTCTGACTTTCTAATAGATTAAATCGAAAAACAAGGATTGAATACTATCTAGGTACCTAGTAACTATATTTTGTACTGTCGTATATTTAATGGTAATTATATTATATATGAGTATACTTTTAGGTACCTATGTCTTTTAGGATAGCTAATGGTATTTATGTAACGGTAGAGGAAGCCATTTATAATATGTCTATCAGTTTTGATATTGTTTTGAATTAGTCAGATGTACGTCATCCTTTTTCTTTGCTTAGTCAGCTTAAAAAGAAAGTAGGATGCTAGCTAGCCCTAAATTCGTCCAAACAACTTAGCTAAATTAAAAAAAATAGAGAGAGGACCTTTAAAGAAAAATGAACTACTCTTTAAATTGCTTAGTTCGAAATAACTTTTTAATTTAAATAAAATTCTGTTTTAATTTTCGTTAAAAGCTGTTGAAGCTTTTAGGTTTGTACTCACCATTACTGAGGACACTGTCCCACAACTCATTGCTCTCCTTGTCCTCTTCCACTTCACTGGGGCTAGAACTCTCTCTGTCCCTCATTGAGTCTCCTGCACAAAGAAAAGTAGGACATTTTGGTAACTAAGTAAATTCTTTCTTCGCGTCCCTACTCCCTAATTCATTTAACTAGGAACCGATCTAAATACCACCTTCCTAGTTCACGTCCCTAATCGATTTATTAACACACGAATTTTTTAATTAATTTTTCTTAAATTTAATTATATACCTTTTATCTAATTAAAATATAGCTACCTATTGAAATATAAAATATTAATTGACAACAAATTTAGTACCTATCTTAACTACAAAAATAATACCAAAAAGGAATAGGTATTTTTTCAACAATATTTTTTTATCAATTATTAGGTAAATACCTAGTACCTAACTAAATTCATTATAAGAAAATTGAAATTTATACAGATTCCTATATTTTTCCATCTAGTTTATTAGTTACCTACCCTACCTATTAATATATAGGTACTCAAATCAAATAAAAAAATAACCAACTATACATTATTACATACTGTATTATATAAATTATTTAATAAAACAGGGACCTAAAATACTAGAACATTTACCCTCTCCTAGGTATTTCCCATCCCTAAATAAATTAGAGACACAAACTATTGAAACTAAGAATTTACTCTTTCTTAAAAAGACGCTACTATTTTCATTAAACACTTGAAAAATAATCTTCTTAGATAGCTATATGAGTATACAAATCTAAATTTAGTATAATTAGCTATATCACTTTGAATGGTAAACAAACTACTTATATACCTAGTCTACTTAGCTATAGATCAAATTAGTATAAAGTACGGATACCTAGTTGAGAGAGATTTAGAAGAGTGAGCACTAACCATAGGAATTACCTACTCCTAGCACTAACCATAAGAATTACTCCTAGCACTAGCCATAAGAATTACTCCTAGCACTAACCATAGGAATTACTCCTAGCACTAACCATAAAAATTACTCCTAGCACTAACTATAGAAATTACTCCTAGCACTAACCATAAGAATTACTCCTAGCACTAACCATAGGAATTACTCCTAGCACAAACCATAAGAATTACTCCTAGCACTAACCATAGGAATTACTCCTAGCACTAACCATAGGAATTACTCCTAGTAATAACCATAAGAATTACTCCTAGCACTAACCATAGGAATTACTCTTAGCACTAACCATAGAATTACTCTTAGCACTAACCATAGGAATTACTCCTAGCACTAACCATGGGAATTACTCCTAGCACTAACCACAGGAATTAGTCCTACTACTAACCATAGGAATTACTCCTAGCACTAACCATAGGAATTAGTCCTAGCACTAACCATAGGAATTACTCCTAGCACTAGCCATAAGAATTACTCCTAGCACTAACCATGGGAATTACTCCTAGCACTAACCATAAAAATTACTCCTAGCACTAACTATAGAAATTACTCCTAGCACTAACCATAGGAATTACTCCTAGCACAAACCATAAGAATTACTCCTAGCACTAACCATAGGAATTACTCCTAGCACTAACCATAGGAATTACTCCTAGTAATAACCATAAGAATTACTCCTAGCACTAACCATAGGAATTAGTCCTAGCACTAACCATAGGAATTAGTCCTAGCACTAACCATAGGAATTAGTCCTAGCACTAACCATAGGAATTAGTCCTAGCACTAACCATAGGAATTAGTCCTAGCACTAACCATAAGAATTAGTCCTAGCACTAACTATAAGAATTAGTCCTAGCACTAACCATAGGAATTACTCCTAGCATTAACTATAGGAATTACTCTTAGCATTAACTATAGGAATTACTCCTAGCATTAACTATAGGAATTACTCCTAGCATTAACCATAGGAATTACTCCTAGCATTAACCATAGGAATTACTCCTAGCACTAACCATAGGAATTACTCCTAGCACTAACCATAGGAATTACTCCTAGTACTAACTATAGGAATTACTCCTAGCACTAACCATAGGAATTAGTCCTAGCACTAACCATACGTAGGAATTAGTCCTAGCACTAACCATAGGAATTACTCCTAGCACTAACCATAGGAATTACTCCTAGCACTAACCATAGGAATTACTCCTAGCACTAACCATAGGAATTACTCTTAGCACTAACCATAGGAATTACTCCTAGCACTAACCATAGGAATTACTCCTAGCACTAACCATAGGAATTAGTCCTAGCACTAACCATACGTAGGAATTAGTCCTAGCACTAACCATAGGAATTACTCCTAGCACTAACCATAGGAATTACTCTTAGCACTAACCATAGGAATTACTCCTAGCATTAACCATAGGAATTACTCCTAGCACTAACCATAGGAATTACTCCTAGCACTAACCATAGGAATTACTCCTAGCACTAACTATAGGAATTACTCCTAGCACTAACCATAGGAATTAGTCCTAGCACTAACCATACGTAGGAATTAGTCCTAGCACTAACCATAGGAATTACTCCTAGCACTAACCATAGGAATTACTCCTAGCACTAACCATAGGAATTACTCCTAGCACTAACCATAGGAATTACTCTTAGCACTAACCATAGGAATTACTCCTAGCACTAACCATAGGAATTACTCCTAGCACTAACCATAGGAATTAGTCCTAGCACTAACCATACGTAGGAATTAGTCCTAGCACTAACCATAGGAATTACTCTTAGCATTAACCATAAGAATTACTACTAGCACTAACCATAAGAATTACTCCTCTTGGGAGGTACTTCTTGTGACAACATCCTGGGCCAAAGGACAGCCTCAGTGAGGAGGAGAGACTGCTCTGAACCTGAGGGGGAGAGGGGGAACCTTTAGACTATTAGAGTGATGGGGGAACCTTTAAGAGTTATGGGGAGTGGACTTCTCAATAGTCCGACGCCCCAAGTCCGATAGTTACATCTTTCTGTGTTATTTTAATTTTTTGATTAAAATTAAAATGTAATTAAATAGGTATACTCAATTAATAACTAATATAAAGAGTGAAATAATTTTTCGTTTCTTTCATTTTTAAAATTTTATATTACTCTTTTATTTTACTTTATTTGTAATATTAATTTATGATGCAATCCCTCATTTGATTTCATCATTTAATGTAGTTTCTTGTATCCGCTAGTTTGTTGTACTGCACACTTCATGATTGTTTAATGACCTGGCAGAGGGTTTCGGGGGCGGCACGCCCTCCGATATACATATATTTTATGTTAAATTAGTAATAAACTACAAAATTGTCGGACTAGTGGGGCGTTGGACTACTGAATAGTAACCATGGGGAGAAGTCGGTGGCGGTACTGGTGGATTATATACAGAGGTAATAGGTAGTCTTGATAATAAGTAACTATGTAGTCACTCACTGAAAGTAGGTAATTAAATACGCCAATTAGTCACTAGATATAATTAAGTGAATTCACTTACCTACGTTAATGGCTGCCTGTTCTCGTAGTTTCTTAAGGTGAGACTTCAGGGCTCTGTCCACATCTGAAGCAAATTAGCAAGTTAAGTGGAATGACGCGGTCCATTATAGAGGAGGGTTATACCATCCACAAAAACAATGAGCATGATTTACCAAATAGCCATCCTCCAGTTTTTAACAAACAATTCATTTTGTGGAACCATCAATAATAGAATAATATTGAACTCTTTGATTTTAAGTCATATTATGTATCTACGCCATCTACCGGTGGAAACGTCAATATCCGTGCGTTTGTTTATCAGTGAATCTGTAACAACGCCATCTAGCGGTACAACTGACTATTAATCAATTTAATCCTAATTTCTAAGCGGTTTCTTCATATTAAGATGCATAATTCCTAGAATGTGTCACAATAATACATGTTTATTACTATTAGTGAATAAAATGAAGTAGCTAACAAAAAGCTGTGTCTTTAAGTAGGTACTAACATTTGAATCCCTTTGACTTGTGGTCCCTGACTCTCTCCAAAAGGTGTAAGGGGATGGGTTCTTTATTGCGCCCCATTTCAGTCACGGCGATAACATTTTCCGCATCCTCTTGCGATAGGCGCGGGAAACTGCCTAATATTTCCTTCGGTGCCATTTCCAGATGCTGCAAAGAGGTTTATGTTTATTAGTAAAACAGAGAAAGAATAGAAGGTACGAGTGTAAAGCAAAAATTATATGCTTTAAATATAAATAATTAAAATATAGGTAATTAGGGTTAGTTCAGAGTTATTGGAAGCTTCCAAATTTACGATCATATAAGAAACAGCATATAGCAATATTCATTTAACTCGTTATTTTACTAAGTATACATGATACCTGAGTATATAATAGATACATAATAAAATAACAAGTTAAATAGTATTATCAATTCTTCTTATAATCGAACATGTGAAACTGTCCAATTTCTCTTGAAAAGCCTACGAAGATCGTAGTTGCGCACCTTGGTTAAGATCGTGCTCGTGACCTCAGACAGCGGCTCGTGACTGAACTGACAGACATCAGAAGGCACGCACTTGATGCCTGTGTGGTAAAACTTGCAGGGAAAATCTTTGTGCATGTACAGACACTTTTGCTTCTTGGCGCAACATTTGAGGAGGTAGAACTTGCAGAGCTCCATTTTGCGGAGATGTGAAGGAACTCCCATGTGATTGTGCTTCACATTGTGTGAGTACTGGCACATTTTACCCTGCAACAGAATCATAACATTCAGCATTTTGAGCTTAGAATTTAGATTATTGAATAGTTAAAGCTGAACTGGGGTAAGTTACGAGTTATCGGTCGGTTCCACATTATCAGTCATATAAGAAAAAACGATATAATAAATCTAATTACTATTATATCGTTTTATTTTCATATCACCGAAGATGTGAACTGACCAATAATTCGTAACTTACCCTATGAAAAGGTTGCAGTACTCGTAAAGTTGGTATTACCTATCATGGCATATTTTAAGATCCACTTTACCTTTGTACAAGTTCCCTCTAAGAATTGAAGACAAAGGGCATCAGTTTTGCTGGAGTTAGAGGGGGATTCTGTGGCTCCTGAAGAAGAAGGGTTAAACTTTAAATTAAATTAAAGTCACTCTACTAAAAAATACAAACCAATATTCAAAAAAGTAAACAAGAGTATGCGCTCAGAGTAGAAGAGGAAAATGGAGAGGTGGCCCAAATTACAACTGTTCGGAGTATAAGAGAGCCCTTCTCTTCCTATCACCAAAAACACTAGCTGCTAGATGTGAAGAACTTTAGTTTGCAATGTACCAATCCTCTTTATTCATGAACTCTTGGTTGGTTTTGCCCTCTCTATTCTCACTTTTGCCATCTCTTTTCTCACTTTTGCCATCTCTATTCTCACTTTTGCCATCTCTTTTCTCACTTTTGCCATCTCTTTTATCACTTTTGCCATCTCTTTTCTCACTTTTGCCATCTCTTTTCTCACTTTTGCCATCTCTTTTCTCACTTTTGCCATCTCTTTTCTCACTTTTGCCATCTCTATTATCACTTTTGCCATCTCTTTTCTCACTTTTGCCATCTCTTTTCTCACTTTTGCCATCTCTATTCTCACTTTTGCAATCTCTTTTCTCACTTTTGCCATCTCTATTCTCACTTTTGACATCTCTTTTCTCACTTTTGCCATCTCTTTTATCACTTTTGCCATCTCTATTCTCACTTTTGACATCTCTTTTCTCACTTTTGCCATCTCTATTCTCACTTTTGCAATCTCTTTTCTCACTTTTGCCATCTCTTTTCTCACTTTTGCCATCTCTTTTCTCACTTACCTTCTATCTTCTAACTCTTACCCTCTATCTTCTAACTCTTACCCTCTCTCTTCTAACTCTTACCCTCTCTCTTCTAACTCTTACCCTCTCTCTTCTAACTCTTACCCTCTCTCTTCTAACTCTTACCCTCTTTTCTGCCAGAGCGCATTAGTGCATAGTTTTTTATTTCATTCATGAAGTCATCTGTATCATCTTGTTCGTATGGATCTTCTATGGGACTTTTCTTCTGTAAGCAAATGGGAAAATGATTACTTGACAATGAAAATGAAAAACTATTAAACTAACCTACTCAGTAAACAAACAATTAAAGTAACCTACCTACCTAGTAAACTATTGAAGTAATATACCTAAATAATTAATAATATAACGGTCCTACCTAGTTAATTATTGAATTAACCTTGATAATTATTAAACTAGCCTAACTAGTACTAGATAGTAGTTAACTAACTATTAAAGTAGTTAGCTCCCTACATAGTAGTTGCCTAGTTATATTTTCTTTATATGATGGAAAGTACTAAACCGTTCAATAAACATGTAGCTACTCATCCTAATCTTAAATTGTTATAGTTATTACACTACATAAGGTAACGAACGTAACACTTTAACGTACCTTGTGAGTAACGTACCTTTTTAATAGTTTTGTCAATATTAGTTTCATCGTTAGAATGGTGTTTCCTCTTCTTCTTTTTTCGTCTCTTTTCTTGATCGTCATCTTCATTAGTTCTCTTCTTGCTCACAGACTGACGATAAAAAAATTGCTATAAAACTTTTTCACTTCACGTTGAATTTTACAATTAGTTTGAAAAGGAGCTTTTCAAGATTTCACTAATTACCTAGCAAAATAAAACTAAGTTACTCACATCAGTAAAAGCATTTTGATTGTCATTGTGACTATCGGTGGTAAAATTTCCTAGTTCCTCTTCTTGATTCTTCTTTTCTGTTTTCTTCTCCTCTTCGTCGTCATCTAATTCTCCCTCTTCCAATTCGCCTTCTTCTTTATCTTCTTCCGTCATTTTTTTAGCGTCATTTATTTCTGTGACGTCACTAATTTGCGCGATTTCCATTTCTTCAGTCATGATTAATATATTTTAAATAGGTAGTACATTAAATCAAATTATTAGATAACTTAACAATAATAATCTGAATAAAAACAGTTAACAAATTATTAAGGACATTACAAAATATGGACCTAATAAAAAAACTTTAGAATAGAATACAATTCATCTTAGAAGATGAATATGTTTTTGATGAAAATTTAATAATATTACACGATATTTTTATTAATAATATTATAAGTAGATGGTGATGATTCGATGAATGATTAGAAACTCACTAGAAGTTCAAATTAAAATAACAAAAACACATAGTTAGCATAAGAGACGTTGAGATAGAATAATATAGTATACTAAAACAAACATTCTAAATTACCGCCTAACATGCTAACCAATCAGCGATCAGATGAGACACCACCCCCTTCTCTCATTGAATTATTACATTGTTCTCTTGTAATGTAATTATGATCAGTTTACCCTATATAAATAATAATAAAAAAATAATATACGATTAATTAAAGTATATCAAACTGTTAAGTTATTTACAGATAATCAAACATTCTTATTTCCCCCTCTCCATTCTCTCAATGAACTCAATAAGCCCCTCCCCCCTCTCACAAGCTAGCCTCGCACAGCTCTCACTTTTATCTACACAAGTGTATCTTTAGAAGATTTATGAGAATTCATATACAAATATTTTTTAAAATATGTTAGAATAGAGGTATTCTAATAAAGGGAAAACTATCTAATTACGTAGGAATTAGGACTTCCTAGTTAAGAAAATAAGTACACAGTGAATATAATTATAGCCGCCAGTCTATAGAATAACTAAGCAGTCTGTAAACTAGCACACCATTACAGAAATAAAAGATCAAACAAGAGTCATGACGTATCGAGCTAGATCTACACGATCCCAACACTTAAAATTATATTAATTTAGCCTATCTTAAATAATTTACTATACAGCATAAAATACATAATGTAGCTATTTATGAATCAAAACTGGTTTATTTTGAAGGGCGCCAAGTTCCTTTCTTCTTTACTACGAACAACATTTATTGTTCGTGATTCTTTTTTAATTTCAACCCTAACTAAGTAGGTAGCTAACTAAATAGATTTAGAAACATGAAAGTGTCTTCAAATATATAAGTATCTTGCCAACTAATACTTTCATGTTTCACTTAATATTTATACAAAGCTTCCTTATAATTTGATCCATATTTACAATGATATTCAATGTCTATTTACGTAAAGATAAATTGGACAGTGTCCTAATTCTAGCAGGACAGTGTCCTAGTTAGTAACACGAGCTTATCATACATGCCTAAATGATAAATATATATCAAATATGGCTACCTAAATTAATATGGATTGCTTAGGTTTATATGCTAATCCTTATATTTATCTACATAACCTACATCAAAATTATCGATCTACAAGGAACTATTCTAAATTGCCACTGATAAAGAATCATTTTTATATGATGATTATCTTTCAATATAACTTGAATACAATCAAAATTATTCACTCATAACCGATCATATTTTACTCAATATTATAAGCATGCGTCATTTCTTAAATCTTAACTCAAGTCTCAACAGTAAAGCTATGGCAGACTCCACGCTTTAATCCCTCACCCCCCCCCCCTCTCCTTCCTCCTCAATACATAATTGTTTCCCCCCATTAACACCCTCCCCCTCTCCTTATATCTTGTTTCCCCTAACATCCCCCCCCTCCCTCAATAAGTGTGAAGGAGTACATTCTTTCTTGCTACACTTACTTATATAAGCGGTCAATTTTAACATTTACAATAATCTAACTTAAGTCTCGCAAGGTCATTATGGTTAATTTATAGAATGGAAATAACTTATAGGGAGTTTCCTCAATACCGAAATAAAACAAGATACGTAAGAACAAAGGCGACGAGCGGAAGTTACGTAGGTATATGTGATTTGTAGGTATAAACGTTTACACATTCTTTGGTAGGTACAATGTCTGTTCAAGGCAGCTAATAGGTACTAAGTAGGGCTTTGCCAATTATTAATGACGTAGATAACTACCTAACTAAAGTAGCTTGATAACATCTAATGCACAGTTCCAATTAATCAATAGTATCTTATCTTCCCACGGTGATATTAATTCAGATACAAAAACTACCTATGCATTCAGGTCAAGAAATTTAGTCATACTATTTTATTACCTATTATTCATCATAATACCTTAAGGGTTCCTTTTTCTTAATGTTTAGAAAAAATTAAGAACTCGGTAAAAGCTCTTTAATAATTGTTGTGTATTTATCATCTAGATATCATCACTAGTTATGTGAGCTGTTGGCTCAGTGAATTTCATTGCCGGACTGAGTGTGTGACAGCGCTACGCAGAACTAGTTACTCGTCACCCGAGCGAGGCTAGCTGTACCTTCCTAACCCTCCCCTTTAATGCGCCTCCCTATTCCTCTCTCTAATGCGCCTCCCTAACCCTCTCTCTCTAATTCGCCTCCCTAACCCACCCTGCTACGCACACTTGCGTTACAGTAACTTACTCTCCAATGAAAATAATTCAAGGAAAACCTTGATTATATGAATAATTGTCATATACCTAGAAATTTTATCTTGATTTAAATTTATATACTTTAAATATACCTTTGTAGGTGATGTAAGTAAGTTTTAGATTACACATCAAACGGAAGATGCCTAAACCTTCCCTGATATGTGATCAAGTTAAAAATGATTCAGACATTGTCATCGGGAGACTACCTAGGTATATCTGAGTGAAATCAATGACTTTGCAACCTGTTTTCATTATTAATCGATCAATTATTATTACCACGAGTATCGAAATTTGCACAAGGGCTGACGCCTTCATTTGTATGAGCAACTGCCTCACATGGCTTTCATAGGAGAGTCCTTGCGCGACTGAACAGCAATGCGAGACCCACGAATCAAAATAGACACATGACCCCATGTGAGCAGTGCTCTATCCTCTTTAAAAGTGAACATCTCATTGTATTGAGTATTTAATTACTATGTAGATGCAGCCTTTCGTCACCGATATACTTTTGTATCACATAATATAAAATGGCTTACGAATTATAATTCATTGTATAACAGACTAACTACGTATCATAATTATTTTACGAGTTGTGGGTTCACTCTGAGATATTTACTTTTAACATTATGATGAATTAACCTTTTGATATAATGTTTTTGATCCAATAGCCTCTCCCCCCCCCCCACTCCCTCTCCACTCGTATACCTACTTCCGTTAGTTTCACATATTTTTTAACAGCTGTAAAGTGAAAACTTGTTCTCTAAGGGTTTTTTTTTCAAGGATAACTACCTGGTTTGAAAAATAGCTGTACGGTGCTGCATTCTTTCTTCCATTAAATATCTTTATATGCAATTTTCTTGTTTCACCATGTAACATTATTACGTGTAGACACATGTTTCCATATGGTCAAACAACTATCTAAAAATCAGTTATCTATAGAGAGAATATGAATAAAACTGATATTATTTCTCAGATTTAGTGCTAGATAATTTATTGCCCTATTGTTTTATTAATTAGTCTACTGAATTAGATCGTATCTTATATTTTCAGATTTTTTTGTACCCAGATACAAGTATCCATAGGAACACACCTATTATTTCATTGTTCAGATTATCTACTTCATGTACCTTATGCTTTTAAAGTCAATACAAGATATATTTTTTATTTTGAATTATTAAACACCTAACCAAAGATAATGATTGATTTCTTTCAACAGTTTTTGTTTCTTAATATTCTAAATGAAACTGTAATTATTATTAATGTCATAAACATAATAATGAAAATAAGAAAAGAGATCCTAACTACCTAGGTACCTACCTCAGCAAGTGTTACATAATTCCTGTACCCTTCATAATTCCTTATCTCCACTGATTTTTGAGTTTTGTCAAAACTTTTTTGTTTTAGTGTAAGTTAAGAGTTATTGCACGGTTTCATATATTCGAACATATAAAAATTATTTTTAAGTTTAAATTTTAATGTAATCGAAAATGTGAAACAGTCCGATAAAACAGAACTTATCCTATTTACAATCACATTATATAATTATAGACACTATACAGGATGTTATGGTAGTGACAATAGAAACGTTTTGAGTGCGTGACGTCATCAAAGTAAAACTTTGAAATCAGATAAGGAAATTAAAATTAGTAGTGATTACATTAAAAAGTTTAAGGATATAAAAACTCATTAGTCCTCGTCAGTATATGGCAATAGTAACAGATGCATTTAAATGTTAAAGCTGCTCAAGTGAGTCAAGTCTAAATTTAAATAGGAGTTGTTTTGATGACGTCATGGCCACAATATTACTGCAGTAGCCTACATACTGCGTATCTAAGAATGGAACTTATATGGCTGTAGACAATTCAAACTTGTAAAAATTACCTACATTCTAATGACTCAAAATAGCAGTCAAGGAAAGTGGCTCCATGAACAAAGTCCCCTACCGCCGTCGGCGTCAAGCTCATGGATGCAGAAAAGCTACTCCGTGAATATAGTTTAACGGAATGTGACTAAAAGGGACACAAGCAACAGTGACTGTTCTCACGGATGGAAGAGGTGATAGTAAATGAAGTCTACCTATCACAAAATACATACTTGATACCTACAGTAGGGGACTTTTCATTAGTCCGACAGTTCCCTCTTTCTGTGTTAATTTCACTATTAAAATTTTTTCATTACTCTTATTTTACTTTTTTTCTAACATTAATTTATGATGTAATCCCGCACTCGATTTCATCATTTAATGTAGTTTGTTGTATCCGCTAGTTTGTTGTTCTGCACACTTCATGATTGTTTAACGACCTCCATATACATATATTTTATGTTAAATTAGTAATAAACTACTAAAGTGTCGGACTATTGGATAGTAACCCTATAGTATTTTCAAATTCCTCAAATAATGAGAAATTAATAGCGAACCATAGGGTGATTCAAGAATGGCTACAAGAACATCAGGTGTAACTTACAGAGCTGAATAAAGGATAATGATATGAAGAGTTGCAAAAGTAGCTATATTTTAATGTATATATAGCCTTTAGTAGCTAATAATTAACTCAATGCATACAGAGTTTACATTTTATCTTAAAATTAAAGAATTGCTTGCCATCAGCAAACCAGTGGGGCAAGTTATAAATTATCGAACTGTTTCATATTAACGATCATATAAGAAACTATAAAACAATTAAAATGGAGTTTAATTATATTTACTATAAAGTTTTTCTTATATGTTCGACAATGTGGAACAGTTCGATTACTCAGAACTCACCCTAAACCCTAACATAAAATAAAAATGAGAAGCACGAAAGACTTCACATAAAAGATAGTCACAATTAGTCACATTCGCACTGCACATTCCTTGATTACATAATATATAATTAATTACAATAATATATCCTTTATATTATTGTATAGTTTACCTCAATTAATAACCTAACAGGGTAAGTTCCGAGTTATCAAACAGTTCCACATTTTCGATCTTAACATAAGAAGATATATATAAAATTTAACTAATTCTATTAAATTATAAATATAGTTTCTTATATGATCGAAAATGTAGAATTATCCGATAACTCAGAACCTACCCTAATTGATGTCAGTCTACTATTTTTACCTTCGCAAATTGCAGAAGGTTATGTTTTTTGTATTTCTACGACGTGTTCCGCGTTTTAGTCTGACTTCATCTTGCAGAGATATCGCAGTTGTAGCATCCGCACATCAGAGTGGTCCATATTAACCACTCCCTCGTGATTGTCAATGGACAGCAACTTACCCATCTGCTCTCTCTCCTCTCCTAGAATTACCTGAAACACGGAGTTAATTCATTAATTAATTGATCAAGAATTTACCTGAACAATTGAAACATAAGAACACAATCTTAAAAGGCCTACTAGATTCACACCGAATGGATAAGATGAATGATCTATTTTTTATTGCATTTTTCAACTTCTTGTTAATTTGACTTTATTTAGCTACACCCACTGTCATCCCCTGGACTCCATTCACCCCAATTGCGTTCACTTTATCACCCCTTTACCTCTTGTGGTACTCACCTTAACCCTGTCCCCGGGGGCAGGCACAATAGGCTCCAGGTGCTCCCCGTTAATGTTCACCACCCTCTCTTCCTCCGGTAGAAACACGGCGCAGTTACCACCGGTGGTGCTGCGGATGATTCCCCTTTGACCACTCAGGCCTGAATCGTCATGAGTATCCGTGATGCGAACCTGGGGAATGATTAAATGATTAATATATGACTGATAAGCTATTGGCACCCCTGCCTGACATAAAATTGGCACCCCTGCCTGACATAAAATTGGCACCCCTGCCTGACATACAATTGGCACCCCTGCTCACCTCAATATCCTGAGTCTGCCAGTCAGACATACTAAGACTATCCACATTGGATGCAGATGTGTAGGGGGAAGCTGCTCCCCCGGGAGTCATGGGACTGTAGGCCAGGGGGGAGGGGGAGGCGTAAGCTGACCCTCCACCAGGAGAAGGTGAGGCCTGATAGTTGCCTGTGCCAGCAGGAGATGGAGTGCCTGAAACAACAACAATAGTTAAGCATATTATTAACAGGTGAGGTAAGTTATGAATAATCGGTCAGTTTCACATCTTCGGTCATATTAGAAAACACTTTATATAATAGCTAGTTACTATTTAATATTTATTTTAATTGGTTGCTACCCATGACACCTGCATGTATTATGGATACCAATTAATGTAGCTAATTATTATTATATAGTTTATTCTTATGCGACCGAAGATGTGAAAGCGACTTATAATTTGTAACTTACCCTATTAATATTAGATTAGGTTTTAATGATTGTAAGACATATTTCTAGTTAAAATAAAATAAATGCATGCCCCTTTACCTGCATAAGCCGAGGGGCTGGCACCAGGCTGGTAAGGCTGGGGTGACGGGTCATTGTGTTGGTAAGGACTGTAATCACTGCCATAACCTGTACCACCGGGGGTAGCGGGTGTGTAGGGACCACCGGCTCCACCATGGTCTGACTGGTAGCCAGGAGTGTTGCCTCCACCACTCCCTGAGGGGAAACATTGGTAGATAAGTAAAATGGGGTAAAGTAATCCTTTTAATCGTTCACAAAATAAATTATTATATAATAGTACAAGGGACCTAAAAGAACGTACCTGGGTTGTAGGCTGGAGAAGGTGAAGCCTCGTCATAACTGTAGTCATCAAAGTCAGAGGACCTGGCAGGAGTGTTGGCGGCTGTTGGATCCCAAGCACTGGTCCTACCAGGAGTCTGTGAACCAGACTCGTGGAGTGGAGTCATACCACCAGCATAGTTTGGAGTCCTGGAGCCATCGTACTGAGGAGTCTGTGCAGAGTACATGGGTGTGTGAGAACCACCAGTGGCAGTGTACATGGGGGTCTGTGCGCCCCATTGAGGGGTCTGACTGTTGGTGTATGAGCCTGCTGTCCTGACTGAGGTGGAACCAACAGCGGACACTCTCCCTCTGTCCACAATGATGGTCTGACACTTGGAGTGAAGCTCAACTCGCACTGTGACTTCAGTGGCGTCCTTGACGATACCCACGTGACCTGAGGGGTAGAAAAGGGGTCACACACAATATTTAAATAGTTATTATTATGTTTATTTATTGGTGTTTTTCATTATAGCAACAACTCACCACTTGTTAGTAAATTATACACTCACCTTTGTAAGGTCCTTGAGTAATTTTGATGGTTTGACCGATGAGGTCCCTATGTCTAGCCCCACCTCTTCCTCTCCCTCTCCCCCTGCCTCTCTCTCCTCCCCCACCTCCTCCTCCCCCACCACCACCTCCAAAACCACCAGACCGTTCTGACATGTTACCAACACCTGAAAGTTAAATTTATAATTATTTTCAAACTTTCATTTTAATAGCTAGTTATCTATGATAGCTAGCTAACATTATTTTTTTTCTACCAAAAATGGAAGATGTGGAACTATCCGTTAACTCGGAACTTATCCAATTTTACAACTTACTAATGGAATTTTTTGGCAATAATGAAGTTAAAGCAAAACATCCATAAATATTCTTTTACCTGAATGAGCAGGTGAAGACAAGCGGGGGGACATGAATCCAAGACCCCCCACTCCCCCACCAACACTTCCCCCAATGTTGTTGTTCTTTCCACCCCCCGCCAGTAGCAGATGTCGTGTCTTGCACACAAAGATGCCTCCGTTCTCTATCTGTGTTTTGTTGTAGAGGAAGGCGTAGTTACGGTAGAGGTGACGTAGCTCCCCGTGCTCTCCCGTATGGGGTCCGTCAACAGCCTGAGGGGGAGGAGAGGGAGGGGGGGGGTGAGTCAGTTACGTGAACTTATGAACAAACATTAGTGATTTATAATTATTTTGTAGCAATACAAAGCATCTGGGAGAGATCAGACAATAGATGCATTCAAGTTTGTAATTTTGAAGAGAAAAGTTTAATTAAATTTTGATTCAAATAAATGTTTATGGTGCATAGCTACAACTCCTCTCTAAGATTATAGAGCCATGTGCAAAACAAAACGGTCCAACTTTTGAAAACGGGTTTTTGATAACAATGGATACAAATAAATTCAATTCAAAATTCCATTTGCCGATTACCATCCTGGACCCATGTCAAAAATTAGAAAGCAATGAGAAAATGTCTCACCTTGACTATATCAGCAATCTGGATGGTGTTTTGCTCCGAGTCCAGTGCCATGGCTCTCCTGTTCTCTTTCTTCTTATGCACGGCCTGGGGTCTGACTTGCACCACCTTAGCGTGCATGGTGAGCACTTGGAAAGTCTCCTTCTCCAGCCTCACGATCACACCCACCGTCTGGGGGTCTATGGCCACCAAGTCACCCCACTGGAACTGACCTAAGGAGTCCACACCAGTGGCTACATCGGCACACAACTGCAAGTCCCGGGGAAGAACCTACCAAACGGAATGAAGAAGTAGCTACTTGTGAATAATGGGATTCTATCTACATTCATGTAAACTACTTAATTCTTTAATACAATAAAAATAATAGTCATGTAACTACCTACATTGTACAGGGTCTTATCAAAAATATGTACTCGCTTTGAATGACGAGAGAGTAAGTATTTGCTCTGTAGGCTTCTACTACAGAAAACAAATATATCTGATTGAAGGATGAACTTCGTAAATGTTCAAATTGATTAAATTATTGTCCAGACAATGCTGAAAACGGCTACTAAGGGATGCACAAGCGTCACTCTGTGTTCATGAATACAGGTTTTCTTGCCATTCAAATTGTGAATACTTCAAATAGGCAGGACTAATTCCCTATTCATCAACAGTAGATAATTACAGTATGTTAAAGTCATTTTACTGACGAGGTACTCACCTTGAGTTCGTGCATAGTGAGGTCGGAGAAGAGGACAATGAGGTTTTCTTCCACCCTCACGATAAGTCCTGTGTCCCCCTCATACCTCCCTGCTATCACCTTAACGTGATCACCCTGTCTGAAGTACTTCTTCAGTTCATGGGCAAAGAACTCCAACTCATCCTTCAGTTCATCGTGCTTAGGTATCACTGAGACTCTTGTGCCGTCCACACGTGTAACTCTGCCCATCAGGTTCACCAGTTCACCTTCTATCACCTCCACATTGTCACCTGTCGCGATGTTGTGACTCTCTTCGTCCTGGCCTGTCGTGGTCAGCTGGGAAAAATAGCAATTTGATGATGGAAGAAAAATATAAAATCTTCACAAATGAAGAATATTTCTTCTATTCATTTGATCAAAAGGATAGGGTGAGTTTCAAGTTGTCAGACGATCTTAAATGATCGAAATGTGAAACTGTCCAATAACTCAGAGCCCAATAACCCCTAAGTTCCTAATAAGCATCATACCTCCATATCTGCAAGACTGTGCTCCTCGAACTTCTCCAACTCCGCCAATGTTGGTTTAACTCCGTCAGTGGTGATGGCGTTCATGTTGAAGAGTTTGTAGAGGAATCCTTTGCGAGTGTATTTGTTGCCCTCAAAGAGAAGAAAGTCTCCGTCCTGTGCAACCTCACCTGGGGACGAGAAGAAAATTAATTTACAATGCTAGAGTAAATAGAATTCATAAATAAACACATTAGAGGCTACCTAGCTTTGGAAATAAACTAGCTAGGGTAAGTAGTTATAAATTATCAGTGTATTTCACATCTTCGGCCATATAAGAAAAAGTATAATAATTAATGTATTTAATTTTTGTTTTGTGTCCATTATACTTGCATGTATCATGGATATCAATGAAAATAAAAAAGGTTATTCACTTTTTTCTTAAGAAAATGTGAAATACACTGATAATTTTTAGCTTAGCTTTTAGCTACATTCCTTTAAGATATTCTTAATTACAAGTTTACTCTGCCTCTACAGCTGATCTCTCACCTCCAATTGCCTTGACTGCATCCAAGTCAAAGAGTTTCTGAGGGGGTCTCCTGACTTTCTTCCTCTTATCGTCACAGTGCGACTTGAGTGTCCCCCTCATCTTGGTGTAGTCAATGCGGGGAATGAGCTTCAGATTCACTGTGTTCTGACTCGTGTCTACGTAGTCAACCTGAGGCAAGTAATAATTAATTTAGTTAGAACCAAAGGCGAAAAAAAGTAATTAAATACAAGGGACTAGAATAACTAAAAAAGGCAGTCATAGAGAAAAGTGGCACAAAGAATAAATTTAGTCAGAAGCAAAGGGCATATCATTGAAGTCAAAAAAGGAAATTAGGTAGAAAGGACTGGAAGAAGAAGTGAGAAAGGAAAGTGGCTCCATGAACAAACACAATACATAAAACCTATTGTTTAATACTTTGGGAAAGATATTCACATCTTAAGTTACTGCACAGTAGTAATAACTAACTAATGACTAAGTAATGACTTAGCAGACGGTTATACATTTTCGATATTCTATTTTAATTGGTATCCATTAAACATGCAAGTATTTTGAATACCAATTAAAATACAAGTTAAAAAATATTACTATATTATTTTTATATTATACAGGGTGTCCGACCCTTTTGTTGCCAAATTACGACATAAGGTAGAGATCGTCAAAATAAACACTTTATATTCTATGAAGGTATGGTCTAAAATGATTAGTTAAAGAGTTACAAGGTTAGGAAAGTACAATCTATACCATTTATTATTAATAGTTAACATCATTTTTTTAATGTTGCGATAAGAAACAAAACATTTTTAACAGTAATTATTATGAGCACAAGAAACAGAATCTTAAATTAGGTTACATGTTTGCAAAATGTGTTCAAACTGCCTCCCATTTGTTGCGATGCAGCCGTTAAAACGTTTGTCCAATGACTAGCAGACGCGAGCAAAGACACCAGGAGTTTCACGAATCCTTACTGAGGCTTTGACAATCCTGCCGATCAGGTCCTGTTCGGATTGAATCGGTGTTTATACACCAAACTCTTCATATATCCCCATAAGTAGAAATTTGGGGGCATATTGTCAGATCTTGGTGGCCCCCTGTTACTTTCATGCATTTCGTTTCCTTGCCACGGCTTTTTACTAATTGTATTTTTTTTACCCAACTTCAAGTCCTTGTAACTATTTAACTAAGCATTTTAGACCATACCTTCATAGAATATAAAGTGTTTATTTCGACGATCGCTACCTTATGTCAAAGTTTGGCAACAAAAGTGTCGGACACTCTGTATAACTGAAAATGTAGAACAGTCCAATAACTCGTAACTAACCCTATTCTAAATCTGATATTTCCAATATAATAGGGAAACAACATTAAAGATGAACCAATATTTCGTGATAATTAACAGCTAACAATGGGAAGATATAATAATTGTATAATTTAATTCCTTGAAATTAATTAACATAAAAGTTCAATGAAAATAGGTTTAGATGGCAATGATTAGTTCACATCAATAGAATCTACAGTAAGGTAAGTTCATATTTTCAATTATACAATAATTATTATTTAGTTTTTATTATATATAATTTTTTTGTTATATTTAACGTCAAACCGTCCGATAACTTGGAGCTTACCCTAACTGGTCATATCATTTAATTGAAGACAATTCATCAAATACAAATTTTGGTGGTCATTTTCGCAATCTTTAGCAGTCTAATATTGTACTGAAGTAGCTACCTGAGCGCTATACCATGAGTTGCCTTGAGGAGAAATCATTCAACTGAATTACCTGTGCCAAGTCCTCCTTGAAGACGCCCCTCTTGAGTCTCACCCAGGCATTCTTCTTTAGGGTGGGCATGGCCTTCACCACCCTCAGTACATCTGTCATCTGGGGGATGGGCACCATAGTCTGGGTCCACAAACCTATAAACCACATTTTATTACAAACTGTACATTTGAGCTGCTTTCAAAACGATAAATTAAATTGTTATTTAACTAATAGACATATATTATTTGGATACACAATAAATTTATAATTAAACAACTGAGAAACTAAGGATAAATAGTCAGTTGTACCGCTAGATGGCGTTGGTACAGATTTGCTGACAAATATTATGAACACAAACGTGACAAACGCACGCACAGAGATTGACAAAAAAGCTTTTAAAAATCAAACAGTTCAATATTATTCTAAGATCAATGTTCCCAAATAAATTTACTCAGCTTTCAGTCAGATGAACCAGGGCCTTTTAAGTGGATAAAAACAATGGTAAGGTAAATCGCCATTCCATAATTTATTCCCTTTCAATAGTACTTTGAAGCAATAAAAAAATAACTTTAAAAATTACCCCTAATAGATTCAATGTGATGATAGTAGGGTAAGTTATGAATTATCGGTCAGTTCCACATCTCCGGTCACATAAGAAAAAATGATATAATAATTTATTATATCGTTTTCTCTTATTTGACCGATAATTCGGTCATAATTCGGTCATAACATATCCTCAATACTCTTTTGAAAGACTCACCAATCCTGAGATTACTGACTCCCTCCACTGCCTGCTTCACATGACTCTGCTTGAAGGACTCAATGTAGACGTATCCTTTGACTCCCTCAGGAGCCACCAGAGACTTGATGTGGAGGGGCTCCTCCGTCCTGGCGTAGGCTATGAACTTCCTCATGAGCTGCAGAGCGGTGATCTTCTCCTCACCAATACGACACTTCACCATCCACAAGTTGGGGTCTCTGGAGAGGGAAAGATGAACACAAATCAAAGAGAATTGCATTGTACAATGGTATGGAATCAACTAAATTGATTGAGTTTGAAGTGATTAAGTTTTAAGCGTGATTTGGTTTGCTGTTACTGTAGTTGCAACTCCTTTATAGTGAATGAGTTAGGATGTAGCCTGAATAGTGAACATGTTTTCTTCAGTCTACCATAAAATAGCCATTGGTTGTCTAAAACTGAGGGCAATTCATTGCAGACTAAAGAAAATGTTCACTAAAGAGTATAGGGGCTAGCTACATCTTAACTCATTCTCTATACAGGAGTTAACTATAGAGGAGTTTACTGTAGTAACATTAGTGTGATCTTTAGCAGTAACTCTTAAGATTAAAATTATCTACACAATGTATATATAACTTTGTTATTACATATAAATCATATAATGTTCACAAAGTAGTCCCTTATGTAAATTCAAACTAGAGAAGTTGGATCTTTTCCGCTAGATTTAAAAGGGGAAAACCTAGCATCATTAATGTACTAGTTCAGTACATGATAGAAACAAATTAAATAATTCCTGAGAGACGTATCAAATTATATGTAGATACGAATGATTCGTCTTCATTTTTCAACTCAAGTGAAGTAACTTTGTATTCAACACTAAAGTCACTAACTGTAATCTCTCCATAGTTAAATAATATTTACATAGAAACCACTCAGTGTAATGAAGTGAACTTAGAACTCACTTGACATGTGTCCTTTGCACTCACTTGACACCTGGCATGTGTCCTTAGCTCTCACTTGACACCTGACATGTGTCCTTTGCACTCACTTGACACCTGGCATGTGTCCTTAGCTCTCACTTGACACCTGACATGTGTCCTTTGCACTCACTTGACACCTGACATGTGTCCTTTGCACTCACTTGACACCTGACATGTGTCCTTTGCACTCACTTGACACCAGGTAGCAGAGTAGTCTGTGTGATGGAGTCTCCCATCTCTTCTCCGCCAGATCCAAATCTTGCGACTGCAGAAGTCTCCTCAGCGTACTTGCGGCGATAGTACTCCTCAATTTCTTCCTCCTTCTCATTCCTGCAAAGAGAGATAACAGTAAATACACTATATGGCTACAGTATTATTATATGGTTAAATATTTGAAGTCATAGTTGACACATTTCCATTCATGTAGAATAAATTCTGAGTTAGCTGTTGGACGGTTCCACATTCTCGATCATATATAAACATAATCAAAAAATTATATTGTAGTAGGTAGTTACCCTGCACCAACTAAAAGTAAAAAATTATTGATCGAAAATGTGATCAGTACAATAACACCAAACTTTCTCTATCTACATTAAATTTTGTAGTTTGAGTATATTCATTTCAAGGAATACTCACTCCCACATGGTATTGGCTCTCCTTGTAGCTTCAATTTCCCTGGCAGTGACTCCCACTTCATCCCTCTCATTACCCAACAAATCATAGTCTTCACCCTGTAAAGATAGTAATGTAGAACTCAGTAGAAATCATCAAAACAATCAATATACATTCAATTAAAATACAAAGAACAAGTCATAGAATTAAGCAAATTACTAGAGATTACTTAAAATATATATAGATAACTATCATAAAATATTCCATTTCAATACAGACAATTTTGAATGTAGCTACCATTAATGTAGCTGTATCAAATGACTATCTTTTAGTTAGCTACTGAAAGTTAGTTTTAGGTCCAGCTATCTGAATATCATATATCTTTAATTTAATTAATTGACTTTAATCACTATAAAATACCATTATTTTAAATTAATTCAGTTCAAAAGAGATTATAGCTAAATGTTTAAAATAATTATGAAATTGCACTACCTATTTAGATTCCCAATTCAATTTTTTGTACTTATTAACAAAAGTATGATTTAGCCTTTCTTGCCCATTAAATTAAAAGAATTGAATGAAGACAAGAAATACACTTTTTTGCAGATCTTTCCTGTATCAGAATATCTTCATCAACTACAATTTCAATAGAACATCTGAACAGGTTTTACATGTCCAATCACGTTAGAACAAGTTCGAACACATATGAAAAGTTTAGTACATGTCCAAACACATTAGAACAAGTTTGAACTCACATGAAAAGTTTGTACATGTCCAAACACATGAGAACAAGTTTGAACTCACATGAAAAGTTTGTACATGTCCAAACACATTAGAACAAGTTTGAACTCACATGAAAAGTTTGTACATGTCCAAACACATGAGAACAAGTTTGAACTCACATGAAAAGTTTGTACATGTCCAAACACATTAGAACAAGTTTGAACTCACATGAAAAGTTTGTACATGTCCAAACACATTAGAACAAGTTTGAACTCACATGAAAAGTTTGTACATGTCCAAACACATTAGAACAAGTTTGAACTCACATGAAAAGTTTGTACATGTCCAAACACATTAGAACAAGTTTGAACTCACATGAAAAGTTTGTACATGTCCAAACACATGAGAACAAGTTTGAACTCACATGAAAAGTTTGTACATGTCCAAACACATTAGAACAAGTTTGAACTCACATGAAAAGTTTGTACATGTCCAAACACATTAGAACAAGTTTGAACTCACATGAAAAGTTTGTACATGTCCAAACACATTAGAACAAGTTTGAACTCACATGAACAGGTTTGTACATGTCCAAAGACGTTAGAACACATCTGAACAGGTTTGTAAACACAAAAGAGCATGTTTGAACACACATGAACATGTTTGTACACATCTGAACAAGTTAGAATATGTAAGAACAAGTTAAAATCTTTACCTCGTCATCATCATCATCGTCCTCATCTGGGTCATCAACCTCTGCCTCTTGCAGGAAGAAATCTGTGACATTGTTGCGCTTCTTTTTCTTGCGAGGTCGATCCTCATCATCTTCCAACTCTTCACTGTCATATTCCTGCCAATTTAAGATATATATATATTAGTACCATGATATAATACCAGATAGATCTAGATAATAAGATAAACATGAAATTATGAATCTGTTAAAATTTAGCAACCAGATATTAACCCTTTATGACCAGAATTAATTTTTAAAATGTTAAATTTTTGTAAACTACTCCTATCCTAATGTGTCTAGTTAGTAATAAATAATGAACATAAGTACTAGCTAATTTTCATTAAAAAATTTTAACATGTGACACGATAGTCACATTCGTCACTAGGCTCCACACATTCAATTT
This sequence comes from Caprella mutica, assembly GCA_947561585.1. NCBI lineage: Eukaryota > Metazoa > Arthropoda > Malacostraca > Amphipoda > Caprellidae > Caprella > Caprella mutica. The sequence continues at coordinate 70,515 of CANNZV010001101.1, forward strand.
ATCACAGTAGGCTAGTAGCTATAATCCTTTACTTTCTATGCGACTAAATCGTCACACACGGTAGTAAAGGGTCAACTTGCTGCAGATTTTTATAAGATGGTTTGGAATGTGTTGCTAGAACATAGCTATAGTTTAACATCTGCACTTACAATATCTTCAGCATCAGCAGGTTCCTCATCACCACTGGGCTCTTCCTCGCCACTCAAAGCTTCTTCAGCTTCATTGGAGCGATGGCGCCTGGAGAGATGAAAAGAATTACATCAATATCTCAAAAATCTAAGTACATGATAAAAGAAATCAATTGATAATATTAAAAACCTTTTGATAATTATCCAGAGATACTGAAATTATAACAATGCTGATAACAAATGGCACTTATAGCTAGGTAGCTAAATGAATAGGACTTTACCGTTAGAAATTTATACAACAGTTATGCTAATAAATTATAACAGTTTTTAAAAGTGTATTACAAAAGAGGAAAAACTCACCCTTTGCTCATTTTCTTAGTTCGTCGCTCAGCCTGTGAAAAAATAATGATAGAGATGAGAAATAATTATCTAACAGAGATAACAATATTCTGATAGAATATTTGGCAATTATTGTAAGAGATTTGCAGCATGGAAGAATTTTACAGATAGATACGGTACTTCATTAATTTGTGAGAAAAGATCACACAGAGCAATTTTAGATGAAATTTCATGAATACTTGTAGCTACTTATCTATTTAGAAAGCAAATATTTTCATTTTGTTTAAGTTTGGAAAAATAAATGATGCTAAACATAACAAAATAATCAACATCTAAAATTAATATAAATTACAAGCTATAGCTACTCACATCAGAGTCCGAGTCTGAATGTTCACTGTCTGACATCTTGATTTCTTGTCTCTAGCTAATTATAAATAGAATATCACCCTATAATATCTAGAAGAAAGACATAATATAATTAGCAGAGTTATTGCAAATTAGATTCTGTTTAAAAATAAATTTAATATCTATGAATGACATTACAATTGACAGTAAGTAGGAAACTGCGGTCTCCTTATAAAAAATGTATTATTCAACCAAATTTGGTCAAGCAATACCCACAAATCACAATCTGGGTGACTGGGTCTAAGGTCTTTGACCACTTTGGCTCGGCATGATGCATCTCTTGCACCGCAGAGATTTAAATTTGAGAGAGAGTTACCACCATTTGAGAGTTTCTCACCATTTGCAATTGAAGGGCTCAAAATTACTGTTACAAATTCACTATTAAAATGGCAAGTTTGGACATGCTTTATTACCTGCCTCTGGAAAAAAGACAAAAAGTGGTCTTTTCTGATGGATTGATCACTCTGTTGGAGTTTAGCAAACCTTAGAAAACAGCAATAAAATAAATTAATGAGAACTGTATTTAGCCTCTAAAATAGTAAATTTATAAGTAAAATTCATCTGTTAACATAAGGGATTTCCAGAGTGGTCCTCTGACACTGACAGCCTGACTCTCAAAGATCTTAAATTGAGATACCTTTAGTTATATAGGGTAAACCAGTCGGCGGTCAAGCAGGTAAATTGCGGCACACTAACTAACTGCAGGCCACTCTGGACCAAGTAAAATAGTATGTCTCATAAACTCGCCATTTGTCACTCCAGCTCTCTCCAAAATTCAATAAATTCTCTCCAAAATGATCAATTTTTCATAAATTCTCTCCAAAATAACATTGTAGCATAGGAGAAAAATAGATAAAACTCACCATTTGCAATTGAAGGACTCAAAATAACTGTCACAAACTCGCCATTAAAATGGCGAGTTTGGACATGCTTCATTACTTGGACTCTGGAAAAAGTAGTCTTTTCTGGAATCTGATGGATTAATTATAATTACTCTGTTTGATTTTAGCAAACCTTTAAATACACTATACAGTAATTATTAGTAGGGCTGTACCGATACTATCTGTATTGGTACTCGTTATATCGGACATTTTTTAAGTATCGGTACTCGATTGTCTGTAGACTGTGTATTGTCTGTAGACTGTGTATTGTCTGTAGACTGTGTATTGTCTGTAGACTGTGTATTGTCTGTAGACTGTGTATTGTCTGTAGACTGTGTATTGTCTGTCAAGCAGGTAATTTCTGAGGTTAATTGTGGCACCCTAACTAACTGCGGCCTCTAGCAACAGAAGCATCATAGTTTCAAACACACATTAAAAAGTAAAAACTTAAATTAATAAATTATGGCATGCACTATGCAGGGCACAGTTTTATAGATATGCAACATTTTAATGTAATTTTGATTCCAAATGTTTTACAGACTCTCTTGAGAAGGCCGCAATTAATAATTAAAGGGATGCAATTTACCTGCGTGAGTCCGTGACCCTGACCACGATGGCCCCCAGCCAAGTAATAAAGCATGTCCAAACTCGCCATTTTAATGGCGAGTTTTAGACAGTTATTTTGAGCCCTTCAAATGCAAATGGCGAGTTTTATCTATTTTTCTCCTATGCTACAATGTTATTTTGGAGAGAATTTATGAAAATTTGATAATTTTGGAGAGAATTTGTTGAATTTTGGAGAGAGCTGGAGAGACAAATGGTGAGTTTATGAGACATACTATTTTACTTGGGCCCCCAGTCTGTATTTGGTGCACAAAATTCCACTGACTTTTTCAAAAAGCTGAAAAAATCCACCATAAATTTCCAGTAATTTTGCTGATCCACCAACATTTTCCCTATTTATCCACCGAAAATTAATGGTAATAGAGGATTAAATAGCTAAAAATCCACCAACTTTGCTAGAATATTATTTTCTAAGGGGAAAAATTCCACCGACATGTCGGTGGAATTTACCACGAAATACAGACTGGCGTGATCCTACGGTCCCTACCTAAGAGGCTAGGGTCACACCGTCACACCAGTCTCAAGTTTGCAAAGCTTGAAAACTCGTCCAAAAGATCTTTGGAGTTGGAGACTATATTTGAGGGGAAATTCATCAAAACAAGATCTTGGCCATGGCCACTACAGTAATATAGCCTAGGTAGCCTACTTACTCCATGACCCATGTCTGAGGTCTCCATGGCTGAGGCTCACACTCACAGCAGCAAATTGATGAAATTCAGAATTTCTCTCCCCTATTACAGACAGAGGCTGGCAAACTGCAAGCAAATTTTAGAGCTAAATTTTAACAAAAAATTTGAGGGCCGAGACTCTGAGTCTGAGCCAAGCCAAATTTTGAAACACTCTATTTTCTTTTTGAGTAGCCTGCCTAAGCCTGGTTGGTTTAAATTTAAACCAGGTTACAGTTAAATTTAAACTTTCTAGTTAGGTAATGCAATATTTTAGAACTGAGAAATCTCCCAATTCCGTAGCTACAAAATATTCCATTACCCAAGAGACAAATTAACAGAGTATTTTACTTCAGCTCCACAATATCTTTTCACTTAACGAGCTATGTAACAATCATCACCCCTAACCACTGTCACACTTCTAACCACTTCTCACGACCACTATTTAAAGACTGGCAAAATATTTATAATCTTGCACATTATGCAGAATAGAAACAGTAGTGACAATGTGTGTATGACGTCATCAGGGTAATACTTTCAATGCAAATTTAAAGCAATTGAAGCGTGTTAATTATGAAACCTAATTGAATATTACCATCACAAGAAAAGATTAATAGACTTTTCAAGTTATTGAAACTGTTATCCCTCTAATTTTCTATTTAAGTGTGTTACTTTTTTGACGTCACGCTCACAAAACACCCTATTGTCAACACTGTTAAATTTAAGAAATGGAATAAAGTATTACCCACAAACTACCAAGACAAGAATTACCCACAAATTAACAGAAAAGTATGATAGAGCAGATTTTCAGTAAATAATTAAAATACATAGTTACCTAGATAATCATCATTTACTTCGTTCATTATTAATCGAAAATGTAAAACCTTCCGATAAATCGGAACTTAGGTATCTAAATAATGCAAGAACAGATCTGGGACTCTTAGAGTAGTTAACTTCTTCAAAAGTAAATAATAATAAGTTATGAACTTTTGATCATACTCACAGCTTTTTTAACGTGAATATAAATAATATAGAACAATGGCATAATACAGTATTTGCATATCAATAGTAAGTTAATAACCAATAAGTTATTGCATAATAGGAGAAAACAGGTCATGTTTAATATTTTGACTAGAAAAAGATTTAAACTGAAGTATCATACTTAATTTTACTATAATTCACATCATAGGAAATATTTTAACTTCAACAAGTATGTTGTTACATTTTGAACGAAGTCCCCATTGCATTAAGCGTACTCATGTTAATTCTTCATATCAAGTAAATCATTTAATCCTATAAATCATGAATAGTTTCTCAACCATATATTTCTTTAGATTGATCTTGTGGCTACCTTCTACATAGAAGAAATAAGCTAGATACAATTTTGTTAACCGCAGGAAGTACTCTGCTTTTTCTGTAAACCATTGACCCCATATTCTAGAATTAAAAAGCTTAGACTATATTTAAATATTGACCTTTACTTTCATTTGCTAATTAGATATACCTAAGGAAAAGCAAAACTAAGAAGGAAATAAATTACATAGCAATAAACTAAGTGTATCACATATAGTTTAATATATCAACTGATGATATACGATCTACATTTTGTACTTAGACAACATAGAACAAGAACCTACAGATTTATTGTATGGTTGCGAAATAAAAATACAGATCACGACCATTTAAGAAAATTTATCCATTAATTTTAAAATTCAGTATCCATTATTTCTCAGTTAATTTGGTATAAATCATCAAATGCCAATCATTATATATTCTATATCATACGATAAAAATGTTGAACCATTCGTGATAACTCTGAAGCAGTCACACTAAGTATTTGTCACCAGTGAACTATTATGTCATTTGTTACATTTCATAGCAGAGATTATATATACTAAAATATGTAGCGGTTCAATGAAAAATATTACAATAGGTAGAACTAGTTAGGTTTATTAAGAAGCAGTAGCTACAACATCAGCAGTGCATTAAATACGAAATAGTCGAACAGTATGAGTCACTAAATATAAGACTGATTCTTCTAATTGTACTTTAGATGATCATTTGATCTTAAACTTGCATTTGAGTTTTTTAAATGACTTATACTTAGACCCAAAGGGTTAGGAAAAAAAAAGACTTAAGAAAACATTGACTAATGAGATTGGATATCTATCTATATATCCAGTAACTTAATGCAGCCTTACCAAGCTAAAAATAAAGGATATGAAATGCCCTTTAATGTTCAAGGAGTTAATTTGGTCAAAAAAAGTAATAAGTCCGTTATCAACTAACAAATATAAAGATAACAAATATTGATTCTTTCAGAACTCTCTTTTTATATAACATTACAAATCTACTTCTATATTTGACAGATAGTACCCAACAAGATGATTTCATTGAAATGATATGAAAATTTCACAATGGCAAAGAAATATGCAACTTCCTTTTCAAAATAAGATACAAAAAACTATTAGACACATTACAACAACAACATCATCAAATGATGAAACTAACAGAGTAGCTACATTCTTAAGGGCTGTACACACGTTGGGTTTTTTTAGGTCTTTCAACCAGACTTTTTATTAAGCTCCTACTTTCTCCACAAAACCTTTGAATCATATTATTTATTTTAATTATACAGTTTTTTTATATGATTCACAAGTCTCATGGAAGAAGTAGGAGGAGCATAGTAAGATGTCTGGTGGAAAGACTTAAAAAACCCTACGTGTGTACGGACCTTTAAGGTGCTTTAGTGATCCACAACAGCAATATCTCTCCTCCCTCTTGAAGCTCTGTAGTCTTTAGTATCTCTGGCCCCTGCTAGGCCTCCCTCCACTGGCTGAAGCATATGATGAGCTGTATGTGAAATAAGAGGGCAATTCAAAGTATGCATTTTTAAATTATAAAGTGATTATGACTAAGTCAAGCTATAGCTAGTTTTGAAGATAATTCCAAACATGGTGAATTGCCATAATATTTAAATTGATTCATTATCTTATATGGAAGGATAGGAGCTTCAAAAGCTTGCTGACAAACAAGAAAGTAGTTCATTGAACAAAATAAATTGCCAACTGCAACTTGAGTAACAATGCACATAAACGATGAGCAGTTGCTACTAAGTCAGATATAGCTAGTTACAATTCTTCAAGTCTAAATGGACACAAGCAAAGATTGGACAACGTTGACAGAAGTTTCGTCTTCAGATTTTCGTGAAGGAGATATTAACAAATTCAAATATGTGTAAAGAGGGCGTCCCTCGAACCTTCCCACCAGGACATTAAAAATCATGAATTGGTGCAGTACAACAAACTACATAACAGCAATTTATGTCGAGAGCTTCGAAATAATCTTCATTTATATTTGTTTAAATTAATTTTTATATCAAATTATTTAAGTTAATACCCTTTACGAAAATTTATTGACGAAATTTCCTGTCAGACATTTGACAGGACGAAATATTTTTCGACGAAACTTCTGCACACCAATATATTGAAACTGTGGATATAAGAGAAAAATGAAGATGTGATAGCAAATGAAGACTCCAAACCTACTTACACAAAATGTTACAATTTGCTTCTAATTAATAGATATTATATACCTAATCCAACTACTATCCTCTAAAACATATGATGGAGCGTCACAAACTAACTATTCTCGGGGGACAGGACTGATTACTGCAAAAAAGAAAGTAACTATTCTCTGAAAAACCGACTGGAAATTTCTTCTACGGGTTTAAAAAAAAAGAATAACTACATGTATTGTACACAACACGAGGAAAAAATCTAATCAAAGTTCATAATTTTATAAATCATCTTGAGTTGACTAAATAAGAATTATAAACTTTCAGTTAGCTATTATATGTATTTATATCCCACACCTACTATAGCTAATTAGTACCAATCCAAGATTAGTTTCTCATTATACCTATTTACCACTTGGAACAAGTGATGGGTTTTAATATGGATTTTATCAAAGATACAGAAAAGAAGGAGACACGGACAATAGATACAATTATTGATGATACAAATATTCATTTTTGATAAAAAGATGCACAATCTTTAAATTACCTGGTAGCTATCTTCAACTGTTAATGGCCATAAACACGCAGGTTTTTTAAGTCTTTCCACCAGACTTTTTTGCTAAGCTCCTCCATCTTCCAAGAGAAAAGGAAAAAACGATATAATTACTATTTATTTTGATCGGTATCCATGATACTTGCAGGTATTATGGATACCAACTTAAATTAATAATAATTATACCGTTTTTTCTTATATTCTCGTAGAAAAAGTAAGAGGAGCTTAGCAAAAAGTCTGGTGGAAAGACTTAAAAAACCCTGCGTGTTTACGGCTCTTACATCTAACAAGAATAATTTAAATTTATAGTACCTTGAAGGCATATGATAGTCCTTGAAAGAGTCTCTTGAAGTTTTCCTCTCAGTGAATGGAGATCGTTTTCGATCTGAAGATCCTTTTCCACTGGAGTACATTTTGGAGTCTTTTGGCGAGAGACTGTTTCTAGAACCTTTGAAGTCACGGTGCATTGGACTTCTCGATCTGAAAGTCATTACCCAGTTGGGGTTCCTTTGTCAGTTCTTGATTATTTTTCCATTAACAGGTAAAATGAATTATTTCATATAGCATAGAGTAAGGTAACTTAAGTTATCATCAGCGATAGCATTTGAAAAATTGATTTGTATGTGTTTTTTCTACATAAATCGATTTTCCATTTAAGTTTTTTCAGATCACGAATACACAAAATGTTATCTAAAGAAGCTCGAAGTCTGATGTAGCTAGAGAGATTATTTTCAGGTGTCATTGCAGCAAGTTCCATATCGAATGAATGTGATGGTTTAAAAGTCAATAATTCACTAATCAAAGTTCAGTTTTCTTTTCCAGAGTTAGCTACAAGATCATGAGAATTTTCAGAACAATTATAAAATGACTACTGACATCACCTTCATTTTCTTTCTCATTTATTTCCAATTTAAAACAATTTTTCGATTTGCAAAATTAATTATTTTCATTGTATCATTTAACAATTCATAAAGAACTCAATTCATTCACACAAAAATTTCAAACAAGTTTAATTTCAATTCAAATTTCAGATTTTTTTTTCACTAAATCATTTCTTTTTCAATTGATATCACAAAAAATATTTTCAAATAGAAAAAAAAACAATTTCGGCTTGCTACCTGAAAAGGAAAAGAATTAGTAGCCCAAATAGGTGATCAAGTTCAGTAAAACATTTACTGATATGGCACAGAACCTCTTTCCAGTCTCCATTAAATTCATCTTGATATTTATGCAGTATTGCAGTCAAAAAAGAAATAAGTAATTTTAGAATGGGTAAGTTATGAATAATCGGCCAGTTTCGGACATACAAGAAAAAAACTATATATAATAATAATTACCCATGATAACAGCAGGTAGATATTGATAATTAAAATAAAATTATTATTTTCTATATTGTGTTTTCTTATAAGATCGAAGTGGTCAGATAATTCACAACTTCAAATCAAACTTTATGGAGAATATCTACAAGACATTCAATGGCTTGCGAGAAATCTGATGAAGTCCAGAAAGAGGAAACTATACGGCAAAATAAGACCACATAAAAAAATTACATGCAAAAATAACAAGCTATGCTATGAAAATAAATTGCTATCAAAAATTAAATTAAATTGAAAAGAAAGAAAAATAGCACTAACAATAAAAATAATGATGCATTTGCTCATAATTAGATATTCTCACTGTGCAATATCATGAATAAAAAACACAAAATCCAATCAGGATGACTACAATTTAGCAAAATAATGAAAAAAAAGCTCCATAACATTACTGAGTAGCTACAGCATGCAAATTGCATCCTTTGAAATACTACAGGGATTTATATTTCTCGAGTTGTTTTAACTGAAAACCTTATGGCACACGTACTTCTAGTTTTGCAATAAAGTTAATTGATCAAATTGGATTATTCTCCAAATATAGAAACTAATTTCTTTAGTACATTTGAATATGAAACAATTGAAAACCATCAAAACAAGTCTCAGATTCTGAACATTAACTGTAGTGAGTAGAAATCAGAAGTAATCAAAGTCTCAAAAGTGATAAGAACAGGGCAAGTCCTCAGTTATTGGACAGTTGCAAATTCTCAATCACATAAGAAATTATTATATTTTAAAATGATAATTATAATCTTGTTCCTTATATGATTAAAATTTGGATTCATGGAACTGTCTAATGATTAAGAACTTAACTATTTGAAAAAACTTTCCCCCACAAAAACAGTGAATATATTCAAAACCATTAACAAATTGCTAATTCCAAGTTAAGCCAATAGTCTGAAAACAATTATCAATAGCTACTAAAGTACACATTAGAATATATTTCCCTGTAGAACTTTTAGAGATACCTGCTTCTACTACAGTAAGTAGGCGGGGAAGGATAATTGTCAGAGAAGTAAGACCTGCTCTTGGTGGAGTAACTATCTCTTCGGGCACCACTACGGCCACTGCCACCTTGAGGATGACCATCCAACTTCTCCTGAGAATATTTGCCATTCTCTTCTTTACGCTTCACGTACTTATCACAAGAACCATCCCTAGCATAATCTTTAATATCACCATAGCCATCCTCATATCCTCTACTTCCAGATTTAGTACATCCTCTATCCAAGTCTTTTTCATAGTTCTTATATTCTTTGTCATAATTTTTATAGGATTTCTCTGTATCACTAAACTTCCTATCATAGGAATCTGAGTAATCCTTCCTGCTATACTTATCGTATCCCTTTTCATGTTCTTTGCCGTACGATTTAACATATTCTCTATCATAGTCCTTCCCATAGGATTTTTCAGGAAATTTGTCATAATCCCTGTCATAACTTTTGCCTCCTATTCTGGCATAACTTTTATCATAAGAATTCTTGTAATCCATATCAGAATACTTATCAAAATGACTATCCTCATAGGATTCATAATCATAACTTTCATCTTTGTAGTTATCATAATTGTTAAAACTGGATCCCCTTCCTCTCTGGTGTCTGCCGTACCCCCTGAAATCTCCATCACCTCTTCCATTGTACCCATCTCTGCCCCCATCAAAGGAGCCTCTGAAACCCCTACCCCTAAATCCCCCACCCCTGTCTCCTCCTCTGAACCCTCTCCCGCCCCTGAAGTCACCCCTCGAACCAAAGCCTCGACTACTGCCTCGGAAAGATCCTCCAAAGAAGGACATGCCTCTGCCTCGGGGCACACCTCCACGAGTAACTTTGGCGGACACTTTCTCCCCCATGTAATCAGCTCCATCCATCTGATTAGCAGCATACTCAGCATCTCTGTTGTCAAAAAATTCCACAAAGCCACTTCCAGGGGGATCATAAATCAAGTACACTTTGGCTATCCTGCCAAATCTAGAAAATGTACTACCAACTTGTCCTTTCTTGACATCTTTTGGGAGATTTTCAAGAAAAACTCTTGTCAAGCTCTTCTCTCTGAAAAAGAAGAAAAAATTACATTGAGAAAAAAGTGTTCTACACAGAAAATGATAAAAAACCATATTCTGCAGACTGCACTGGCAGCATTGTACGAATAATATTTTTAGCGAGAGAAAAAAAAATCAGAAAGCAGTTTCATTATTCACTTAAGTTGAAATTCGACAGGTTATGGTTAGTTAAACAACTTAAACTTATATGTTAAGGGGTTCTAACAAATTGTTTTGAAATTGGCACAGTAAATCATGTATATGCAAGTTGTAAAAAGAAACACTTAGTAATATTAATATTTTTTTTTAGGCCTAATTAGTTTTTGAGAAAATGAAGATTTTTTCAAAAGAATAGAAGTCTAATAGTCTATGATGACATCCAGACTGCAAGAACTGGTAACTGGCTAACTACAAACTGATAAGCTGTTCTCCTAGAAATCCTCCATTTTAGCTTTTGTTAACTTATCACCAATCACCATCAGTAAAAAATACATTATATGATTATTTATACGCCAGTCTGCAGAATATGGAAGATATGTGATATTCTCTCCAAACAATTATGAATTAATCCCTATGTTTACATTAATTTAGCTATGAACACTTATGAATTAATCCCTATAATTTCCAACATTTTTTCAGCTTCTCCTCCAAAAATTAATGGCAATATACCTAGGAATTGATTGCTAAATATCCTCCAACATTGCAGGAATTTTTTTATTTGAGAAATTGAATATCTCCCGAGATATCATTGGAATTTACCACCAAATACAATCTGGGACATTTCGCCAGACTGCAGGAACTGGTAAAGTGTTCTCCAAGAAATCCTCTATTTTGGCTTCTGTTCTCAGTAAAATACATGTAACTAAAGTAAATATAGGAGGAAATTAAGGATTGTTCACATAGAAAATGGTAAAAATGGACATGTCGGTGGAATTTACCCAGTCTGAAAAGAAGGTCACCTCAGACCCAGGATTTTTTGCAGAAATTGTGATTTGGGCGCAGCAAATAACATGGGAACATAGGAATTAAATAGAACTTGGGCGCAGGATTAATCCACAAATCCTGCTGTACTTTTCAAACTGGGTCAATTTACCATGAGCATGAAATACAGACTGGCACTCTGGCAGTGGTGGGCCAGACTGCAGAATATGGGAGATATTTGGGATATTCTCTCCGAACAATTTTGAATTAATTCCTTTATTAACATTAATTTTGCTACGAACAATTCTGAATTAATCTCTATATTTACATTAATTTTGCTATGAACAGAATAAGAGATCTATATGATTACGAACACTTCACCAGTTTCTGCAAACTGAGCAGTGGGTGGCACCGTGGCATCTAATCATTTTAAGGTTGAAAATTCAAATTAAAAACCTAAAATGTAAACTTTATATATTTTATTTAGCTGGGCCAGGGCCGTCAGGACTAGATGAAATTTTATCACATCAAAAATTTAAAGTTTAATAATTTAATGGTAGGGTCAAGCAGGTAAATTGCGGCCGACTAACTAACTGCGGCCTCTGACAACAGAAATGCCATAGCTTCAAAACACACGTTAAATACATAAAGTAATAAATTATAGCGTGCACTGTGCTTATTTTGATAGCTATGCAAAATTTTAATGTAATTTCGATTCAGAATGTTTTAGAGACATTCTTGAGAGGGCCGCAATTAAAAATTAAAGGACTGCAATTTACCTACGTGACCCTAGGTAGGTAGCTACCTAGTTAGGTAATTTTTTTATACTCACTCTGAAGAAGAATCATCTGTTGCCATTTTATATACCTATAAGCAGTAAAGTAGCTTATGAAAGTAACCCTCAGTTAACTAACTAGTGAGTCTTAAAAGGTAAATAGGTAGAGTTAAGAGATTATTAACAACTTAACAAGTTGCCTAAGAACTAGGTAGGTACCAAGCTCAGTAAGAAACTTTGAACTTTACGAAGTGATAATCTTACTGACAATGGAATTTACTAAACGAGTTGTTGAGAGACAGCAAATATTGCAGTTCCCACTAACTAGTATTTTTTGAATCCAAGTTAAATACCGAAACAGATCGATTCATTAAATAATATTACGATCAAAAAACATGTCAATACATAATAAACAAAGCTTAAATTGTCTGCTAAATTTAGAGGGAAAACCACAGTATATAGATAAGATATAGTAGTGACAATCGAGACGTAAGTGTACATGACGTCATCACAGACACACTCTAAAATCAAATTTAAGGTAATCGAAGAATGTTGAATTATAAAAGAATGTTTATTTATTGTCAATATATGAAAAATAGTTATGGATGTATTCAATTATTCAAACTTCTTAAGTTTTAACTCTTAACCCTAGTTAATAATTAATATACGATATAAGTGTGATGCAATGATGACGTCACGATCACATACATATCACTCGATTGTCACTACTAAGTCGGTATATCTTGCAATCTGCGGGGAAAACCACTAGAAATTCAAAATCAAGATGTTTCTTTGTATGTAGGTATCCGTATACTCTATATTTGTCTTATTATGGAACTCTTAGCTCATACTTAATTGAAAAGAATTATTAGGTAGTTTAAAAATTTAACTCATGTATAGAAAAATTATAATTAAAATTTTTCGTACATTCCTATCTATACCTAGTTCACGCCCCTATTTCATTTAGGGGAGAAGAAAAGATTGAGGAATGTGAAGAGTCTCTGGAAGGAACAAGGAGGGAAGAGGACCCAACAGAGATGTGGTTACCCCTAATTGGAGACCCTATCTGGAATGTAAAAACAATGAAGTTTGAAGGGAGGAGGAAAACATCCGAAAGGTACTGCTGGAACTTAGAAGTGGGAAGGCAGGCGGATTGGATGGCTTGAAACCGGAACTGTATAAGGTGTTGCAGAGAAGCGAAGTGGTGGTTGGTGTGCTGAGAGAAGGAATAGAGAGAATGCTGGAAGATGGAGGAGAACCGGAAAGATGGAAAGAGTCGAGAACGGTTATGATACCAAAGAAAAGGAAACCAATTGTAGCTGATCTGAGGCCGATAGCGTTAAAGGTCCTCTCCAGGCTCCGTGAAAAAAAATGAGTCTATTAAATAATATTATAGAACTAAGGTCTACGATCATTATTCCGCAAACCACATACAATTCGGTTCAGTAGGTATATATTTTATTATTTGCTTTTAAAGTTGTTTAATACTCTGTGAGCAACAATCGAGCGAATCTCCAACCTGACGCTGAGAAAGAAGATTCTACACTCTTGTTTTGATTTCAATATTAAATTTTTAAACAAACAAATCGTTTTTGGCCTTCTTTTATGATATTAATTGTTTCTAAAAGTATATAAACGTTTCTATAATAAGTTGATCCAAATTTAAACCTTTAAACGAATAATAAATAGATCGATTTATTAAACCAAATATATTTGGTTTAATAAATCGATTTTCTCAAAGCATTATAATGCTTTGAGAAAATTTAATGGTAACTTATGTAACTCAATTTATTATATAAAGTATTAAATAAATCTTTTATTTGAATATTTAATACAGTAGAACTCCTCTATAAAGAAATCCTGTATAGTAAATACAAAATCCTGAGTAAGGAATTAATTAGCCTATACAAATCTACCCTGAAAGACAATCTAACATTATTTGTCTGTGCGGTTACCATAAGAACAGGGTACTGTGAGCGAATTCATTTGTAATCACGTGTTAGGACGAGAAACAACCAATTTTAACTGGTAAGTTATTGTGGATTACTATTATTGCTAGTTTATTGTTTAGATATTCGTGATTACCAATTTAAAAAATGTCTGTTAATGACTCAAATAAATACGATAGTAGTTACAGAGATAGGTACCAGCTGATTATATCGAACATATTACAGTTTGATTTGCGATCCAGTACACACTCGATTTATATAGCATGCTCCAGGATACAGTAACACACGGTACAAGAACATAATCGGGTATAGTAGCTAGCACAACAACAACACATTCCTTGTTTGTGACCGAGCGGCTCATAATTCCTCGTATTTGCATGTTAATATCGAGAAGTTTGAAGTCATTTTATAAGGGTTTCGTGCAAAAGAAAAGCGAAAATGGCGATTGAACCTTAAAGTTGAATATATAGATATAATTCAGGTGTGTTTTTATTGTTCATTTCTTTAACTTATCTATAAAAAATAGGGTCTTGAAAATATGCTACCTAGGAGCCTAAACTAGTGCTAGTTAACTGCTAAATTGTAGTTCCTAAGAATAACAAATAAGGAAAAAAATAATGGAAATTCAATTTAACCAATGCCTAGATAGTAATTGATAAGAAAAAATTAAATTTAGAAGTGACTAAGTTTAAGTAGGGTTTTCCATGTTTCAAAGTGTGGTCAGAGTTGCCATTTCCAGTCACTCGGTGGTCACGTCAAACTATAGATTCGATCAGCTGATTACCATACCCTATGTTACTGTATCCTGCAGTAACATAGGGTATGGTAATCAGCTGATTGATTCTATAGTTTGACGTGACCACCGGGTGACTCAAAATGGCGACTCTGACCACACTTTGAAACATGGAAAAACCTACTATTCGATAGTATTGAGATTTATACAGGGTGTCCGAAACTTTTGTTGCCAAACTTTAACATAAGGTTGCATTCATCGAAATAAACACTTTTTATTCCATGAAGGTATGGTCTAAAATGCTTAGTTAAAGAGTTACAAGGTTAGGAAAGTAGAATCTGTACCATTTATTATTAATAGTTAACATAATTTTTTTTAATGTTGCGATAAGAAACAAAACATTTTTAACAGTAGTTATTAGGGGCACAAGAAACATAATCTTAAATTAGGTTACATGTTTACAAAATGTGTTCAATTTGCCGCCCATTTGTTGCGATGCTAGCGTTCAAATGTCGTGAAATTCAGATTTCACACTTTCAGGGTGAATGAAAGGCCACAGTAACTAGTTGACACTATAATCCTTCCTGAACCCGGGCAAGAAGGTTTTATTCCTGGGATATTCCCTTAATATCTACAATATTCCCTCCTAGTCTGCACTCGCAGTTTGATGAAAAAGGGATATTCCTGTAACAAAAATATTGGATAGTATTCAAGTTCTTATACGAGGGAACATTCCAGGAATATAGGAGAGTTACAGTATTCGGTCAGATATAATCCTAGGATATTCAGGGAATATCATATTTCTAAAGTATTCCATACGAAACAAATTGGAATATTCTTGGAATACATATTTTTGATAGTATTCCATTCTGAATATCCCATAAATATCCCAAGAATTATCAAGCTAGTTACGTATAATAGTATTCCTAAAAATAAAACGAAGGAATATCTCTGGAACATTTGGGATCTACAGTATTCTTAGTGAAACAATGACGGAATGTAACAGGAATCTAATGAAAAATTTTACTTCCTAAGAAATATTTTTGAATATCCCTGGAACTTTTTCAAAATATTTGATAAGGAATATATCTCATTGGGTTATATGAAGGAAAGTTCCTGGAAGATGGGAAATTTAAAGTATGTATGTCAAAAAACAAAGGAATATCAATTGAATCGAACGATGATTTTTTCTATATCCTTAGAATTTGGTTGTCTAATTTGAAAACTAAGAAACGTGGGTTTGTGAGATGAACTATTGTAATTTAGATTTCATATGTTCTCTTCGAATTTTTACCATCTATATAATTTTTAACGCTACTTGTAGTTTTAGAAGATAGCGCAAGAGTTAAGCTCTTCAACTATATCTATGAGGTGTTAGATTTCCGTGTTAGGTATGTGCTTCCATTTTCATCTTCCATTCATACAAAACTCCTTCACAGAGCTTTTCTGCATCCATGAGCATTGTCACAGACTTCTTCTAAAATTCACTTTCCTTTCTGGTTGCTTCTTCCAGTCTCTTGTATTTCAAAACGTCATCGATATGGCTTTTTGTTCTTAAGCAGATACTAAACCACCAAGTGAATTAAAAATATCTATCTAAATGAATAGAGTGCATCCATGAGCATTGTCACAGACTTCTTCTAAAATTCACTTTCCTTTCTGGTTGCTTCTTCCAGTCTCTTGTATTTCAAAACGTCATCGATATGGCCTTTTGTTCTTAAGCAGATACTAAACCACCAAGTGAATTAAAAATATCTATCTAAATGAATAGAGTTTCGGATGAGCAAATTAAATGCTGGCTGGCTCCCTATTAGAAATTAGTAGTACCTACAAAAATTACTTATTTCGTTTTTATGAAATCCGAAACTAGTAAAAGTTGCGAATCAGGTACCCAGAATAATTTTTATCCAATTTAGTGTTCGTCTCGCAGCAATGCAGTTCAGACGTAATTGACGGGCTATGAGTGTCAATTCAAGAAAAAAAGATGTTAGTATTGTGATTTTAAATGTTTAACGAATGTACACCATTGTTTACATTTTATCAACAGCAGTTATCACTTAACTATTCTAAATTTTAGTTTAAAGTTAAATATTGATATGTGGTGATAATGGAATAAGAGTAGGGTCAAGTAGGTAAATTGCGGTACATTAACTAACTGCGGCCTCTAACAACATACACATCATAGCTTCAAAACACACGTTAAAAACTTAGATTAACAAATTATAGCATGCACTGCGCTTCTTTTGATAGCTATGCAACATTTTAATGTAATTTCGGTTCATAATGTTTTTAGACTCTCTTCAGAGGGCCGCAAGTAAAAATTAAAGTGCCGTAATTTACCTGCGTGACCCTACTTACCCTAGCTATACTTACCGTTCTATTTTAGTTTGTAGGCCTATAACTATTCATATGTATACTTAGTTTATACTTTGATTGTAAATGGATTCACTATGTTAATTTATATTATGAAATGTTTATTAATATTTAGCTATAACCTAGGTTAAACAATACACATTCTGTAGCCTCTGTAAGTGAAATAAAAAATTTCATAAAATTATTTCTTCAGTGGCCTGTTCTTTAACTGACTAGAGTTTAATAGTAAAATTTTAAAAGTGCCAATAATGATTTTCAGTGTTAATAATATTCATAGTAGCTTTTCTTCGTTCATGAGCCCATTCTGGTTTTACTTATATTTGATTTTTTTACTTTTTTGAGCCATATTGTTTCTCAAAAACTTTTTTCTTATCTAAATCTGTATTCCCTTTAAGATCTACTTTTTCCTCTTTTAAAATTTGAAGAATAATTTCACTTAGGTTTTTATTTAATATATGGATTAACTAATTGAATACAGGTTATTGATAAATGATGATTAATTATTTTATTTCTCCGTAGGTACTATTATCACAGTTTCTGGCAATATGGTTGGCTAAGAAGTTACAAATCTAGAGACATGTCCTCTTCATTTCATGGTGTACTATATAGTATGATGCGCGTGCTCTAAAACTATAGCTGCACTGACACCACTATATTCACTTCATAAGTTCATTGTAAAGAATATTAAGGAATTTAAGATTAATGACAAAATTAATTGCTCGATTGAATAAATTTTCTCCACGTAAAGTAAAGAACCAAATACAAAAGACTTAGTACTATATAGTTGTCACACAGGAAAGTGGCACATGTAAGCTACGCTACCACCAATCGATTGTAGTGGTCAATAATTTTGCAAAAAGAGACGATAGCACTGTTGAGTGTTGCCTGCATTAACAGATGGAAGAGGAAAATGAGAAGGTGAATGGAACCTGTGAGCCTTTCTTGACTAAAAATTGAAAACTTTGCAATTGAAAAGTACACCCATTGCGCTATAGAATAAGTTACTGACAGCTAAATAGATTGAGCCTTTATAACATGTAAAAAAGTTGCACAGGAATTAATTTATGTTTAATTAATTTAAGCCTTTTCTAAATCATGTGCTATTTGATATTTTAATAAAATGATTGACGTATGTTTAGTTTCTTTCATTCCATACCAGTACAAAGGGGCAATTGTGAAAATACATAGATTTAAATAATGTGTCCTGAAATTAAAGTTTTAATATTCGTAGATTTTTTATACAAAGTTATTTGTTCATGGTACACTTCTTGGTGTGTAGCTATGTGACAATTGAGTTATGCACTCAAGTAATTAGTGTTACACGGCCACTTGTAGTCTCAGTTATTTAATTTCCTTTATTCCCTTCTTTTGAATTACTCATTCCATTGATATTCCTTCATCGTGGCCTCTTCTTCTGGATGCATCATTCTATAGGTATTCCTTCAATATTTTCCCTCTTCCTTTAGTTGTCTTATTCCATAGGTATTCCTTCAATATTCCATCTTACTTTGGATGTCTCATTCTATAGGTATTCCTTCAATATTCCCTCTTCATTTAGTTGTCTTATTCTATAGGTATTCCTTCAATATTCCCTCTTCCTTTAGTCGTCTTATTCCATAGGTTGTCCTTCAATATTCCCTCTTACTTTGGATGAATCATTCTATGGGTATTCCTTCAATATTCCCTCTTCCTTTAGTTGTCTTATTCCATAGGTATTCCTTCAATATTCCATCTTACTTTGGATGTCTCATTCTATAGGTATTCCTTCAATATTCCCTCTTCCTTTAGTTGTCTTATTCCATAGGTATTCCTTCAATATTCCCTCTTCCTTTAGTTGTCTTATTCCACAGGTATTCTTTCAATATTCCCTCTTCCTTTAGTTGTCTTATTCCATAGGTATTCCTTCAATATTCCATCTTACTTTGGATGTCTCATTCTATAGGTATTCCTTCAATATTCCCTCTTCATTTAGTTGTCTTATTCTATAGGTATTCCTTCAATATTCCCTCTTCCTTTAGTCGTCTTATTCCATAGGTTGTCCTTCAATATTCCCTCTTACTTTGGATGAATCATTCTATGGGTATTCCTTCAATATTCCCTCTTCCTTTAGTTGTCTTATTCCATAGGTATTCCTTCAATATTCCATCTTACTTTGGATGTCTCATTCTATAGGTATTCCTTCAATATTCCCTCTTCCTTTAGTTGTCTTATTCCATAGGTATTCTTTCAATATTCCCTCTTCCTTTAGTTGTCTTATTCCACAGGTATTCTTTCAATATTCCCTCTTACTTTAGTTGTCTTATTCCATAGGTTGTCCTTCAATATTCCCTCTTACTTTGGATGTATCATTCTATAGGTATTCCTTCAATATTCCCTCTTACTTTGGATGTCCTATTCCATTGGCATTCCTTCATTATTCCATTGAACTTCGTCTCCGTGATTCCCTAAATTTTCCCTTGTGATTTATGGGACTATTCCATAAAAGTGTCAAAAAATTGCATTCCCTGAATATCAAAAAATGATCATCATGGAACATTCCTTGTGAATATTCCGAGAAGGTTTTGGGAATATTCATTTTTTGCGCGGGAAGTACATTTACTGATCTGTGAAAGACAGACAAAATAAACAAATATTCTAAATACTTAAACAACTTAATTATGAACATAAAGAGTTTAATATGCTAATAAACTAAAGCAACAATACAATATTGATATTCTTCTCTAATATAAGTGGAACACAACAAAGGAAAAAAGGAGAACAAAAATAGGAATAAAGAAAAACATTATCACTGTACTGCACCACAGTATTTTAATTAGGTTATATAGAGTTCTTACGTTATTTTGGTGTGTAGGTGGGTTCTATGATGCTGCTGTGTGTTTGGTAGGGATATAATGAAGGAAAAGATAGCCTTCAGATCAGCTACTTTTGGCGGTTTTGAAAACAGTACTAATGATAAATGCGGTTACTTACTTACTTGATGACACTCCATCTTCCAGAGACTGTCCTTCTGACAGAGTGTCTTTTCAGGATAATGGCATTCGCCACGCCTCCCTACAGATCAGCCTATCCTACGCTAATCCTATCAATCTCTTCCTCTCATCCCATGCATCTCTAATATATCTCTTAACAACCCCCACCTCTATCCCCCCAAACCCCAGAGCATCCCTCACACCTCCGACACCATAGCTCTCCCTCACCCCCCTCAGCCTCTCACACCCGGCCAGAAAGTGCTCCAAGTCTTCCTCCTCCAACCCACACAACGGACACTAAAAACTGGAAAATGAAAATAATGCAAGGCTTGTTCCGCCGTGACATTCAAACGTTTTTCCCGCTAGGATTTGTAAAACTTCTGGTGTCTTTGCTCGCGTCCGCAAATCATTGGACAAACGTTTGAACGACTGCATCGCAACATATTGGAGGCAGTTTAAACACATTTTGCAAACATGTAACCTAATTTAAGATTAAGTTTCTTGTGCTCCTAATGATTACTGTTAAAAATGTTTTGTTTCTTATCGCAACATTGAAAAAGTGACGTTAACTTATAATAATAAATGGCACAGATACTACTTTCCTAACCTTGTAACTCTTTATTTAAGCATTTTAGACCATACCTTCATGGAATAAAAAGTGTTTAAATATTTCGACGAATGCAACCTTATGGTAAAGTTTGGCAACAAAAGTGTCGGACACCCTGTATAATACAGGCTTTCCCCCGCTTTAGTTATCAAAATCACAACTCACTTCAATTACCAAACGATAACTAAAGCGAGGATAATTAAAGGACAAGTTAACTATAAAACTATGAGCGGGTCTATAAGGCCCGGTGTATTATGCCTGAGTGAGATCCATGCACATTTCAGATATTAGCATATGAGAGGCGGAGAGTTTGTAAGATTTTTCTAATGTGTTTCTCTAGTCTTAGAAAGTGTTTTATTATATCCACTTCTAAGCTACACTTATCTTACTTAATTATTACTTATCTAGATATAGCCTATCCTCTTATTTTCTTCTTTTCCAGTTCTAATTAATACATAAATAAATGATGAATTAATAAATGTGATAATCAAACAAGAGTAAATTTTTATCTATTTATTCCTATTGTACTCAGCTTATGTCTTGAGTCGGATTGGTCCGTAGTTTTGGTTCGAGTAGTTCTCGAGTGAGGTATCGCTGCCGTGATAATCGTTGGTACTTCCTTCGTGCGTAACAATCGGTTATCGCTATGTAGCCAAGATTGGTGTTTGCTGCGTCCGTATGCTAGGGTTGGAAATTGGAACTTGAAGTATCCGTAGATTTGTGAGTTCTCCGTAGGTTAAGTCGTGTTTCCGTAGACTAGAATGTGCTGGTCTCTCTAGACTAGCGTAGACTTGGAATTGACTGTCTCCGTAGACTGGGAAGTTACTGTCTCCGTAGACTGGGAAGTTACTGTCTCCGTAGACTGGGAAGTTACTGTCTCCGTAGACTGGGAAGTTACTGTCTCCGTTTACTGGCCTGTGCGTCTCCCTAGACTGGCTCCCTGGAAAAATAAATCCAGTAAGAAATTTGGACTTAAATTTCCTTCGACAAATTGCCAAAATAACAATAAAAAATAAAAAGAAAAAATTATTCTTTACATTATAATCAATTGAATTAATTTACTAATTTACCAATTATTGTGAATTAAGATTTATGCCAGTTAAACAGCAATAATTAAAACTAATCTCAATGAGTTAAATTATGAATATTTATTTCTAATGTTTATTAATTAGGTTGAGTTGAATTATTATTTGGCATTTTTCATGTTCATAATAAATAGTTAATAATAATTGTAGTTAATTTAATATGAGAAGTAAATTCTTTGGCAAATGTAGAAGCATTAAAAATAGTTTGTACTTAATATTACAATAATTGAGAATCGAGCAAAATGTTACTCGTCAAATGGCCTTTTAATTATTATAATAAATAATTAAATTCCTAATCCTGAAGTTGAATATGTTGTGTAAAACTTAATTGTAATATATCAAATATGCATTTAATTAGAAGAATAGTATTAAAAAATGTTATACATTTTCTAATACAGTCAGAAGTTATCTCAACTTATGCAGTTTGGTCAAATGTTGGCGGTTGGTCATGTTTTCAAACCTGGGAAACAGGATGTAAGAAGAGTCTGGGGTGTGTACTTACTTTTTCCAAAATGGGAAGTAACGTAATTCTGATTGTGAATAAGGATACTAATTCTAATAATAGTTTGTTATTATAGTTAACTATATTAATAATGTTTATTGGAGCTAATTAGCTAATAAATCATATAAATATCAGTATATTTATGGCACTAGCTAATATGGCAATTAAGTATAATAAATATGGCATTATTAAGAAAAATATTATACAAATAACTTGGAGAGAATAATTATTAGTTATATATTTACCCAATGTTTCTTTAGCTAAGAAGATTTGGGGGATTGGTTTGGAGTTAATCCTAGGCTGTTGTATTGGACTGTTCTTCAGGAACAAAGTGTTTATTTCTTTGTAAATAGTAAGTTGTATATAAATTGGAAGGTGTTATGTCTGCAATAAAGGTATTAATATTAATAATTGGTGAGAGTTTATAATCTAATTTTAGTTTACACACACTAGCACTGTATTGGCACTCTTCACTCTGTTGTATAAGACTCGTTAATATCTTTTAACCGGTAAAAATTATCCTTACAATCGGTGGGCTGAAACTAAACAAAGAGTAGCTAGGCCTAATTGTATTTAGCGCGTATGTTTCTAGAAGGAAACTAGAGTGTTGCCATAAGTTTAGAAATACCTTTGAATTCAATTGCGTTGTATTTTAATCAGCAAATTACTGTAGTGGTTGTAATTGATTATTAATAATTAGTTGTTGTTAATTAATTATGCAATAATCGGGTTGCAACAAGTTGATTGTGGGCGTGGCGTCATTGCTGCAGTGTCAAGTGTGCCACGGTAGTGATAGAGTTTGAGTAGCCCTTAATTATGTTTGTATGATAAAATTCGTGCTATAAATGATTTATACATTGTCATAATATAATAGAGGTTTCAAATTTTGACAGTGTTATATCTTTGTACCCTGTTAATGACTAACCTTTTAAAATTACTATCGGAATAGAAACGGAACATGTTTAACCTAACTGCAGAATAATACTTACTTTATTTAATTCTAATCCATTGTTTAAAGGTCCCCACCACTCTATTTTTATTTTTCTATTAATGAAAACTAATGTTACTGATTATAAAATTGCAAACCATTTCTAATTTGGTTCTATATTTCTATTATTATTTGTATTTCTATTACTATTTGTGATTTTACTTCTACCCTCCCAATTTCAAGCAAAGAAAAAGAAATAGATAGAGCCTTGTCCTACAAATTCAAATCAATAACAATTAAAGGCTTACAAAACTGATAAATATACCATCAATATATCTATACAGTTACCTGAATACCATTTTTCAGAAAAACAGTAAATACCTAAAATTGTACCTAATTAGTAATTACCATTAAATTTACGATAGTATGTGATGCATTTTGCATCCATTTATTGTTCTTCATTTCAATCTAATTGAAATGTCGGATAGTGACGGTTGAATGTGAATATTTCTTATATAATTCATTACGAAACGAATATTAGATCAATTTCTTTTCAGTTAACTGTGATATGTTATCTAACCTGAGTTCTACATATTTATAACATTTCTTCATAAATATTAGTTATGAGTAGCGAATATCGGACACCTATAGTACTCGAAAAGTGGATGTTGACAGATGTATTTCGAAATTAAGCGTTATTTAAAACTTTCGAATAGTAAATTTATCTATCATGATACATGATAGTAAAGTATATGAGTATCTGATTACTGAGACTTTTCTCTAGATAGCCACTATTATATTTAGTATAATCTAGGATTTTAGGTATAGGTACCTACGTTAGCAATTTTTAAATTCCTGACAGTTTGTATCATCGCTAAATTATTAGTTAGATCCTCTTATACACTTTCCTATTAGACAAACCTCCTAATTGGCCAAGATATTTTTGAAACTGTTCTGGAAAAAACCTCGTACTAGACAAAACACCATTTTTGTCACCTGACAGTTATTCTAGCGTAGATATTAAAAGGAGTAATAATTACAATATTATATTTAAAATAAATATCTAATTTAAATAATGAATTATATTTATTATTTGCTGTTTGGCAGAGTCTGTGCTGAAAAAAATTGATGTGAAATATTAAAGAAAACTAGATGGAGTGAAGACTATTCTAATTTAATAAAATGATGATTTAATTAAAAAATATATTCATTATAAATGAAACAAAAAAATTCATTCTGTTTTAACACACTTGATACTGCACTAACTGCAGCAATAACGCCACGCCCACAATCAACTCTCCCCCTCTCATATGCTAATATCTCAAATGTGCATGGATCTCACTCAGGCATAATACAGTGGCCTGTTTATACCCACAGCAAATCTGGTCCAGAATGTCGGCAAATCATTTGCCATCTTTGATGTGGTTTATGAAATTATCTGTAACTCAAAAATATCTGCTTGAAAAGCTGGTGAATATGTATTGCAATCTAATCCAAGTGTAATTTCGTTCATCTGCGATGATCATTCCGAATGCATCAAATTCATTAACCGTACAATCTGCAGAAATTAGAAGAGGATGAAGTCCGGTACGATGCCGTCAAATACTTCAAGAAACGGCAAAGGAAGAGACAGAGTGAAGTGTTCACTGTTTCAAACTGAATTTTTTATATATATTTATATAAACGGATGTGGATATATGAGTACATACTGTAGTTATAATGTTTTGAATAAGAAGGTTCTGCAATAAAAATATATTATTTTTTCCCTTTAAAATGCGTAGTTAAAATCAGACGTAATTAATATGTAAATTTATCTAACTTTTCGTAAATTGTTGGTAGATCAATTGTGAAAAGTTACCCTTCTAATTTTTTTCATGAACAGAAGACTGTAGGACCGATAGTTAAGTAGACCATGTTGCAACCATCACTTTAAATTAAATAGCTAATCTCAATATGGGTTAAATTTTATATTTCTAAACCAGAAATGATAACAAATTCATTATATGTCAAATAAGAGGTGTATGTTTTCTAATTTTGTTTTTATTTTTCAGACTTGAGTTAGATAACGGATTCTTCAGTCTACCTACAGTGCTTGGTGAAGATGTTGTATGCAGAATACTGTAAAGATCTTCTTCAAAATATAAAAGTAGAGAATTTTTCTTCCATGACTTTCGAATGCATGATTGTAACATTGTCAAAGTTGTACGATAGAGCCAATAATGGTGGCATAACTATCTCCGCTATAGAATTATTGACTGGCATAAATAATGCCATCAAGGAGAGCAACTTTCGCTGGGAAAATAATATGATCAGCAGTATGTCTCTAGATGAATTATACTCACTGATCTTCGAAATGTTAACACCTTTTCAGAAATTAACCTACAATATGGAAGAAATTTGGATTGATTCCTATTTATTTAAAATGATTTCATGTTTTAATTTTGTGTTTTGTGATATCAAGAGTTCAATTGAGAAGAGTTCAATTCATATGAAATACTACGGATCATTCGAAGATCACGTAAAACAGATAGAAAGCTTTAAATTTTCTCAAGATATGTTTACTGCAATTTTATCTTCTCATAATATATATTCTCTGCCAAAGATCAAGATAAATACACTCCCTTCTCAAGATAAAGAAACCAATGTCATTATTTTACACACAGAGAATTCTGAACAAAATTCCTTCTTTCTACTTAAGATTGGTGAAGATTTCAAATATTATTATCTACAAGAGGTGAAGAGTTACAACTTATTTGAATCTGAAATTATCAACACCGCCACATTCCATTACTCATTTTTCGGGGATTTATCTTCGACCTCGGCTGAGGTTTGGTCTAAACGAAGATCTCTCTCAGAGTTCCAAGACAATACATCATACTCTTGCTCTATATGCCTGAGTGACAATGTTCCTGAAAACTTGTTGACAGTTCTATCAGACTGTAGGCATCTTTTCTGTTCTGTTTGTATTGACGAATGGTTCAACTGCAGAAATGAATTGAGATGTCCTAATTGTCGAACAGTTTCTGCTGAATACATTCGGGCCATTGGATACAAAAATATTCTTTCTCTGCTTTCTGAATAAACTTATTTCAGAATTCATTCATCTTGCTTCGTTGAATATTTTAATATTATCTTATATTATAATTATAGGGGTACGTGCACACTACAAGCAGATCAGCGCAGACCGTGGAGCCATTAATGTTACTTGGTATTCTTAAAACCGTGTTCACATTGTCAGTCGGCACCTAGGTATTTCCCTATGGATCCACCACAATGTGTCAAATTTCACTAGGAAACGCAGATTTCGCACTGAAATTGAAAAAAAAAACACTACAAACGAAGCGTCTCTCGCTTGTAGTATGCACGTACACCCTCACACTAATTAGTTGCAAGTGAATTTATTACCCAGAGCAGTTTAAAAATATCTGCCAGCGTTATGCAAATTTTAGCTTATTTTTTCTTAATGTGATACTAGGAGGCTGTAAAAATCGTTACAGATACATTTTACTTTTTCTGTATCTTAAACTTTTTAGAGTTTTTCACACTTAGTACCCACAGAGTCTCTACACTCTCAGTGTCATGGTTAGTGTATAAGTTTTACTGTTCTGGATAGCATGGGGTTCGATTTATTTAAATTCTTCGCCTTTGAAATACATGTCTACAATATTTTAGTCTCTCCATTTTTAACCTTAATTAAAATTTTTTAACGAAGTGAAAATCACTCGAAATAATTCCTGAGTGATTAAAATCAATTAATCTGTATACTGGAGTAAAATACTAATAATCAAGCAAACACAGAACGGTACTAGGACAAAATGCCTAACGGACAAAACGATAACAGATAAAGGTGCTAGGACAATGCCACACTAAATCCTAATGATATTATTATTAGAATTGTCATACCTAATGTGCTTCAAGTCATGGATATTAAGAATATCATAGACGAATATAAATTGAATTGTATTGATTTCTATATACGGTCGTTTTAAATAAATCAAGTGTTCAATCTTCCCGGTTCATAATATTTTTAGGATCTATGATTATGAAATCATATTGATACAACCCTAATTATTATTATTATCAGGATTCTTCCCTTGAATATTTTCTTAATTAAATAGGAGTAATGTAAATACCTGTTGTTGTCCATTATCAATTAATAATGTATATAGAACTTTACTGGGTGAGATATTAAATATTTTATCAACAATTGATCAAGAATCAATAATGTTGTATATTGATAACGTTAATTAAACATATTTTTACAGTGAGATCTATACTATTATAATAAGAGCCGCGCCTGTCGTCCGTCTGTGTGTCACAAAATGTGTTAAACGGTCATTCTATCAACAGCGCCTCATAAAGTGGGTGTAAATAAGAGAAAAATCAAAGAAACAGTGGTAGAAAAGGAAAACTAATCATTTGCTGCAGTTTCATGACTACGGGCTATAATAATACTGTCACTAATTATTTAAAAATAAATTTATATTTTGGCTTTTGAGAGATTTTTTTTTGTTCAATCAGAATATGTGTATCCATAATACACACTTGCATTCAAATATAATTTAGATTCAATAAAGCCCCGTCCAGACGGTCAATTTTTTTTTAGAGAAGTGACAAACTTGATGACAAACTAAATGACAAACTTATCGTCAGTTTTCAAGGAGTGTCTACACGGTCAAATTTTCTCGCCAAAAGTTTGAGGTTCACTGGCGTCAGTTTCGTCAAAATTAATGTTATATATCGTTACAATAAAAATTATATTACTTGGTATGTATATTTTTTAAATTTAGAACAATAAGAAACAAGAAAAAATAATTTGTTTTAATGACAATATATCGTCTTGAAAAGGATAGTCAAAAATAGATCATAGAAAACAATTCACAACGTAGGTAGCCTACCTATAACTTAGATCTAAAACATTCTAATACAACCAAGTATTAAAAAGTCTGTCATCAGCCATTGTAACTAGATAGATACTAAGTTTGAAAAAATGAGGTTTTTGTAGTAGGTGTACCTAGCTGTAATAAACTAAAATGACGCGCAAATAAAAAAAATATTATTGCCGGAAAGTCAGTGTGTACTTCAAACTTTATCGTCAGCAAATAGTTTGACAAACTTTTTGATGACGATATCCAACATGTTGGAATAAAAAAACTGATGAAAAGTTTGACGGTTTGCTGACGCTAGGTAGTAATCGTCATTTAGTTTGTCATTAAGTTTGTCACTTCTCTGAAAAATTTGACCGTCTGGACGGGGCCTAACAGGTACTGTACTAGAATTAATAACAGGTGTCATAAAATATAATCAATCAATAAAACGGAAAGAAAATTTTGAAAATACATGATGAAAACTGTTAAAGGAGTTAATTTTTTTTAAATATGTACAGTGTGTTTCAACATTATTGATATTTTTCAATAGCCATATATAAACAATTAAATATCGTAATGCGGTATAAATGATATACCAATTTGTTAAAATTGTATTTTCGACGTGGAACCAAAAATATTGTGGAAACTTGACTTAGAAGAAATAACAGAAGGCTAAAAGAAAAAGTGAAATTCTCTCTAGAATATAAAAAGTTTATAATAAGAGCATTCGGGACAACATCTTCACCAGCAATGAACAGACGTCTGTTTCTACAAGAGTACAAGATATCTGGAAGAACAAGAGAACAGTTCAAATTGTTTTATTTTACAAGAATAAATCGGGATTTCGAGAAGAATGGAATAATTTTTCGAAAGAAAAAATCAGGAAAGAAATCCCACAAAGAGAACGCCAGAAAAAGTAGAAGAAGTCAGATTCAGAACATTTTTAGAGGTAAAATCAAGAAGCTCAGTCAGGAAATCAGCGCCTCTTTTCGACATTTATCAACGTACTTATTAGAGAATCCTTAAGAAAGACCTTCACATGCGGCTCTATCTTGAAATGGCTGCATGGGCATCTAATAACATTATAATGGAAGCCCATAAGGAACAGCCACTCAAATTCTGCCGGTGGCTCTTGGATCAGCCAGATCCCGAAACATTTGTGTTGAAAGTTATCTGGACCTTAATTTTTTTGCTTGAATCAAGGCCCCCACAGGAAGAATGATGGTACTTGGTCTCTTACTAGTCCCAATGAGATTGTCGAATATAACAATAGAAATTATGAGAAGGTTTTGCTTTTTTTTTGTTATTGTTAACGGTAAAGTGCCAGTCGTTCATATCTTCATGGATGAAAATGAAAGACGAAAGATAGTGAATGGAGACTGCTACCATAAGTTGCTGCAAGAAAATATTTGGCCCACCTTTCGTTCATGTTATACAAGACAAGGTTTATGGTGGATGCAGGACGGTGCTCCTGCCCATTGTACCACTGCCGCCAAAGAATTCCTGTTGAACAAGTTTTGAGGCAGAGTCATCAGCCGTGGGACACAGATTGCGTGGCCATCGCATTCTCCAGATTTGAATCCTTTGGATTTTTATTATTGGTCCTTAGCTCAATAAGAAGTGTATTCTGCAGAACCAACTACAGTGGACGAACTTATCAATGTTGCGAAGAGATTTTCAGAAGAACATCGCGAGAATGTCTTTCAGAGTGTAGCACTTAAATGTTTTGAAGCGGGCTAATCTCTGTGTGCAGCAAAATGAAGGCCACTTCCAGCACTTTCTATAATATGTATTTCTTGTTATTAATCATTAAAAATCCACTCTTCCTGAACATTTTGATGTATTTTTTATATTTTCGTCAGTATAACTATGAGTAAGCCACTGAAAAATATCAAAAATGTTGAAACACACTGTACCTATAATTCTTTCTATGTACATTTTTTGATGCACATAATATATGTTTCTCAAATTCAATTATTTTTGCTAATTATGAACATAAACCAACAGATTGAAAATGTCATTGAAAATTCCATGTCAACTATCGGGAAATAATGTAAATAGCGCCATCTATCGAATGATCTCTCAAACTAATGTTAACAGAGTTAACTAATAAAAACTTACATGAAACATAATTCCAATTTATTTATCAAGTTCTAAAGTGTGGAAGTTTTCGCGCCAGTAGAATGGAGGGGAAAATAATGGCTTTGAGAGTATTTAATTGTAACTTACGTAACTCAATTCATTATACAGCAAAACCTCGTAGTAGACCAGCCTCCTAGTAAACAAACCTCCTATTAGACCAAGAAATTTTTTAAACTGTTCTGGAAAAAGCCTCGTACTATAGTAGCTAGACAAAACAGGATTTTTGCCATCTAAAAGATATTCAGGTGAAAATATTACTAAAAGTAATAATTAAAATAGTATCTTAGACATAATTCTCTCTTAGAATAGTATATTTTCTACTAAAATTATATACAGCAAAACCTCGTAGTAGACCAGAGTCACTTTCCAAGTTTGTTTGGTCTAGTAAGAAACTCACTTCAGCTGTTTCCTACTAGACCAAAATAGTTTTCTATAAAAGTAAGGCGGTGACTTTAAAATTTCGATAGCTCTATTTGTTTATGATAACTTTAATGCCAAATTAATGGTGACCAACATACCAATTTTGAAGGGAAACACATTTAGAAACATTAGAATTTTTTTTTATTTCAATTAAAATAAATAAAATATTTTTTTCAATTAAATTATCATTTTATGAAATTACGATAGTCTTCACTGTATCTAGTTTTCTGTAACTTATCACATCAATTTTTTTAGCATAGACTCTACCATTAAATCTGAAGTCGATTCTGCCCTATGTTTTATCCTAAAAACAGCATAAATAAATATAATACATCATACAAATTAGAGATTTATCTTTAAAACAGTATTGCAATTAATACTCATTGTAATATTTACACTAGAATAACTGTAAGGTGACAATAATTGTGTTTTGTCTAGTACGAGGTTTTTTCCAGTAGGTACAGTTTCAGAATTTTCTTGGTCTAATAGGAGGTTTGTCTACTAGGAAGCTGGTCTAAAGCGAGGTTTTGCTGTAATTAAAATTATTGAAGCCATTATTTATGTTGAAAAACATATGAAATTATTTTTGTTTCACATATTTAGTTTATTTAAAAAATATTATAATAATTATAATTCAAACAAAGTACATCTTGTTCTTAAATGTTTATTTCCACTCAAAATTGTTAGGTTTTTCGTCTTAAAATTCTTGGTAAACAAATACACTTATTGAATTACTAAAGTCACCGCTCATTTTCTATGCAGAAAACGATGTTGGTCTAGATACTCTAGTACGAAACTACAAAAGTCAGTTTCCTACAAGATCAAGTCAACTTGGAACATAACTATGGGTCTACTACGAGGTTTTGCTGTACAAGGTAATAAATAAATCTTTTATTCGAATATTTAATACAGTAGAACTCCTCTATAAAGAAATCCTGTATAGTGAATACAAAATCCTGAGTAAGGAAGTAGCCTATATACATTTTATTTCAAATCTACCCTGAAAGACAATCTAACATTATTTGTCTGTGCTGTTCAGGATACAGTAACATAGGGTATGGTAATTAGCTGATCGAATCTAGTTTGACGTGACCATTGGGTGACTGGAAATAGCAACTCTGACCACACTTTGAAACATTGGAAAACCTACTTAAACTAAGTCACTTCCAAATTTAATTTCTATCTTATCAATTACTAACTAGGTATTGGTTAAATTGTATTTCCATTACTTTTTTCTTACAATTTAGCAGTTAACTAGCACTAGCTTAGGCTCCTATGTAGCATATTTACAAGAGCCTTTTTTTATAGATAAGTTGAAGAAATGAACAATAAAAAGACACCTGAATTATATCTATATATTCCACTTTGAGGTTCAATCGCCAATTTCGCTTTTCTTTTGCACGAAACCATTTTAAAATGACTTCAAACTTCTCGATATTAACATGCAAATGCGAGGAATTATGAGCCGCTCGGTCACAAACAAGGAATGTGTTGTTGTGGTGACGTCAAATTTTTGTGTCGTCTGCTAAGTACTATACCCGTTTATGTTCCTGTACCCTGGTGCGGTTACCATATAAAACAGGGTATTGTGAGCGAACTGGTTCATTTGTAATCTCGTGTTACGTCGAGCAACAACAAATTTTAACAGGTAAGTTAAAGTGGATTACTATTATTGCTAGTTTATTGTTTAGATGTTCGTGATTACCAATTTAAAAAAATGTCTGTTAGTGACTCAAATAAATACAATATTAGTTACAGAGATACTGATAGGTTATGTGTTGTATCAATTGATTACATAAAACATAATACAGTTTGATTATGCAATCCAGTGTCTACACTAGCTATATTCCATGCTTTACATTTTTAAATTGGGTATGTATCCAATGGATAACATCTATTTCTATTTGATAGTATTGAGATTCATATAATACTGATTTACTTATTGCCAAGTTCTAAACTCTAAAGTGTGGAAGTTCTCGCTAGCAGAATACATCGACAACTGATGGCTTTGAGAGTATTCAATTATTGTATTGAAAGGAAACTATAAGTATGGAATAGCGTTAACCATTCAATGGCTAGATATTATTTTCATCTTGATATATTCAAATGGTGGGAAATATCAAGTATATGAACTTGTGAAGTTAGATTGAAATAATAGAAGTAAACAGTTAGGTACTTACACTCGAAGAAAATTGTATCCGGTAAAGATTTTTGGACGGTTTATTAATTCACATTTCTAAGAGAAACCTTTCTAATTCTAATGTTTGTAATATTTTTAATTTGTCATGGGTACACGATGACAAATTTGTAATATTTTCAAAATGATTGGAAAATAGAAAACTGTAATTTGATAAATTACAGTTTTACCGTGTTTACAGTTTTTACCTACATATATACTATGTATATTTTTCTAGTATTTAATTACCAAGATTGCCCCCAGGGACTCTATCCTGAAGCTGTCTGTGGTGAATGGAAGAGAAGGGGTTGGCGTCCCTTGGGCCCCGAACTGTCTTTTTTTCATTTTTACCATGTTTATCATTTTTTTAACGCTGCTTGAAGTTTTAGAGGATAGCGCTAGGGTTATGCTCTTCAACTACGAGGTTTTAGATTTTTGAGTTAGGTAGGCTCGTAGGCTTCATTTACTATCACCTCTTCATTTTTCTCTTCCATCCGTGAGTGCAGCCACCGATGCTTGTGTCACGTTTCGTCACATTCCTTGGTAAGTGACTGCATTCACGGAGTAGCTTTTCTGCATCCATGAGCATTGTCACCGACTTTGTTCATGGAGCCACTTTCCTTTCTGACTACTTCTTTTAGTCCCTTGTATTTATTTTTCTTTTGACGTCAGCGATATGGCCTTTGGTTCCGAAGCAGACGTTAAACCCCTACTAAATTAAAATTAGTTACCAAGATTGTTTAATATTGAATTTAGCAGAGCATTTTTAATTTGGCACAGCATTTCATTTAAATTTAAGATTTTTTTAATTTGGAAACTATATATCTAGTACTTTGAAGATCCTTTTTGTGGAAAATGGGAAGAACTTTATTTCAAAATATCTATATTGATTTTTTTTCAAAACACCTAGAATCATTTTTTTCTGTAGATACTGACCCACCTGTTTTTTAAAACATGGCCTTTCTCGCCATTTGTTTGGTGACTTTTTGTTAGCTTTTCAACTGCTCATAGCGATAAATATCGAATTATTTTCCTTTGCTATAATCTTAATCAAAAACTTTCTTTACTTCTCTGAGATTTTACACAAAAGATCCAATAGGTGGTCTTGTATTGACTTGCTTTTGTAGTTGTCAGTGGGAATCATTCCTTCAATAATGCTATTACGATGTTATTTGGAATTTGGAAAAGAATTGAGAATCATTTTTCAGAAATTTAGCTCTTTTTGGAGATAGATGGTAAGACGAGTAAAGAGTTCAGACAAAGATATTATACTACAATAAGATACACTACTCTCGCCAATTTCAGGTTTCGAAAGCGGGAACTAGAATTGAATTGTAGTAAAGACAATCGAGGTATGTTGTGTGCGTTACGTCATAACAGCAACATTCTAAAATCATATTTAAGAAAATTGAAGAACGTAACATTATGAAAACTGTTTATTTATTTCCATTATAAGAAACGGTGATGAATCCATTCATATTATTCACACTGCTTAACCTTAATTTTCTATTTATGTGTATTGCCTTGTTAGCGTCACGGTCACAAATCACTCGATTTGAGACAACAACTGCAATACCTACCCTACTAGGAAAACCAAATTGATAGGTTACGACAATTGAGTGATTTGTGACGTGACATAAGCAGGGAAAGTTAGGGGTTTAAAGGGGCAGTATACTTTATTAAAAAATGCCATTTTTTCTATTGAAAATGTTGTTAGTAATTAGTTGTATACACACGAGAGTTCATTCGTCTTATATTTAACTAAAAACTGTAAAATATATAACTCTAATTTGATTTTAAGTCCAAAAGTTCACCACATCTGCATGGATGGCGCTGCGAATTGTTATTATTTACATTCCTGATCAACTGTTGAAATGAGATGAAATCTATTCAACTAATAGCAGTGCTCATTTTAGCCACTTTGAATGCTTAAGCCGTGTTTACATTGTCAGTCTGCTCCTATGTATTTCCCTAGGGATTCACCACAAAGTGTCAAATTTCACCATGAAACACTGTTTTGCACTGAAATTGAAAAACTGACAGTGTTCGTTCGGATGACCACACTTTCGGAGAGTGGCACTTTTCACAGTATAAAGATTGGGGAATAGCCTAGTTGTGTGTTATTATTTTTCAAGTGGATGGTGCGTGACGTCAGCAATCTTGAACCAATCAGCGACTCCCAGAGTCACGTGATTGTGAAAAGTGTAGACAAACCAAGGGGAGTTCTAGATACAAACAAATAACAATGGAGAACGCGCATGATAGGAAGGTTAATAAATGTTTCAAGACAGTAAGAATACAACAAAAAATATTTCCAAATTTTTTTAAACAATTTCAGGAAACATGATTACAAAGATTGGATAGAAATTTGTTTTAATCAGTCAGCAACACTCTAATATGGCTGAATCAACAACCATTGTCAAAAATTGCTATGTCTGTAGAGACGATTTCATGACGTCATTCACCACCGGTCTCTTCTCCAACGCTATTGGTCAGTTTAAAAAAGATGATGTCTTCCATATGAGATTGGTTTTCTCCCCTAATCTTTATACTGTGTACTTTTTCACTCATCATCAGTTCCATGGAAGTACTAGTAGATCCACTGAGTATATAGAGGTATGGGGGTAGCATGCCTTGCAATCAAAAGTGATGCCAAAAAGTGGCGCCATGGACGTGTCTTCCCCCAATGCACCCCTACCACTCAGTGCAATGGGGTTGTATGCCCCTCCTCCTATGCTCAGTGCTAATCGAGTAACAGTCGAGGGATTCCATGTTGTTCTGTATTGTACGTTTGTAGCTATCACAATTTTGATAACCAATTATTTACAAATAGTGACAATTGTGATGATATTTTATTTCTGAAAACATATTGTCCCAATTGGTGAGATTTATGAAAACATTATTTTTTTTAATTAGCTTCTCATTCAATTTTGTTATATTTATATTAAAAGGTAAATTAAAAAGGTTAAAATATCTTAATTGTTTCAATCACAACTCATTTTTACACCACTTTCTGGTTTAGAGGATAATGCTAAGGTAGGCTTGCATGCTTCATTTACGATCTCTTCAGACTCTTCTCATTTTCCTTTTAGAGTTTTTACTAGGTAGGAATTTAGGTTTCATTTACTCAACATCAACTCTTCATTTTCCTCTTCCATTTGTCAGTTCCATCTTTTCCAATACACATTCTTTTTAATTAACAACTTTTCTGCATACCTGAGCTTGACCAACGGATCGTGATAGGTTACTTTGTTCACGGAGCCACTTTCCTTTCTGACTGCCTCTTCGAGTCCCTTGTATTTGATTTCCTTTTGATGTCAGCGATATTGTTTTAGGATTCCGAAACAGACTTCAATTCTTTGAGTCATAAGATTTGAGAATAATAAAGCACCAAGTTGCATATAGGTGGTTTTTATCATTATAGTAGTGAACTTAATAGTACTGAATGTAAATTAAAATAATATGCTGCATTATAAGGTGGGATATATTTAATCCCACCATGCAACTTGTGTTCATGAATGACATTTTTATGGTGGTTTACGTATTATCCCACTATGTATCAAATGTAACAAATTAGGTAAATTAAACCCCTTACATATGTATTGATTGTGTTTGTGCATAAAATACTTTTATTTATTATTTACTTCCATTGTATGGTATTTAATACATATATTTTCTCCATGCTGATCAGATGTCAACAAGAGTTATAAGTAAATTTATATTTTGCATTCAATCTAATAGACTGATCAAGTCGTGACGTCACACTAAGTTTCTGGATATACGTGTATGGATCATTGCTTCTTTTTTCTTATGTAATTCAATCTCAAACTTTCGTGTAATAAATTTGTCGAAAATAGTCAGTAACATTGTATTTCTTTTTGAGAAGTAGGGTAACGGCAGGTTGTATCGTCCCTTTCCATTTATCGTCACGTTTCAGTTATTTTCGTCTATAACAAGACTTAGAAACATTTCTATAGTTTAGGTATTTTACAAATCGATGTCTCCATATATTTTTATTATTGTTACAAAAATGTAAGTAATTTCATTTAAAATTACAATCAGAGTGTCAGTTCAACTGATGAGATGTATGACGATACGGTATTCAGGACAAACCTACCGAAATTGATTAGGTATATAGAATTTGTTATGCGCGATTTTACGCTTCAAAAAAAAAAAAGTATTGTTCATACAATTTTGCTTTTTTTTCAATTGCATTTCTTAAATATAAAATCAGAAATTAATACAGTCATCAATATTTAAAATAAATCGATGTGTGGATATTTGGGTATCAATAAAGAGGGTTTTCCATTTATCGTCATGGGGTGATATATATATAATAGAATCAGAATAGTTGATTATACTATTCAATATATCTTGTTCATCTGAATAATAATTAGTAAAAAAATCCGAACTGTAGTAATTTCGATTAGGGTCAAGATGGTAAATTGCGGCACACTAACTAACTGCGGCCTCTAACAATAGAAACATCATAACTTCTAAACACATGGTAAAAACTTAAATTAATGAATTATAACATTCACTGCACTTATTTAGGTAGGTATGCAACATTTTAATGTAATTTCGATTCGGAATGTTTTAGAGACTCTCTTGAGAGGGCCGCAATTAAAAATTAAAGTGCCGCAATTTACCTGCGTGTATTGTCTTTTTGAATATTTATCATTTTTTTCACCGCTACTTTCAGTTTTAGGGGATAGCGCTATGGTTATGCTCTTCAACTGCGAGGTCTTAGATTTTTGTGTTAGTTAGGCCCGTAGGCTTCATTTACTATCACCTCTTTATTTTCCTCTTCCATCCGTGAGTGCAGCCACTTGTGGTTGTGTCCCTTTTCATCCAATTCCTTGGTAAGTGACTGTATTTACGGAGTAGCTTTTCTGCATTCAAGACTGTTGTCACCGACAGTGGTAGGTGACTTTTTTCATTGAGCCACTTTAATTTCTGACTGCTTCTCTCACTCCCTTGTATTTACTTAATTTCCTTTTGCCGTCAGCGATAAGGCCATTGGTTCCGAAACTAGCGTTAAATCCTAACTAAAATAATTATAGATAATATTTGTTGTTACTTTTCAACCAATTAATTATCTATATTAACAATCTATACCATGGGTGATACTGTGACAAATTTAGCGTTAGATTGACTTGCAATACTGCAATAAAATTTCTCATAAGTATATCACTCATGCTAGGATCTTTAAACCTTATAATTGTAATGTAATAATATTAAAAAATTTATAATATTATAAATAAGTTATTGTAAATAAATTGAAACAAAATTGATTTGCATCATTTCTCAGATGTATAAAAAAACATCACCTTGACAATTTCTAATGTTTTATTCACATCTTTATTTTATTTATGTATAGTGTGATCTGATCTACTTTAGTGTACTGTTTATCACTGTTAAATTCCGTTTTTAATTATATTCTTAATTATATTCATACATATATTCTACCTTCAGTTCTTCCAACTCCGACGACTTCACGTAAATCGTCCTCAAAAATTACTAATTTGTCAGATGAAATGGATGATTTTACAGTTCAATATACAGTATGGGCCACCAAAATGTTTTCGCGTTTTCAAATACTTGTAAATCTTTAGTCAATGGATGAAAAAACTGTATCTTGGTCTCTTTTTCTCCGCCTCTTATTTTTCTATTAACAGTTAAAAAAAATTGGACTGATGGACACAGTTTAAGAACAGTTAAGCAAAAAGTGAGGGTGATTATTTTTGTCATTGCGCGAAGGTTATTCTTAGAGCTAACTCTGTTATTTTACTTACTAAAAGGCAGTGAATAAAAGGAAAAAGAAAATATAATGGTAGACATTATAATACAGGGTGCTTACATTTCTTCCTTGTAAACTATTAGTAAATTGAACAACTTCAGTGACATTTTAATCTCATTGAAGTTTTCACTATGAATATTCTTCGTTCTTCGCTTGTTCATTGCATGGTTAAGGCCCGTTTCACACAAGCATTTTTAACACCGCAGAAAAAAGCTCTTCTTAAAATGTGTTTCTTTTTATCACTAATGAAAAAATCACATTAAATTTTTACTTCGTCGATGAAAAAACGCAAGTGTGAAGACATTTTATGAAGAGTTTTTTTCCGCGCTGTTAAAAACGCAAGTAAGAAGCGGGCCTTAACCATGCAATGAACAAGCAAAGAATGAAAATTCCTAGTGAAAACATCAATAAGATCAAAATGTCACTGAAGTTGTTCTATTTCAAAATAGTTTCCAAGGAAGAAGTGTAAGCACCCTGTATTATAATGTCTACCATTATATTTTCTTTTTCCTTTTATTCACTGCCTTTTAGTAAGTAAAATAACAGAGTTAGCTCTAAGAATAACCTTCGCGCAATGACAAAAACAATCGCCCTCACTCTTTGCTTACCTGTTCTTAAACTATGTCCATCAGTTCAAAATTGTTTTTACCTGTTGAAAGTACAATAAGAGGTAGAAAAAAAAATATCAAGACACAGTTTTTTTCGGCCATTGGCTAATGATTTACAAGGATTTGAAAAAGCGGAAACATTTTTGTGGCCCATACTGTAGAATAAATACTTTTTCTGATATTACTATAGAGCAATATTCTGAAGTATACACACAAAAACACCTTTTTCAAGTTTCCCAGGCTATCACAATTGATAAGATGCTGTGTGTAAAATTATACTTGTCAGGTTCACCAATAACTTTGCCGAAACGGCTAACGAATGGAAAACTAGATCCGAAATTCTGTATAAAAACCTGACCATTGACCTAAATTTAGTTAAAATCTAATTAAATTCTCTTTAATATTAAGATATATACTTCTGCATCTTCGTACAGATTTATGCAACAGTGTTTTCCTCTTCCATCAATAAGTTATCTGAACAGTCTTTGTCAAGGAAGTTCGACAAAGATATTGTGCTTCTAATGGATGAAATGTATTTGCAAAAAGAAGTTCAATACCAAGAAGGAAAATGGATCAGCATTAATGAAATGGGTACTATGTTTCGAGGAATAATGACGTTCATGATAGTTGCTCTGAGAAATAATGTCCCTTTTGTGGTCAAAGCTGTCCAAGAAACAAAGATTGAAGGGAAGTGGTTATCGGGACACATTGAAGAATGCATGCTGCAGGCTTCTCAGTTCGTGCTGTAATTTCTGATAATCATGCTACTAACGTTGCAGCTTTTCGTGAATATGTAGCAGCTATGGATCATAGTGTGAATCAATCCATTAGAATCGACCATAAATTGATTCTATGCATTAGAATCGATCATAGTGTGAATCAATCAATTAGAATCGATAATAGACTGAATCTATGTATTAGAATCTATCATAGTGGGAATCTATGCAGTAGTAGCGTTCATAGTGTGAATCTATGCAGTAGTAGCGATCATAGTGTGAATCTATGCAGTAGTAGCGATCATAGTGTGAATCTATGTAATAGTAGCGATCATAGTGTGAACCCATGTAATAGTAGCGATCATAGTGTGATTTTCTGAAATCAGTGTAGAGAAGGAAATAAGACTGGAATATTTTTCGATGAACCCTTCAATATTTGGCTTGAAAATGGATTTTTAAAGGACAAGTTAACTATAAAATTATGAGCGGGTCTATGAGGCCCCGCTGGTTTCAAATGCCATATTTGTTTTGGTCTTTCTAGGGTTAATATAAATTCCAACGAAGGTGACTCCTCCTAACCAAATGATTTGAAGCCAGAGTTCTTTTGGCAACTCTCACAATGGGTATCGGAATGGACTCAATGTCTAAATTCTAAAAAAAATTATACTAAGCAAGCAAACTAGTTCTGCATTAATCACGACTTTAAGATGCACTGCTTATTTTAATTGAAGATCTTCTGCTAGAAGGATATTCATATGTTTTGACAGGTTGTTTTCAGACAGATCCACAGAGCTTCGATTTTCTAAATATCGTCAAATAAGTTGAGGAACTTTTTAGTAGGGCTTCGTGAAGTAAATACTTCATAACGCATACTCTCTATCAAGTCACTTTTAAATGAATCCATTTCTATTGATGAAGATATTGATGTAGGCAGACCATGATTATGAAGCAGAATCTAAGAAGCTCCAAGAGCAAGTTGATAATATGGCTTTTGAAATTTACATCTGCCATTTGAATGAAAGATTGGCAGAAGTAGTCGAAGTCATTGATGGATATATTGCGAAGAAACTATGTAAACCGAACGTCTGTTCAAACTGCGAAAGTATCTCGCACTTGATTGTTCTATGGTACCTCCAGAGAATGATTATCTTGAGATACTTTCTCGCGGTGGCTTGTTTATACCCACAGCAAATCTGGTCCAGTATGTCAGCAAATCATTTGCCATCCTTGATGTGGTTTATGAAATTATCTGTAACTCGAAAATCTCTGCTCAAAAAGCTGGTGAACTGTGAACATGTATTGCAATCTAATCCAAGTGTAATTTCGTTCATCTGCGATGATCATTCCGAATACATCAAATTCATTAACCGTACAATCTGCAGAAAGTAGAAGAGGATAAAGTCCGGTATGAATTACGATGCCGTCAAATACTTCAAGAAACGGCAAAGGAAGAGACAGAGTGAAGTGTTCACTGTTTCAAACTGAATTTTTTATATATATTTATATAAATGGATGTGGATATATGAGTACATACTGTAGTTATAATGTTTTGAATAAGAAGGTTCTGCAATAAAAATATATTATTTTCCTCCTTTAAAATGCGTAGTTAAAATCAGACTTAATTAATATGTAAATTTATCTAACTTTTCGTAAATTGTTGGTAGATCAATTGTGAAAAGTTACCCTTCTAATTTTTTTCATGAACAGAAGACTGTAGGACCGATAGTTAAGTAGGCCATGTTGCAACCATCACTTTAAATTAGGGGAAAGTCCCCATTTATCGGCCACTTAAGAGGTTTCCTTCAAAACTATTATTATTGTTTAACTCTCTTCTCTACTAATGCATATACGACAGAACCAAATGAAAGATGAAATTCAAATCATTTAAACCATATAAAGTACTATGCAATTACTTTAGTATAAATTAATCTACATTGAATCAAATATTATATCTGAAAAACTCCAATTATCGACATGTTGAAACCAAATATCGTCACATGTTATTACCCATTTATCGTCATGCGTCGATACATGGGTGATATCGTCCACAGAATAAAATTTTCATTGAACAGCTTACAGGATGGGGGAAAATAAGTTAGAATGGAGGAAAATCAGGTAGAATGGAGGAAAATTGAATATAATTGGGAAAATTATGTAGAATACAGGGAAAATTAGGTAGAATGCAGGGAAAATCAGGTAGAATGGAGGAAAATCAGGTAGAATGGAGGGAAATTAGGTAAAATGTGGGAAAATTTGGTAGAATTGGGAAAATTAGGTAGAATGAGGGGAAAATCAGGTAGAATGGGGAAAAATAAGGTAGAATTGAGAAAATTAGGTAGAATGGGGGAAAATCAGGTAGAATGGGGGATAATTAGATTGAATTGGGGAAAATCAGGTGGAATTGAGAAAATTAGGTAGAGTGGGGGAAATTAGGTAGAATGGAGGAAAATCAGGTTGGAATGGGGAAATGAGGGAAAAATTGTCTTAGTAGGGGAAATGATGCCAGAATGGAGAAATTATTGATTGCAGCTATAGTAGGGGGTTTAACGTCTGCTTCGGAACCAAAGGCCATATATCGCTGATGTCAAATAAAATTGAATGCAAGGGACTCGAAGAAGCAGTCAGAAAGAAAAGTGGCTTCATGAACAAAGTCACTTACCACCGTCAGTGACAAAGCTCATGGATGTAGGAAAGCTACTCAGTGAATGCAGTCCCTTACCAAGGAATGTGACGAAAATGGTCACTCTGGGCCCTGAACTGTTGTAATTTGGATCATGAAATATTTTCCCCATTTTATCCAAGTAAATCTTTTTTAACGCTACTTGCAGTTTTAGAGGATAGTGCTAGGGTTATGCTCTTCAACTACGAGGTCTTAGATTTTGTGTTAGGTAGACTCATTGGCTTCATTTACTATCACCTCTTCATCTTCCTCTTCGATCTGTGAGTACAATCACCGGATATACCGTATACGTATACTTCTTCGTCACATTTTTGTTACGTGACTACATTCACGGAGTAGCTTTACTGCATCCATGAGCAAGACACCGGCAGGTGGTATTTGACTTTGCTCATGAATCTCATCTTAATAAATTTATATTTTGAAGTCAGTGAATTGGCATCCGATTCTGCAGCAGACGTTAAAAC
The DNA here is from genome assembly GCA_947561585.1 of Caprella mutica. Classification (NCBI taxonomy): domain Eukaryota; kingdom Metazoa; phylum Arthropoda; class Malacostraca; order Amphipoda; family Caprellidae; genus Caprella; species Caprella mutica. The sequence goes on from CANNZV010001101.1 coordinate 113,751, forward strand.
CCCTACATAAGTAATTAATCAAAGCGACTATATTTTTAATTTTCTTCTCATTAAATTATCTTGAGTATAACAATAGTGTGTCGTACTATTGGATCACACAGAGTATTAAAAACTTCAAAAAGAATGAAAAATATGTAGTAAACTTTATTTTAAGCGGTTTATTTAACATATTCAAAGTTTTCCCGGACATTGGAAATGGCATTTAAGATAATATGATGGATTAACAATAATTAATTTATGATATGAATAATTTCAGCTGAAATCAATTTATTTTGAGAGGAAAAAGATTTAGAAAACCACAATCGTATCGAAATATTGATAGATAGCGTTGTTTGTTTTTCCAAATAGATGAAGTTCACAAAATATATATCATCGTAAACTGTGTAAATAAAAATTAACCGAATCTCAGAGAGATGTAAACACTAAACTATCTACTAAATGATTTTAAGATAAATATCAGCTTTATATTAATTATTAAAATCACACGCAGATGTGCAAACATTCTCTGGATAACGTGTATTATTTATGGCAATACAACAACATGATATGACGTCTAAAACTTGTGAAATTTTGTACGTTTTATCAAATTAGATGACACTTTTTCCAATTAAATCAAATTATATTTTTTACTAATCATTATTTAGATGAACACTGTATATTGAATAGTATAATCATCTATTCTGATTCTATTATATATGTATAGGTTCCCCCCTCGAATTACCCCCCCCCCCTGCTTACCACCCTAATTAAGTTCTAGTAGGTCGATAAATGGGTAAAAGCTATTTAAACATAGAAAATTGTATAAATATTGAGAATTAATATATTTACTAACCATGAAACTGTTTTAAAACAACTATTGCGAAATTGATCAAAATACCATTTATCGTCACCCCATGACGATAAATGGAAAATCCTCTTTATTGATACCCAAATATCGACACATCGATTTATTTTAAATATTGATGACTAAATTAATTTCTGATTTTATATTTAAGAAATGCAATTAAACGTAAGTAAAACTGTATGAACGTTATTTTGAAAAAAAATTATTTGAAGCGTAAAATCGCGCATAACAAATTCTCTATACCTAATCAATTTCGGTAGGTTTGTCCTGAATGTACCGTATTTTCATACATCTCATCAGTTAAACTGATCACTCTGATTGTAATTTTAAATGAAATCACTTACATTTTTGTAACAATAACGAAAATATATGGAGACATCGATTTGTAAAATACCTAAACCATAGAAATGTTTCTAAGTCTTGTTATGGACGAAAATAACTGAAACGTGACGATAAATGGAGAGGGACGATACAAGGAGCCCTTACCCTAAATAGCTAATCTCAATATGGGTTAAATTTTATAATTCTAAACCAGAAATAACAACAAATTCATTATATGTCAAATAAGAGGTGTACGTTTTCTAATTTTGTTTTTATTTTTCAGACTTGAGTTAGATAACGGATTCTTCAGTCTACCTACAGTGCTTGGTGAAGATGTTGTATGCAGAATACTGTAAAGATCTTCTTCAAAATATAAAAGTAGAGAATTTTTCTTCCATGACTTTCGAATGCATGATTGTAACATTGTCAAAGTTGTACGATAGAGCCAATAATGGTGGCATAACTATCTCCGCTATAGAATTATTGACTGGCATAAATAATGCCATCAAGGAGAGCAACTTTCGCTGGGAAAATAATGCGATCAGCAGTATGTCTCTAGAGGATTTATACTCACGGATCTTCGAAATGTTAACACCTTTTCAGAAATTAACCTACAATATGGAAGAAATTTGGATTGATTCCTATTTATTTAAAATGATTTCATGTTTTAATTTTGTGTTTTGTGATATCAAGAGTTCAATTGAGAAGAGTTCAATTCATATGAAATACTACGGATCATTCAAAGATCACGTAAAACAGATAGAAAGCTTTAAACTTTCTCAGGAAATGCTTGAAGCAATCTTATCTTCTCATAATATATATTCTCTGCCAAAGATCAAGATAAATACACTCCCTTCTCAAGATCAAGAAACCAATGTCAATATTTTACACACAGAGAATTCTGAACAAAATTCTTACTTTTTACTTGAGATTAGTGAAGATTTCAAATATTATTATCTACAAGAGGTGAAGAGTTACAACTTATTTGAATCTGAAATTATCAACACCGCCACATTCCATTCCTCATTTTTTTGGGATTTATCTTCGACCTCGGCTGAGGTTTGGTCTAAACGAAAATCCCTCTCAGAGTTCCAAGACGATACATCATACTCTTGCCCTATATGCCTGAGTGACAATGTTCCTGCAAACTTGTTGACAGTTCTATCAGACTGTAGGCATCTTTTCTGTTCTGTTTGTATTGACGAATGGTTCAACGGCAGAGATGAATTGAGATGTCCTAATTGTCGAACAGTTTCTGCTGAATATATTCGTACTATTGGATATAAAAATATTCTTTCTCTGCTTTCTGAATAAACTTATTTCAGAATTCATTCATCTTGCTTCGTTGAATATTTTAATAATATCTGGTATTATAATTATAGGGGTACGTGCAGACTACAAGCGGTGCAGCGCAGAACGTAGAGCCATTAATGTTATTTGGTATTCTTAAGCAGCGACGCTTGACTGTTCACAATAATTAATTCCAAGTGGATTTATTACCCAGAGCAGTTTAAAAATATCTTCCAGCGTTGTCAATTTTTAGCTTCATTTTCTTAATGTGATACTAGTAGGCTGTAAAAATCGTTACAGATACATTTTACTTTTTCTGTATCTTAGACTTTTTAGAGTTTTTCACACTTAGTACCCACAGAGTCTCTACACTCTCAGTGTCATGGTTAGTGTATAAGTTTTACTGTTCTGAAGGGCTGGGGTTTAATTTATTTAAATTATTTGCCTTTGAAATACATGACTACAATATTTTAGTCTCTCCATTCTTAACCCTAATTTAAAGTACAATATGTTCCAAAAAAATCTTTAACGAAGTGAAAATCATCTGAAATATTTTCAGAGTGATTAAAATTAATGAAACTGTATACTCCCAAGTGATGATGTAACAGCTACAAATAAATAGCATTGGATATAATAAAAATAGAATAAACTTTAACCCTATTATTACCTAGTTAAAGAAAACACTAATGGTTTGAAATCGAAATAAAGTAGCTATAGGGGAGAACCGGGAGCATTCTGACAGAGGGATAGTTCGGAAAACTCGTTTAAACATGTTGATAATTGAATTGGAACTACCTCTTATTGCTACGGAATGTGTGCGAGGTGTTACCCGACAGCTAATTGAAAGATCCAGTGCGGAGATTCAGTGTGTCGCCCCCGAGGTGTAATTTACTGTTTTCTTCAATATTGATGTAATTTTTCGTGATTCAATTGGATCGTGTGTGGACTATATGAATACGAAACTGATTCTCAATCTTAAAGGTATGAATTATATCAATATTTTAGGTTATGTTTGGTGTGTTAAAAAATAATACAAATGAAATTAGAAAAATGGTGATGTTTTCAATTTTGATGTGTCATTTGGGATGGTTCGGACACTTCTGTTTAGGAATTCTTATTATAAAGGACATTCTGATCTATTTTAATTGGCATAGCATTCGTTTATAATATTAGTTGCAACTTTTAATATTAGTGTCTTTATTTGACAGTTTGGCGATCGTATTCATGCTTTTTCATTATAAAAGGAAAACTGATAGAGTCCGTAATACAGAAGGTATTAGAAAAACATTTGATGAATTCCAAAAAGGTTTATCTGTCAGAAAAGCTGCTGAAATTGGATGTGTAACAAGATCTACACTTACGGACTATACTTTAAACATTCGATGAAATATTTAAGATGTAATTTACTAATTTTGGTGAATTCCAAGGAAAATGAAATAGTTACACCCAAAGTAAAATGATATAGTTATACCTTTTGTTTTTGATATTTAGCTATTAAATTTAAGGATAATTTCACAGTGATTACTCATGGGATATCTATATTTTGTTCAAATGTTTAATCATTACAATAATATTATTATGATAAAATTTCAAATACGATGAATTATTACTGTCCCTATAAACAACGTATTTCGATTAGATTTCTTTTGATTGCCTGGGATCTCGAATCGATGGATTATTCCATCAAATCGACAGACCGTTGTTTACAGGGGGTGAATAACAAGTCATTATGGTTTATTTCAATTAAATTAGTAGATACGAATTCAATCCTATCGTTTAATTACCCAAATTTTTAATGTTTTACCATTTTTATGGTGTCCGAATCATCCTCCCAGCTTGTCCGAAGTCTCCCTCTAGGAGGAGCATTCGGACACTTGAACCTCTCTCACATTTCGTCTTATAACTTTCGAATGAAGGTTTAAACTGTAAAATATTTTTAATAAAATTAAAGTAAAAAGATTTAACTACAAACAGAAATATTTATATAGTTAAATTCGAATTAATTTACGAATTATTCAGTTTTCCTCAAGAGTGTCCGAATGCTCCCGGTTCTCTCCTATACTAAGTACAATATTGGAACATCTGCGATTTATCGAATGACGTCACACATGGTGTTTTTATATTTTTTTAAAAATAAGAAGTGTGCTAATATTCAGTTAAATATGCATTTTCATGGAAATTAACTTAAATAGAATTGTTCTTATGACTTTTTACATTATAATCACTAATAGAATTCTACTTAAAAGCCTTCAATTCTTTCAGTAGAGTAATTAAAAGTGACCGAAGGGTTTAAGACAATTTTGCATTTATCTGATTGAATAAGAATTTTTATTGAAAATTTCATGCAACTAAATGTGCTTAAAATAACCTTTTACAATAGACAATCAGGTTTATATGTTAGACAAGGGTCATTTATCTGTTTCATTGTAGGTACAACCGCGTACATGCAATAGGTTAAGTGCCAAACTGCCATCTTACATTTTTCAACTTTAAGTTTGCCAATAAGCCAACTTGTGAGTACCTAGATTATTTAAAAAAAATAGATTTAACAAATTACATTTAAACTAGGGTAAATTACGAATTATCGGTCAGTATCACATCTTCCCTACAAACAACGTATATCGATTCGATTTCTTTTCTTACATCGTTTTTTCTTATATGACAGAAGGTGCAAAACTGACCGATAATTCGTAAAACGTATATCGATTCGATTTCTTTTCGATTGCCTGGAATATCGAATCTATGGATTGTTCCATCGAATCGATGGATTGTTCCATCGAATCGATGGATTGTTCCATCGAATCGATGGATTGTTCCATCGAATCGATGGATTGTTCCATCGAATCGATGGATTGTTCCATCGAATCGACAGACCGTTATTTGTAGGGTTCAGTCATATAAGAAAAAACGATATTATAATTGTTATTTTAATTTTATTTTAAAATTGGTATCCATGATCCCTGTAGGCAACACTGACACCAATTGACATCGTTTTTCTTATATGACCGAAGGTGCAAAACTGACCAATAATTCGTAATTTACCACAGGTAGGTACCTAGAAAAAAATGTATTCATAATTTTTAGACTTAGCTTAGCTAGCTATAAAGAGTGAAATAATTTACTTTGTTTTTTATACAAATATTTAAATTTTCCTAGATAATAGTATGTAGATAATTTTTCCTATGAAATTTATTGCATTATACCATCCATAACCCGACACATGCAGATATGGTACATTTAACAGTCATTTTTTGTTTTAAAGGTCCTCTCCAGGCTCTAATACTTTGTGAGCAACAATTGAGCGAATCACTAAGCTGATGCTCAAGAAGACGATTGTACACTCTTTGTTTTGATTATAAATTTGAATTTTATAAACAAACCATGCGTTTTCGGCCTTTGTTTTGGATATTAATTGTTTCTTAATGTAAATAAACGTTTCTATTATAAATTCATTCAATTTTATACCTTTACACGAATATTAAATGGATTTATTAAACCTAATACCTAGTTGACAATCAAAACAAATGGTGTACATTCTTTTTCTTCAGGCTGAAAATTTCTTAAATTAGTAAGTCGGAAGCAAAATAGGTTTTGTAGAGTTTTGATTATAAAAATCTTCAAAAGCATATAAAATTAAAAATATGCTACCAAATTCGAAGCAGTTTGCAGCAAAATGATTAGAAACATTATCCTCGCTGAATAAGGCAATAAAAATATTTGCTTGGAGGACACCTTTAACAATTTTAATGTCAAACGATTGCTTGGTAAGAATAAAGTATACCGTGTGACATTGCAATGTCCAATAAAATCTAATAATGGAGATATATCATTTTATATAGAATTAATTTCCTAACAAATGCTAATTCGGTAGATGGCGCCACAATCAGGGTCGCCATCTTATATACATACAAACTAAGTTAAGTTTCTAACTAGATTCTTGCTCAAGTGAAGAGATGGCTTTATTTTTAAAACTATGCCTTCTTGTCTACGAATTCACATAATATTTTTACCATTTTGACGCAAACAAAGCATGATTACTGCATAACTAAATTAATATGAAAACAACAAACATAATCACGTGAGTGGTAATACTTCCGCTAGGTGTCGCTAATTTTATTATATACTTTTTATATGAACATTTTAAAAATAAACGAGCATTCTAATATTACATAATATTAAATATTCTGAATCGATTTAAAACCAATTTGGCTATTCTTTGATTTTGACTTTACAATCCTTTCAAAGAAAACATTACATGACACGCAAGTATTCCATGTATACTCTATAGGGTTAATAGTTGATTATAACTCAACTGTTTTAACATGGATGTATTTTGTACAACATACTTAAATATATAAAGGTTATCTTGGTACTGAAAGCTAACCAAACATATTGTTTATTGACATATTCTATCTATTTACTTGGTCACACCTATATAATTTTATTTTTACAATACCATATGTGACGTCATTTGTTTACATCGTTTCTGAAGACTGAAATAATGTGAATTTGAAACTTTATATACTTGTCTATCTATTTACTGTGGATAAGATCTTCGTTGATTAAGATTCAGCTTACGACAGCTTGCAATCAGTTGTTGTAGTTGTTACTACAGTTTGTAGAATTCTTATGAATCACTAGGTATTTGATAAAGTACCTAAGTAAAATTCTAACTATAAATTGTTTATTACCCAATTAATATTCCTAGGTGTTTTACTGTAGTTTATACATTTCTTAAATTCGATTAGACTAGTAGTCTGTAGTAGTAGATTTAATTTACGAATATGAAAAAATATAGGGTAGGTAGGTTAGTAATTAAGGTTACAGCCTACCTGTAGGCTGCAACCTGTCATTTTGTAACCATTTGTAAAGTTGTAAGTAAGTTGAGATAAAAGATATGTATCTAAAAGCTGAGCCAGTCTGCTAAGCATGCACAATCAGTCTCCATAGGTAGGCACTAACTAAAATGCGGAAAAAAAAAACGTGAGCGTGACGTGAGCGTGCACGCTCACGTCCCTTAGTATTGACTAAAACACGGAGAATGGAATTTGCGTGCACGCCCACGCAATTAAGTTGACTAAATCATGGAAAAATGGAATTTTATGGAATTTCTTGGCGTGCACGCTCACGCAACTGTCTAAAACGCAGAAAAATTTAAATTATTGGCGTACACGCTCACGCAACTGTCTAAAATGCGGAAAAAAGAATTGGCGTGCACGCTCACGCAACTGTCAAAAACGCAGAAAAAAAAATGGCGTGCACGCTCACGCAAATGTCTAAATTAAAATAATTGGCGTGCACGCTCATGCAACTGTCTAAAATGCGGAAGAAAACGAATTGGCGTGCACGCTCGCGCTAATGTCTAAATTAAAATAATTGGCGTGCACGCTCACGCAACTGTCTAAAATGCGGGAAAAAAGAATTGGCGTGCACGCTCACGCAACTGTCAAAAACGCAGAAAAAAAAATATTGGCGTGCACGCTCACGCAAATGTCTAAATTTAAATAATCGGCGTGCACGCTCACGCAACTGTCTAAAATGCGGAAAAAAAGAATTGGCATGCACGCTCACGTAACTGTCTAAAACGCAGAAAAATTAAAAAAATTGATGTGCACGCTCACGCAAATGTCTAAATTAAAATAATTGGCGTGCACGCTCATGCAACTGTCTAAAATGCGGAATAAAAAGAATTGGCGTGCACGCTCACGCAACTGTCAAAAACGCAGAAAAAATACAAAAATTGGCGTGCACGGTCACGCAAATGTCTAAATTAAAATAATTGGCGTGCACGCTCACGCAACTGTCTAAAATGTGGAAGAAAACGAATTGGCGTGCACGCTCACGCAACTGTCAAAGATGCAGAAAAAATACAAAAATTGGCGTGCACGCTCACGCAAATGTCTAAATTAAAATAATTGGCGTGCACTCTCACGCAACTCTCTAAAATGTGGAAAAAAAGAATTGCTGTGCACGCTCACGTAACTGTCAAGAACGCAGAAAAATTTAAAAAATTGATGTGTACGCAAATGACTAAATTATAATAATTGGCGTGCACGCTCACGCAACTGTCAAAAACTCAGAAAAAAATTGGCGTGCACGCTCACGCAAATGTCTAAATTAAAATAATTGGCGTGCACGCTCACGCAAATGTCTAAATTACAATAATTGGCGTGCACGCTCACGCAACTGTCTAAAATGCGAAAAAAAATTGGCGTGCACGCTTACGTAACTGTCTAAAATGCGGAAAAAAGAATTGGCGTGCACGCTCACGCAACTGTCAAAAACGCAGACTCAAATATTTTGACTCAAATATTTTGACTCAAATAGTTTGACTCAAATAGTTTGACTCAAGTATTTTGACTCAAGTATTTTGACTCAAATATTTTGACTCAAATATTTTGACTCAAATATTTTTGGCTCAAATATTTTGACACAAATATTTTGACTCAAATATTTGAATCAAATATATTCTTTAAAGATATATATTTTTAATTAATATTATTTTTTTCTTTTACTATTGATAACCCATTATTTTTATGGGAAGTACACAATAGTTAGTGAAATTAAAATATAAATATAAATTAGCGTGACGATATATTAATTTTATAATATTATTTTGAACGGAATTATGTGATGCATGAAAGAAACGTGCGTCACGCAACTTAATTAGCACAATGATGACTGAAAATACAAATTAGCGAGACGATATTAATTGTATAATAAGATTTTGAACGGAATTATGTGCTAGCGGGATAAAGACGTGCTGCACGCTAGTTAGTGTAAAGATAACATAAATTTTAAATTAGCGTGAAGATGTTAATTGTATAGTTTAGTTTGGGATGGAATTGTATGTTGGCGTGATAGATACGTGCGGTACGCTAATAGTGAAAAAATAACTGAAAATAGGACACGCTAGTTAGTGAAAAACTGAAAATATAAATTAGCGTGATGTATCAATTGTACCTATAGTTTGTTATTGGATGGAATTATGTATTGGCGTGATAAAAACGTGCGGCACGCTAGTTAGTTAGAAAAAAACTGAAAATATAAATTATCGTGACGATATCATAGTTTAATCTTTAACGGAATTATGTGTTGGCGTGATAGAAACGTGCGAGACAACTTAGTACAACAATAATTGAAAATATAAATTGGCGTGAGGATATTAACTGTATAGTTTAATGTTGGATGAAATTATGTGTTGGCCTGATAGGAACGTTCGGTGCGCTTCTTAGTGAAAAAATAACAAAATTTATAAATTAACGTAACAATATCAACCTTACTAACGTAATATCGTTAACCTTACTAATATAATATCGTTCACCGTATATTGCTAACGTGATATCGTTTACCTTACTAACATAATATAGTTAACCTTACTAACGTAATATCGTTAACCTTACTAACATAATATTGTTCATCTTACTAACTAATATCGTTAACCTTTTAACGTAATATCGTTCACCTTATATTGCTAACGTGATATCGTTAACCTTACTAACATAATATTGTTCATCTTACTAACTAATATCGTTAACCTTATACTTACGTATTATCGTTAACATTACTAACTAATATCGTTCTCATGAAGTTCACCTTACTAACTAATATCGTTCACTTTACTAACTAATATCGTTCTCATGAAGTTCACCTTACTAACTAATATCGTTCACTTTACCAACTAATATCGTTAGCCTTTAGCCCATATTACACTGTAGCGCTCGCCATGGCGGTCGCCACTGTTTTGTTATTTTTTTCTTTAACTCCGCCCCTTTTCTCTCTAATAGAGAATAATTTCATGGCGAGCGCCACGAATTTGTGATCGCTCACTGCGCGATAGAACCAACACCGCCACCGTTTTAGAGGTGATGAAATTATCACTGAAGCCTGCTAAAGAGATTTGAAGTAGTGGAAAAAGTATTTTTGTTTCATTTTATAAGTTATTTAAGACTTTGAAAGGCTACTGCGTGATCTGCATAAGAAATAACCAGGTTTTGTTTAAAAAACAATTAACGCTTCCGTGTAGAGTGTACAGTGTTGCCATACAATCAATAGAATTAAAAAAATTAATACTATGTAGGCATGGAATTGCTTCACACAACTATCAAAAAGAAAATTAACTAAATATATATTCGTGATGACATTGAATTTTATTGGTACGATTCATTTTGTAAGATTTTTCCAATGTGTTTTTCTAGTCTTAGAAAGTGTTTTATTATATCCACTTCTAAGCTAGACACTTATCTTAATTATTACCTATCTAGATATAGCCTATCTTATTTTCTTCTTTTCCAGTTCTAATTAATACATAAATAAATGATGAATTAATAAATGTGACAATCAAACAAGAGTAAATTTTTATCTATTTATTCCTATTGTACTCAGCTTATGTCTTGAGTCAGATTGGTCCGTAGTTTTGGTTCGAGTAGTTCTCGAGTGAGGTATCGCTGCAGTGATAATCTTTGGTACTTCCTTCGTGCGTAACAATCAGTTATCGCTATGTAGCCAAGATTGGTGTTTGCTGCGTCCGTATGCTAGGGTTGGAACTAAAGTATCCGTAGCTTTGTTAGTTCTCCGTAGGTTAAGTCGTTTTTCCGTAGACTAGAATGTGCTGGTCTCTCTAGACTAGCGTAGACTTGGAATTGACAGTCTCCGTAGACTTGGAATGCGTCTCTCTAGACTGGGAATTTACTGGCTCCATAGACTGGGAATGACTGGGAATTTACTAGCTCCGTAGACTGGGACCCTGGAATAATAAATCCAGTAAGACATTTGGACTTAAATTTCCTTCAACAATTTGCCAAAATAACAATAAAAAATAAAAAGAAAAAATTATTCTTTACATTATAATCAATTGAAATAATTTACTAATTTATCAATTATTGTGAATTAAGATTTATGCCAGTTAAATAGCAATAATTAAAACTAATGTTTATTAATTAGATTGAGTTGAATTATTATTTGGCATTTTTTATGTTCATAATAAATAATTAATAATAATTGTACCTAATTTAATATGAGAAGTAAATTACTTTGGCAAATGTAGAAGCATTAAAAATAGTTTGTACTTAATATTACAATAGTTGAGAATTGAGCAAAATGTTACTCGTCAAATGGCCTTTTAATTATTATAATAAATAATTAAATTCCTAATCCTGAAGTTGAAATATGTTGTGTAAAACTTGGTTGAAATATATTAAATATGCATTGAATTAGAAGAATAGTATTAACAAATGTTATACATTTTTTAATACTGTCAGAAGTTATCCCAACTTATGCAGTTTGGTCAATGTTGGCGGTTGGTCATGTTCTCAAACCTGGGAAACATGATGCAAGAAAAGTCTGGGGTGTGTACTGACTTTTCCAAAATGGGAAGTAACGTAATTCTGATTGTGAATAAGGATACTAATTCTAATAATAGTTTGTTATTATAATTAACTATATTAATAATGTTAATTGGAGGTAATTAGCTAATAAATCATATAAATATCAGTATATTTATGGCACTAGCTAATATGGCAATTAAGTATAATAAATATGGCATTATTAAGAATAATATTATACGAATAACTTGAGGGAATAATTATTAGTTATATATTTACCCAATGTTTCTTTAGCTAAGAAGATTTGGGGAATTGGTTTGGAGTTAATCCTAGGCTGTGTTATTTACTGTTTTTCAGAAATAGTGTTTATTTCTTTGTAATTAGTAAGTTGTATATAAATTGGAAGGTGTTATGTCTGCAATAAAGGTATTAATATTAATAATTGGTGAGAGTTTATAATCTAATTTTAGTTCACAATCACTAGCACTGTATCGGCACTCTTCACTCTGTTGTATCAGACTCGTTAATGTAGTTTAACCGGTAAAAATTATCCTTACAATCTTTGGGCGGAAACTAAACAAAGGGTAGGCCTAATTGTATTTAGCGCGTATGTTTCTAGAGTGTTGCCATAAGTTTAGAAATACCTTTGAATTTTTAATTGCGTTGTATTTGGTAGTTGTAATTGATTATTAATGATTAGTTGTTGTTAATTAATTATGCAATAATCGGGTTGCAACAATTTCATAGTAAATCTTTCAATTTTCCCTAAATTTCAATGCACGATCACCGCCATATCGACTCGTCTAGTGTAATAGCAATTTTGAGAATGGTGAGTGCCATATCTGTAGAGAGAGACAACACCGCCATGGCGAGCGCTACAGTGTAATACGGGCTTTACTAAAGCCCATATTACACTGTGGCGCTCGCCACGGTTTTGTTATTTTTCTCTCTAACTCCGCCCCTTTTCTCTCTAATAGCGAACAATTCCATGGCGAGCGCCATTAATTTGTGATCGCTCACTGCACGATAGAACGAACACCGCCACCGTTTTAGAGGTGATGAAATTGTCACTGAAACCTGCTAAAGAGATTTGAAGTAGTGGAAAATGTATTTTGTTTCATTTTAAAAGTTATTTAAGACTTTGTATGGCTACTGTGTGATACAAAAAAAAAGAATGAACGCTTCTGTGTAGTGTCCAGTGTTGCCATACAATCAATGAAAACAAACTTTTTAATATATAGGCATGGAATTATTATGAGGTTATTTAAACTCAACGTTGAAGGTTTTATCAGGTTTCAAGCTTTCAAGGCATGGAATTGCTTCACACAACTATCAAAAAGATAATTAACTAAATATATATTCGTGATGACATCGAATTTTAATGCTACGATTCATTTCATAGTAAATTTTTCAATTTTCCCTAAATTTCAATGCACGATCACCGCCATATCGACTCGTCTAGTGTAATAGCGATTTTGAGTATGGTGAGCGCCATATCTGCAGAGAGAGACAACACCGCCATGGCGAGCGCCATAGTGTAATATGGGCTTTACGTATTATATCGTCCAAAGGCAGTTCACCTTATTGATGCGTGCTTGAACAATGTGAAGAAAATGGCAATGATTATATTTTGTAAAAACATTAATATTTAACGTTAATCTGTACAAATAATTTAACTTGAAGAAGTAAGTGTATCAGTAGCGTGCAATGATCTCTCACATTAGTGCTGCTCAACTGGAAGAAGAGTAGATGATAATTAGGGTTGTGACAATATGCATTTAAAATCATAATAGCATAGATGAAACGAAATGTAATGGTATCGAATACCGCTGATTTAGTACAATTCAATACTCTATATTTCTCTCAATCTATAATATTTTCAGAATCTATGATTTTAAACGCATATTGTCACAACCCTAATGATAACTGTGCTGTTTTTAATAAAGGAATTAAAAGTATCACAGATACAAGATCAATGTGTTATTATTTCCTTGCTCCAATTAAGCATGACCACTTTGAGGGCAAAGTTTAAAACAGTTTAAAAACCTCTAAAATATACAAATGATATTGTCTTACTAATTTAAAATTTCTGTTATCTTTTCACTAGGAAAAGTGCCGCATGTTTCTATCACGCCAACATATAACTCCGTTAAAAATTAAACTATGATATCGTTACGCTAATTGATAATTTCTGTTATCTTTTCTCACTAAGCAAAGTACGCCGCACGTTTCTATCACGACAACACATAATTCCATCCGATATTAAACTATACAATTGATAATATCGTCACGCTAATTGATAATTTCTGTTATCTTTTCACTAAGCAGCGTACGCCGCACGTTTCTATCACGCCAACATATAATTCCATCCGATATTAAACTATACAATTGATATCGTCACGCCAATTTATATTTTCTGTTATCTTTTCACCAAGTAGCGTGCGTGCCGCACGTTTCTATCACGCCAACACATATTTCCATCCAATATTCAACTATAGGTACAATTGATATCGTCACGCAAATTTATAATTTCTGTTATATTTTCACTAAGCAGCGTGTCGCATGTTTCTATCACGCAAATACATAATTCCATCCAATAACAAACTATACAATTGATTTCGTCACGCTAATTTATATTTTCAGTTATTGTTGTACTAAGTTGAATGACGCACGTTTCTATCACGCCAACAAATAATTCCATCTGATATTAAACTATACAATTGATATCGCCACGCCAATTTATTTTTTCTGTTATCTTTTCACTAAGGAGCGTGCCGCACGTTTCTATCACGCCACACATAATTCCATACGATATTGAACTATACAATTGATATCGTCATGCCAATTTATATTTTCTGTTATCTTTTCACTAAGCAGCGTGCTGCACGTTTCTATCACGCCACCACATATCCATCCGATTTTAATACTTGAGTCAACATTTTTGAGTCAAAATAGTTGAGTCAAAATAGTTGAGTCAAAATATTTGAGTCAAATATTTGAGTCAAAATATTTGAGTCAAAATATTTGAGTCAAAATATTTGAGTCAAAATATTTGAGTCAAAATATTTGAGTCAAATTATTTGAGTCAAAATATTTGAGTCAAAATATATGAGTCAAAATATATGATTCAAAATATTTGAGTCAAAATAATTGAGTGAACGTGCACGCAAATTCCTTTTTTAAAGCAATTTAGACAGTTGCGTGAACGTGCACGCTAATTTTTTTACATTTTTGCGTGTTTTAGACAGTTGCGCCAAGAAATTCCATAAAATACCACTTTTCCAAGGTTCAGTCAACTTAGTAGCGTGGGCGTGCACGCAAATTTCTTTTTTCCGGCTTTTAGACAGTGGCGTGAGCGTCCACGCTCACGCCGACTATCAATTCATTTCCGTCTTTTAGATACTGCCCCATAGGTATATTAAATTTTTGGGGCAATTTTTATCCCAAAAATTTCAAATTCTCTCCAAAATCTAGTCTGCACTCTGCACAAACTGGTAGTGGACACTGGACAAGTGGTAAAGTGTTTGTAGTCTCATAGAGATCTCTTATTCTGTTTGTAGCAAAATTATTTAAAATTTTTCGGAGAGGATATCCCAAATAGGTATCTCCCCAGTCCAGACTGTCCAGTCTGCAGAATATGGAACATTTTTCCAAGACTCTCTTCGGGAGTTTTTAATTTAATTTTAGAAATTGGAGATCTCTGTGGGAGCTCTTGAACCATGTAGGTATAAGAGTAATAAGACCATGTTTCAAAGTATGGACAAAGTCGCCACTCGCCAGTATATTATATTGGTGACTTTTGAGGGGTGAAATTAGTTGAGAAACTTGTAAATAACAAGTGAATCACTCATTAAATAGTCTCAAGAGATGCACATGCATCAGACGACAGACTTGAAGAATAAGGATGTTTTCAAATGTAAAATCTTCACTAGGAAATCTAATTTCTTCTTTAAAGTATCATAAATGTGGCGACCTGGATCCATTTTCTCTCTAAACTGGCGACTTTCCTGCCACTCTTGGAAACATGGGTATAAGAGTATGTCAGTTAAAGCCAATTAATTGGCTTAGATTTAAAATGGTCAAATCTCAGATATGTGTAATTGTCTGTAAATTTTGAATTAATTCCTATGTTCCCATGTTAATTTTGGCTTGAAATCTTCAAAAAATAAGCCAAATTGGCTCAGATTTTGTGTAAAATTTTGGCTCAAAAATTGGCTTACAATTTTCCAGCCTCTGAAACATGGTTCTTGAATTAATTCCTATGTTACCATTAATTTAGCTGCGGGAGATTCTGAATCTGCTACTGACTCGGTACATGAATTACCGGAACGGATCATGAATTACTGGAACGGAGTTGTTTTATTGAGAAATATTCCTATTTATGTAATCTAGTTATACACTTGGTCGACATATGGTCTTAATGAAATCATATTTAATCATTGTACACTCGTTTCATCTCGTCATCGCTAAAAAATGTATGATACATCATACATGTAACATAGACAGAAATTTTACAAGAGTACCTTATATGCTGAAATTAGTTTTCTTTATAGGATATCTGTCGCGGGACTCCGCGTTTCTGCCGAAGCCGTGTTGTGAATAAAACAGGTTCGGAGAAAAGCACATATATTGAAGACGTCTGTCTGGTGTACAGTAACTGAAATAACATTATTTATTTAGAAAAAGAAAAATGATCACATTATATAAAGAAAGAGTTTAACTAATAATACATTAATGATTTAATCGTTTAACCATTATTTACTAGGTATTATATATTAATATATAAAATATATTTAATACAACTTAACATTAAATACCGTAAAACCTATTTTGAGAAATAGATTAGTCTGCCAAACAAATAGGTATTATTTTCTACGAATGAAGAGAAAATTAATAGTTTTCTATGAAATCTCTTTTAAGAAAGGGATACTACCTAATACAAAAACTTAGAAGAGATAAATGTAAATGAAGACTGAAATATTATCAATAATTATTAACGAATGTGATGATGACACAAACTATTAAAGAATTAGGTATTTGACGTTATAGGTTCTGTTCTAGGCACAACTGAGTTAGGTATTTATACATTTATAAAGCAATAAAACAATGGAAAAATACTAATAAAAGTGAATGCTATCTATCTATTTGGATTATTTGATTTCTAAAATAACTTACATCAAGGTTGGGGTCTATACTACAGTATTTTGAGGTGAGGATTGTCAGGAGTTAGATGTGAGTACCTCTATAGCATAAGACTGGCACTCTGACTGAAACGACTTTACGTTGGTTAACATTTACACTCTAGAATAAATTCAAATAGTACCTAAATGAAAAATGACCAAAATGTTTACATAACTATATAGCTACTAATGATAACTTAATATTTATCTGATATAAAGAAAATATATATTTCCAGAACACTCCCCACTTCCAGTTTTATCGAAATAAACTGGACAAATCAATGAAATCATAAACACATAAATACTTAATCTATTGGCAATATCAATACTAGATCATGGATTGATCTCTGCAAAACTTTCGAGTTGGATAGTTTAAGACTTGCACTTCTAACGTGTCCATCCTTACTAACTTTAACATCAATCACTCTGGCTGAGGGCCAACAGTTTCTTTTCTCATTTTTGTTTCTGATTAACACAAAATCACCAACAGATAAATTTCTTCTTCTAGTAGTCCACTTCTTCCTATTTTGCAATGTTTGAAGATAACCTCTTCGCCATCTTATCCAGAATTGCTGGAGTAAGAATTGAACCCGCCTCCATCGTCGCTTACCATATTCAAGTAAGTCCTCGGCACTGAACTGTTCTACCGAAGGAGGGTTTGGTGATTCTTTCATCGTAAGCAGCGCTGCAGGAGTTACAGGAGCAGGATCTTCCGGATCGTTGGAAACTTCCCATAGCGGTGTATTATTGACGATAGCTGCAGATTCTTGGAGGAACGTATGGAGCTCGTCGTAGGAGAGGGTCCGCTGATGGAGCAAAGCTAATGAGCAGTCCAAGACCTTCTTTATAGAACCAATTTTGCGTTCCCAAGCGCCTCCGCAGTGGCTAGCGGCTGGGGGGTTGAATATCCATTGTATGTTCTTATTTAGAAGCTCATCTTTAATCTCTTGAACATTTACAGCAGACTCGGCTACCATTTGATTCCTTGCTGAAACAAAGTTCGTGCCGTTATCGCTTCTGATCAGTTTCACAGTTCCTCTGATCGCTATGAAACGTGCAAGTGCATTTCTGAAGGCAGAGGTGTCCATAGAGGGTAACATTTCTACGTGAATGGCACGTGAAACAAGGCAGACTGCTATCAGTACCCAAACCTTCTTGGAAGAACTGTATCTTCTGGTGTTCTTTCCATTTTGAATGATGTAAGGTCCGAATACGTCGAGTCCGACGTTGCTGAAGGGAGGAATTTCTTCTAGTCTGTCCTCAGGTAAATCAGCCATAAATTGAGTCATTGTTTCAGCACGTAGTTTTCTGCAAGTCACGCAGCTTTTTATCATACGTCTGATATATTTCTTACCGTTCAAGATGTGTATGTATACTTGTAGTTATAAAATCTTCAGACCGGTTTGTTATTTGAAGTTAATTATTTTGTGACTTTGAAATAAAACAGTGTCATTGGATATTTCCCTTCTGCTCAAATGTTTGTGGTTTTAGAATGGTTGTTTGACAATAATATTTATTGCTTTAAGAGAGTGAATAAGAGTTTCAAACTCTGTTACATGTAATGCATTTGGTGAGGGTAATTAACCACCTACTGTTTTCTCTAGACCAGAGGTTTTCTGTGGTTTACTTTATAGAAATAACGAGCTTTTGAGGTTTCATGTATCCTAACAGATATCAAGTTTAATGTTTCTTTTCAGTGAGAAAGTAATTAGTTTAGTCGGAAATATAGGAGGAGTTATTTTTGAATTGGTCAGTTTCTATTAGTTGAGGGTAGAATTAGGGACAGCCTACAGGAGGGTTGAGAACCAATCGGAATTGGAGAAGTGAGATCAGCGGATCTTACGTTTGGATTTGGGTGGAGTTTTAGATGAATCTGGGGAGTATATAAGCGGTGGATTGAGATTATGAAGGGGTGCTACTCTGTCTGTCGTCACTCTCTGCTTACAAGAGTGTCTTAAGTAGTTTACCGGTCTGGATAAGACCCCGGCGGGGTGAAGTCTTCTCTCACCCCAGCCTTAGGTGACCATCGCAGGACTTAGTCGATGAAGATCTCCGCCCGTCATAGTGGTGGAGATAGGATCCTTAGCAAGTGGCTGAATCTTGCAATTCAATGGATCCCGGCAGCAGAGGTTGTATTCTTTATGGTAGAGTCGAAGCCAAATGAGACGGGATGTGGGAACCAAGAACTGAAGTCTATTGCAGAATAACTTCTCATGTTGCAGAGCAGACATTCAATAAGCAGTAGGAGTCTGAAGCCAGAGTTACCATCATCGTACCGAGATTTGCACGAGTTGTCGTCCACGTCAATTAACAAAGTTCCAGTGGAGGACTTCAGCCGTTCCCAATACTAGTACTAGTACAGTGGTTCCGAAGAGTTTTCAGCCACATCAACTCCATTAGAAATTCAGTAACCTCATCTGTATTTCCTCAGAGATTGTGTCAGTGTTTGTTTGTGAAAAGTATACTCTCAACCTCCAACGATTGACCCATGTTGTAAGTTAAACTCCTCCATAGGTAGATATTTGATTAATTGAATTAAATGTACGATGTATATGTAGGATTTACTATTTCTCGAACCTTTTGTCTGATCGATTACTTAATTAGAGTACACTTAATATAAACTATGAATGTGTTTTATTTAACCTTGTTATTTTGGTACGATATTTGATTTGATGTTATTTAACGAAGTGATGGAATTAATGATTATTATTGACAATAACGTAAACAGTAAATTAAACAAATTGATTATTCTTTCTAGGGAGAATCGTAACCCACGTAAACAAATGCCCGCTCGGCACTAATTAATAACCACGCTACCATGTGAAAGAAAGAACTTAAATACTGGAAATATTGAATATGACTATGGAAAGAAAGAAATGCCTGCCCATACGGCAGAAATAAGAAACACACCCCCCCCCCTCAGGACCCCCGAACATACATTGGTGGCCTAGCGTTGGGATAATCAATTTGTCTTATGTTGCAAATCGTACCAGAAAACAAGGAACATAGGTTGATTTATTTTCATTTCATTGTATTGTAGAATGTTTTGTCTTTATTTCTTTTATTAATGATGTGTAATTTTTTTTTGATGTTGTAATAATTTGAAGGATATTAAGTCATTGCAAAGTTAGGTCCCGAATCGAAGGGCAGGGAATATAACTCAGAGGTACAGATTGTTGGAAAGCTAGAGATATAATGGAAGAGGTAATTAATAGTGGTGAATAATTATATTATTTTGAAGGCAGAGTCAGGAATTTATAGAGCTCAGTTAGATGGAATAATAGTAACAGAAGTGATACTTATGGTATAGGAGGTTAGGTATGCGGAATAGCGTCGGTACTTGAGTATCACCGTAGAGAAGCTTAGGGACCCCTACTGTTTCAACTAGTGGTGTTAGCGATGGTACATGTCATTAGGATACTATAAACGGGAATTTAAAGTTCGTGCAAGTTAGTTTGAGGGTAGGTAACTGTATCTTCAGGGAATATTTATATTTGAGTATCAACTAGGATAGGCAATGGATATAAGGGATAACTGATAACTGCGTATTGATATATGAATTAATTGATCACTAATTTGATATAGCAATTTACCCGAGGGTCCAGTTGCAACTTTGAAAGGTTGTATTCTTTATTGATGGATTATCAGAATATCTATGACCACTGTCAGATAGGGAGGTTCAGAACTGTATATTTTTAATAGTCGGGCGTAGCCAGGGATAGAAGGTATTTTGAGATACGGAAAATGGTCTAGAATTGAGGGAGGTATTTTGAGGAATTGCCTAGAGTAGAGACAGGGATTTGAGGAAGCCTGAGATTGAGGCAGAGATTTTGAAGAGTCAGTAATAGCAAAGATAGACAGAGGCAAATGATGAATTGTCGGGCATATGAAGTTGAATTGAATCTCTCTAGAGTAATATTGAAGTGTACACTTAAATAATGGAAAGTCCATATGGTGGAGGAGAGCACAACTATAATAGGAGTTGATTGCATACCTCAGGTCGTGTCCCTCTACTGTAAAGAAGTATGAGGAGGTTGAATTTGTTATGACTGGTGCCGTCTTAATTTCATTAATCCTTTTGGCCAATTTAGGTGTTTTTTGTAATTAATTGCTTTCGGGCACGGCTTTCGTGAAAACGATATTCCTACGGGATGCCAAGATGCGTCAACTGTTTTGGGCAAGTGAAGCTAGCTTGCAGTGTTACGACCGGTTGAAAGGTAATAGAGACCTTGTTGATTTTAGACTCAGAGATGATTGCAAACTAACGAAGAAAGTTATGTGGAGCCCAGTGCCTAGTTTTCTCAGAGAAATAGAGAAGTTGCTAAATGACAATTGAAAGGGAATTCTTGATATTAGAATAGTGATAGGATAGTTCAGAAATAGGGAAGTTACATAAGGACCAGAGGATAGGTACAGTTAGTGGTACTCAGGCGTAGGGAACCAATTTAATGGTGCAGATGTTATTGGGAAAGATGAATAGTGGTGAAGTTAACCACAGGTTGTAAACATAAGTGAGACTTGTTTCGTATTTGAAGGGACTGACAGGAAATTACTAATTAGTGAGGAATTTATTGTGAGCTATGAAGGAAACTTCAATTTTGAGAATTGATTAAAGTAAAGTAAATTATGAATCTTTAATCCAAACATCTAAATTAAATTAGGATAAAATGGTAACTCATTTATACCTTTTTAATCTTAAGATAATTATGTAATTAATTTTAAGATGGTCAGACGAAGGTTCGTTAGGTAGGCTAGCTTTAATATGTAATGAGCACTATATGTAATATTATGCATTTGCATTGTAAGAAATAATCTGGAGGAATTTCTGTTGTAATGAAATTGGAGTATAAAATGGAGTCACCTATGTAGTTTCTGTCATTGGTAGACATGAAAAATTATTGAAATAGGAACAGAGAATTGGAAAAGGAATTTTGATATGTTCATTGTCATTTTGAATGAATGATTTTTAAAATGTGTTTGACAGATATATGGAGATGGGTCAGAGATAAAGAATTGTCATTATCGGAAAAGGTTGATTAAATGTAGGTAGAGTTACAATAAGAAAGGTGTCATTGTAGTTTGATAATTAATGTACGCTCATTTAGTTTAAGGTAATTTTTAAGGATAAATAATTTAAGGATATTTTTCTCCATTGTAATAATAATATTGTCACGACTCGAATAATATTACCCACATAAAATTCATATTAGTTTGAACAAAGAATTACATTGATTAATTTGTTTTTGGTGATATTGTGTTGCTTCTGATTTTATTATTTTTTGTATTAAATAATATTGTGTTTTGATTTTGGAAATAATTTTGATACTAGGATGCTATTATTTTGGGACTTTTTTTTTTGTAATGGTTATATTTCTAATGAGCACAAGGGAAGTAGGTATTCGTAACGTCAGATGGTCGAGGCTTACCGTTTTCTATGAATATTTCTACTTAACTTTGAAGGGAGTACCAAGATAAATTGTAACGTACATGTAGTGTGATGAAGAACCAGGGTAAATTTTTTCCGGTCTGAATATTTTTTCCACAGAGGGGGTTATGTATACTTGTAGTTATAAAATCTTCAGACCGGTTTGTTATTTGAAGTTAATTATTTTGTGACTTTGAAATAAAACAGTGTCATTGGATATTTCCCTTCTGCTCAAATGTTTGTGGTTTTAGAATGGTTGTTTGACAATAATATTTATTGCTTTAAGAGAGTGAATAAGAGTTTCAAACTCTGTTACATGTAATGCATTTGGTGAGGGTAATTAACCACCTACTGTTTTCTCTAGACCAGAGGTTTTCTGTGGTTTACTTTATAGAAATAACGAGCTTTTGAGGTTTCATGTATCCTAACAGATATCAAGTTTAATGTTTCTTTTCAGTGAGAAAGTAATTAGTTTAGTCGGAAATATAGGAGGAGTTATTTTTGAATTGGTCAGTTTCTATTAGTTGAGGGTAGAATTAGGGACAGCCTACAGGAGGGTTGAGAACCAATCGGAATTGGAGAAGTGAGATCAGCGGATCTTACGTTTGGATTTGGGTGGAGTTTTAGATGAATCTGGGGAGTATATAAGCGGTGGATTGAGATTATGAAGGGGTGCTACTCTGTCTGTCGTCACTCTCTGCTTACAAGAGTGTCTTAAGTAGTTTACCGGTCTGGATAAGACCCCGGCGGGGTGAAGTCTTCTCTCACCCCAGCCTTAGGTGACCATCGCAGGACTTAGTCGATGAAGATCTCCGCCCGTCATAGTGGTGGAGATAGGATCCTTAGCAAGTGGCTGAATCTTGCAATTCAATGGATCCCGGCAGCAGAGGTTGTATTCTTTATGGTAGAGTCGAAGCCAAATGAGACGGGATGTGGGAACCAAGAACTGAAGTCTATTGCAGAATAACTTCTCATGTTGCAGAGCAGACATTCAATAAGCAGTAGGAGTCTGAAGCCAGAGTTACCATCATCGTACCGAGATTTGCACGAGTTGTCGTCCACGTCAATTAACAAAGTTCCAGTGGAGGACTTCAGCCGTTCCCAATACTAGTACTAGTACAGTGGTTCCGAAGAGTTTTCAGCCACATCAACTCCATTAGAAATTCAGTAACCTCATCTGTATTTCCTCAGAGATTGTGTCAGTGTTTGTTTGTGAAAAGTATACTCTCAACCTCCAACGATTGACCCATGTTGTAAGTTAAACTCCTCCATAGGTAGATATTTGATTAATTGAATTAAATGTACGATGTATATGTAGGATTTACTATTTCTCGAACCTTTTGTCTGATCGATTACTTAATTAGAGTACACTTAATATAAACTATGAATGTGTTTTATTTAACCTTGTTATTTTGGTACGATATTTGATTTGATGTTATTTAACGAAGTGATGGAATTAATGATTATTATTGACAATAACGTAAACAGTAAATTAAACAAATTGATTATTCTTTCTAGGGAGAATCGTAACCCACGTAAACAAATGCCCGCTCGGCACTAATTAATAACCACGCTACCATGTGAAAGAAAGAACTTAAATACTGGAAATATTGAATATGACTATGGAAAGAAAGAAATGCCTGCCCATACGGCAGAAATAAGAAACACACCCCCCCCCCCTCAGGACCCCCGAACATACATGTAGACCGCTGGTTCGTAGGGTTCCATGGGTTAAATGTCCACCCTGATGGCATATTTGCTCATGGTGGTACCTAGTTAGAAGTTCAGTGACGATATGATTTTCTGGAAGCAAAATCGGATGCTTGCTGTCTGCTGGAATGGTTGAATGGCGAAGGCGCCCTCCTACACGAAGCAATCCTGTGTCATCGATGAATGGAGATAAATCATTCAGTTTGCTGTTTTCTGGAAGCGAGCCATGTTTCGAAATGTGCTCTATGATGTCACCAAAGGTCTCTTTTTGTGCTATCTTGATCAGGATTTCTCTGGACTTACTCAGGGTTCTTGGACCTTCTCTAGGAGCCAAATGAACTCCTCTTTTTTGACGCATAACGTCGATGTTCGATTGAACTTCCAGTAATTTGTTTGTCACTCTGCAAGCTTTGATCCAAGAGTTAACTCTGCTGCACATCATTGAGATTTCTGAAGGTTCTTTGACGCACACTTGAAGCGTTTGGCAGTTCTTAAGCGTCTCTGGTAGCTCGTTGACTTCTGAATCAGTGATCTCTGTGTTTTCAGAAGAACTTTCGCGCAGAAAGGCAGGTCCTTCAAACCAAGCAGATCGATTTAATTCATCTGGTGTTTGTGGACGGCTGCTGATGTCTGCAGGATTTACATTTGTCCTTACGTACTTCCATTGATGTTTTCTTGTCATAGATAATATCATCTTGATTCTTCTCGTTACATAATTGGAAAACTGCCTCTTGGTGTTGTGCAGGTAACCTAGAGTTACTCGACTATCCGAGTAAAAGGTCACGGATGAAATATCGTAGCTAAGTTCTTTCGACACATTGTTGTACGCAATCGTCGCCTCTAAAGCTGCACAGAGCTCTAGACGAGGTATGGTAGTTGCAGATCTTGGAGCTACTTTGGCTCCACCAGTCACAAATGCAAGATGAACGTTGCCCATTTCATTTACTGATTTTACGTAAATCACAAAGCCGATAGCCTCTTCAGACGCATCGCAGAAGACATGGAGCTCTTTACTAGAGTTTACGAATTGATCATTTGGAATATAGCAGCGTGGAATTTCTAGAGATGACAAGCTCACTAAGCTTTGCTTCCAGTTTTCCCACTTTCCAAGGAACTTTTCAGGGAGGGGATCGTCCCATCCATACTGTTCTAATTCAGTATCAGCGTTCTTCTTTGGGGGTAAGATCATCCTTTGAATAAGTCTAGCTGTGAGGGCAATAGGTGCAACAAATCCAAGAGGATCGTATAAGGAATTGATTACAGAAATCACTCCTCGTTTAGTGAATTTTCTTTCTGGGATGCTTACTTCAAAGGCGAAAACGTCCTTTTCTGGTTTCCAAAGGATCCCGAGTGTTCTTTGCGAAGGTATCTCTTCGTATCTGAAATTGTGATTGCAATTTGATCTTTCACTCTCTGGGAACGCTTGTAAGACTTCTCTAGAACTAGAGTGAACCTTATGTAGCCTTACGTTGTATTTACTTAGAGCAGCAATGGCTTGCTCAAGCGTCTTTACAGCTTCACTTGCACTGTTCGATGAACTAAGACCATCGTCAACGTAGAATGCGTTCTCTATGTAGCTTTTCGCTGGGTCATCGTTTGTTAGATCCTTAGCTACAAACCTAAGACAGAAGTTCGCGACAGCGGGGCTGGAGGTGCAACCAAAGATGTGCGAATTACTACGGTACTGTACCAACTTATTTCTTGGAGAATTATTAGAGTACCAGTAGAAGCGAAGATAGTCCCTATGTTCTACTGGTACCTTGAAGTTGTTAAACATTTTGTTGATGTCTGCAACGAAGCCTATTAAGCCTTTTCGGAATCTGATCAAAACTCCTCGAAGATCGTTGTTGAAGTCGGGTCCTTTAAGCAGCACGCTATTCAAACTTACACCTGAATATTCTGCAGATGCATCAAAGACTAAACGGATCTTCTGTTTCTTGGGATGAACCACGGGGAAGACCGGTAGCCACCAGGCAGCTCCTTTACTTACTGTGAGATCAGATGCAGGAACCTCTTCGACATATTCTTCGTCTATGTTCGTTTGCATTGATGATACGCATGCTTCAAGTCTTTGTGGATGATAACTGCTGAGTCGTTTCAAAGTGTTTTTGGTCCTCAACAAAACTGCTTGTTGATTATTAGGAAGATTTCCTATTTCTCTCAGTGGAAGAGGTACGACTATGTTACCATACTTATCAAAATTCACATTTTCTGACATAGTTTTTAAGAAAAGTTCATCTTCAACCGAGAGGCCATCGTTCATATCATCAGGGAACTCTTGAAATACATTATCTTTCAAGATTCTTTGTTCTTTTAGTGCTGGAGTTTGGAAATTTTGCTTTACATCAAAATGTTCATGACTTACTGAAGTTTTCAGGACAGTGAACTGATCAGTACGGAAGTCTTCACATGTATTTCCAACTGCTGCCCATCCTAGAGAAGTTTTGTGAATGAATGGAGCCTTCTTCGTGTAGCATTGAGTTTGCATGGCTTCGCTACAATCACGTCCTATGAGCATGAGGACCTCTGCATCGTGATTTATTTCGAGGAAATTCTTAGCGTATCTGGCTGTATGAGGAATTTTCCTGATTATATGAGGAGTTGCAATGTCACACTTGGTATCTGGAATGTTTTGATTTGTATATGCTGGGGGCATATTTATTGTGTTACCATATCTGACTCCTCTTACTCTGAGTCCTGTTACCACCATTTCTGATGATGTAGTCTGACAACCTTTTACTGTAGACAGCGTGATTCCTTGAATTGGGTACTGTTTGTCGAAAAAATGAGGAACTTTCGGATCTACTTATTAAATTGCCCTTTTCCTATGGGATTGATAGTAAATTATCACCTATTTTCTAAGTAGATGAGGCTTGTTAATAAACTTATCCCATAGAGCAAATTAAGTCTCCGGGTTCTTTAACAATTATTTGTATTTCTTAACTTGAAGAGACTTGGAGGTAATTGATTGAATTCTATTAAACTGACAAATGACTAAACGGTAAAAGTTTTTAGGAAGTAAATTAAACACAAGGAAGTTTTAAATGGGTGTACTTATATTAAAGTTCAAATAGTACAGAGTTCTAAGACTTACGCACAAGTCTTCAAATAACACAACACAAGTTTTAAATAAACTAGCGGTTGAGTAAACTTAAGGGTTTAAAATAAACAAGGGTCTGAGTAGCCAACTCACGAAACCCGTGGATGGACAAGTCCGACCGGACTTGGTCCGACCAACCAGTCTTCAAGAGACCATCGCGAACTATGAACACTTTAGTTAGGTGCCAATGGTATTTAAAGGATGAACTGGAGAGTCCGACCTTCCAGTGAGTGAATAAACTTCTGTTAAGGTACTGATAGTACTTTTCAAAGATGTTTTTCTACTCACTGCAGATAGAAATAACACACAATGCATTATTCAAATTTAACACGCTAGTGGTAATGGCTTTCTATACGATTAACATATAGATCGATCAGATTTACTAATAGTTCATTTTAGTGAAACCTGATTTACTAATAAACATCCAAATTTAAGCATACTATTTCAGAGTCCTGTTTAACCTATACATGATCAGAAATGTTACAAGTTCCTAACTATTAATTAAGTATTTCAATTAGAATAATTGAAGTACTTACTTAATTCTTTTTAAATTAATTAAGTATTAATTTCAATTCTATCTATAGAAAAAGAACTCAATATTCTAAGTTGTATAACTGATTTACAAAGTTCATGAAGTTATATAACTTAGTACAAATTATAAAGTTATATTCTGAGTTACAAGTTATAGCTCTGGGTTACAAGTTATAAAGTTATGTTCTGAGGTTACAAGTTATATTAGCGGCTTACATCAAAGCTATTCGTTTATAATTATATTCGAGCTCCTAGCGAGAATAACATGACCATAAATTTAAATAGCATTTCCTTCTAATGAACAGTGTACAAGATTAAAAAGATTATGTCTGATTAAATGATTATCAAATTATAGAAATTGAAAGATTAAGTAAAGATACAAGTTCAGCGTATTAACAATCCTTCTATTGTTAATATCACTCCCCCCTTCGTGTTTCAACCGACTTGTCGGTTGAATTTCAATTTCTAAACCCATATTATCGAAATCCAATCGAAAAATATCTTAACAAATTTCGAACAACACTCGGAAAACATCCTATGAAATTTCTTAAAATTTCTAAGTCCGAAACATAAATTATATCTATTAAAACAAAAGAAAGTTCAGATTAAATTTGATTTGCTAAATAGATCAGTCTTTTCATCATAAAAATTGGGTGTATAAAAGTATGATGACAAGACAATTCATATCCTATAAGTAATCAGGAATTCTACCTCTGGTCACGATATTAAATCAAAATAGATTGAAAATTTATAAGTTATTCTACTCATATTCAGAAACATACATCAAAAATATATTTTCATTTTATGGGATTTATTTAACTAATAAAGATATTCAAATATCTAACCTTGTTTATAATTATTCAAAATTGAACCTTAAATCCCATTTCAATTAGTTCTAAAATTCAAAACATGAAATATCAAATCTCAAAATTCAAGTTGAACAATTATAAAACTTCAATCTATAACTGCTAAATTTATATTTTAATTTTTTTTTTAAATAAAAGTAACCATTACCTTTCTAAAAATTAAATATATATATGTTCTCAATTCTTAAACACTTAAATGGAAATAGTATCCAGGTGAATGTCTAGTCATTGAAAACACCCTTAAAGTTTTTCTTCAAAATATAAAGTTCGTTTAATACTTTACTGCAATATAGTCCAACTATAAACATCTTACTTTCATTCAAGAACCAAAATTATAATGCTTACAAATAAGATTATCAATAAAATCTAAGCATACGATTATAATATATCTACTATTATTATATCTTCTACTTCAAGCATCGTAATTTGAAACGTCGGAAATAAAGTTAAGTAATTTTCAAATGAAATTAATTTCAAAATCAATAGAGATTAATTACTTTTCATATTTCCAATGAATATAATCTATAATCAATAGAACTTAGTTAACTTTTACATCTCAAATGAATATAAGCTATAGTCAATAGAACTTAATTAACTTTTATATCTCAAATGAATATAATCTTACATCAAAATCGAAACTTCATTATAGTTTATTCTAATTCCAAAATATTCATTTCAAAATATATGAGTATAACTAAATTCGTTATTACTTATCTTAAACTTCTCTTTTCTTAAACTATGGTTATATATGTTATGTAATATCATATGAGCTATATTATTTGTTAGTATTCATCTATACTATTGTTAGCTTTACATAACTTATTTTTATTCGTATTGAATAAACATATTCAGATTTCGTTTAAAATATTCAATGAAATTAAAAGTTACTTTAAATCAAATGTTCAACTTCGAAATCTGTAAACTATCAAATGAAATCTTAAGTAATCCTTTAAAGAATTAATTTTCAAATAAACATCAATGATTAAATGCTCATAACCTGAATGTTTCAATAAGCAATTAATATATAAACTTTCTTTAAAGTAAATTCAAAGTATAGAAATCTAAGATAATTGGACTAAAGTAATAATCCAAAATTTAGAATAATAAGATCAAGGTGAAATGATCTAAATGTGTCGGTACCATCAGAGAAGACTTCTCAAAGTAGGTACATGAGAGTTGAAGCCCCCATGTTCATTCTCCTCCTTCAGAATGAATGGTTCCCTCAGGTTACCGGGCATTGGTTTGTGACGTCACCAAGTATGACTGCAAAGTCGTCACCAAGTATGACTGTGAAGTCATCATCAAGTATGACTGTGAAGTCATCATCAAGTATGACCGTGAAGTCATCATCAAGTATGACTGTGAAGTCATCATCCAGTATGACTGTGAAGACATCAACAAATATGAAAGGGAAGTCGTCACCAAATATGACTGAAGTCGTCACCAAGTATGCTCCACTGATCAGCCTTCTCGTCACCAGGCGTAGCTCGGCTTATCCTTTTCGGATCAACAAGTTACTGGTGTTGGATTGTTCCAACATCTGGTTTGTTATTGCTCTGCTCCAGTTTCTCGAGAGATGTTTTTCAAGTTTTGGGAATAAAATAAATCAGCATTAATTTAAGTATAATTAGGATTATATTTTTACCTAACTATTACTTTTTAGACTTACAGTTGAAGGATATTACTTATTTTACATTGCTAAAACATGATTGTTTTAATTATTTCCAAAATTTTGTACAATGATTCTACAAAATTCTTTAATATTATAGTATTGTTATAATCCTTCAAGTAATATTATAGTTTGATAATATATATCTCACATAACATTTATTTCAAACATACCTCATTCAGTTTACAATACATATTCCTATTATTATAAAACTGTAAAGAAGGGGTTAATTTATATATATAACATATTTTTCACTTAAAACTAGGTTCATGAAAATCTTGGACACAATCAAAACTGTTATGTTT
Organism: Caprella mutica; assembly: GCA_947561585.1. Taxonomy (NCBI): domain Eukaryota; kingdom Metazoa; phylum Arthropoda; class Malacostraca; order Amphipoda; family Caprellidae; genus Caprella; species Caprella mutica. Next base: position 144,315 of record CANNZV010001101.1, read on the forward strand.
CTTTTTATTGTTACGTTACTTTACAAGATTTTCACTTATAGTGATAAATTCATAGTAAAATCAAGTAATTCACCTTCAACCGATGTCTTGCCCATAACGTCAGATCGTCAGATGGATGGGGTTCATTGCTTTTGGTTAGCCTCCTTTACGTGTGTTTCTGCAATTACAGGTGAACTTTACTAGCTTATACAAGAAACTTACATCTTACATAGATTATTTATCTACTATTACATTACATTTCATCAATAATTATAAGTGTTAGTCAACATAATTTTCTTAATTACTCTTAACTTACAAACACACAGTTATTTATATATATTTTATGTTTCACTAAACATCAATTCATTATATATATATATATATAATTTACATTTCTTTAAACATCAGTGTATATTGTAGTTACCCTTAAGAGTTAATGTTATTGATCTAACCATTGAAAGAAATTAATTGAACACAAACTATGTCGTTTTTTAGCTTTTCATTATATTTCGTTATGTTCCTTTTATAATCATAAATTCTCGTACAGAATTAAATCTCATTATTTTTTTCATTTGCTTTAACTCAAGTTTAATGTATTCATTTACTTTTCCAAGTAATAATTTAAATATCATCAAGATTCTTGTTATCATTAAACTCAATTCTCAAAAATATTTTCGTAATTCCCATTTATCATTAAAGAGTCTTTTACTCTTATTTCAGTATCATTAAATTTTTCAAACGTTTTCTTTATTTGAATCCATACATTATTTATTAAATTATTTAACTGTCCCTTTTAAACTCAAACTTTTTAATTACATTTAAACTGCTATACTGAGTTTAATTAATAAATTCATATACGTAACATGAACGTATTTTACAATTCTCGTTACATTTATTTTTATGAAATAAATCCGTTCTATTCGATCGTTTTTATTATTTACGATTTCATTTTAATCCTTTTTATACTCATGTTAAATCAACTACATTCATTCTTTTATAAATCTGGAAATATTACTGTTCCCCCTTGAAATTTTTCTTTAGAAGAAGATTTTCTTCTCAGGGTATTTTTTGTACTCTGGTTGACCTTTGAACCTGCAATTACTGTTTTCTCTTAGTAATATTTACCCTTACAGCTTAGAATGAATATTCTTTATGTATTAGGAATATCCCCTTTTTTCAAATATCAACATATAAATTATTATACATCTTAATTTATAACTTTCTAATATATTTATCTCACAATTCCATGTATAATCACACTTAATTACACTTCAATCCATTATTGTAATCTTTTTTGGGGTCTAATTTTATTCTTCACTCTGAGAGGAATAAATAGAATGTTCCCCTGAGATTATTCTGAAATTCTTTAGAGTCTATTTTATTCTTCGTTCTGAGAGGAATAAATAGAATGTTCGCCTAACTTATGTTTGGAAATTCTTTAGGGTCTATTTTATTCTTCATTCTGAGAGGAATAAATAGAATGTTCCCCTTAAGATTGATTCAAACATTTCCTTCATAACAGAATGGTTATATATTTATATATTATCATATATAAAAGTTTTAACGAACTATATTTTTCAGCAATTATTTTATATATCATTGTACATAAACATTAGGATTTAAGTACATGAATATTATATTGCATGTTTTCATTATTCATTATACATTCAATAATATTCGACTATTTATTTAGAATTCATTTCTAAATTTATATATCAAGAATTCAGTATCTTTATTTTAATTAACAAGTACAAACATTTTTATTTATCATCTTGAAAATCAAAAATTCAACATAAAATATTACACTTCTATTATAAATAAAAGTATTCAAATTAAAGGTGAAATAATATTAATTGAAATATTTGCTTCGTATCTTGTTATCATTCAAATCATTCGTTAAACCCTCCATTTGTTATGGTGTTTCAAATATTAGTTCCTTCTACATCTTGGATTGTATTACAATACAGTTCATAGAGAACAGTAGATTGATTTACTGCATGTCATTTAATTATAAATAACTATTAATTCTTATTCATACATTGTTCTTTCAGGTTCTAATTCCCACACAAGTAATAACTTATATTATTACTTCAGCTCCTCAAATTTATCATATTATTAAATTATGATATACACTTATTTCATGCCATTAATTCCATGATTTTATTGCGACGAAGAACCTGTAACTCATTCATATATCAAACATTACAGTTATCATTAAAAGAAATCATCAAGAGCTCTCTTTCAAACTCATTTATTTTATCAAATAATTAATTAAATAATTAATTATTATTTCTGAGTAACCTACTGGAATAATCACTTTAATTCCTATATCTTTTATTCTCCATATAATACTCATTATTTTATTCATATTATATCCTTGCTATCGTCAACTATAGTGTTACTGACTGTACCACCTCGACTAATTTTAATAGCTCTGTTGACAATAACTTCCCACTTGAAAATTTACATCGCTTCCTTCAAGATTACGTTTAGTCCTGACTTTTTACGAGTCAACTATTATAAAATCAAGTTTTGTTATATTTATACGTTAAGTTATATTTTTATATATATAACGTTTGCTATATTTTATACTTTATTAATAGAAAAAAAATCTTAAGATAATTGTTTTATCTCTTATACATTTATGTTCGATTGCTTGCATTTAATTCACTATTCAAATCAAGTCTTGCAATTTAATTATAAAATTCAGCAAATCTTTGCTCTTATAGTATTTTCTTTCTCAGAATTATCGTCTGACAGATACAATTGTCTGAATTCATATAGTTTTTTATACGATTATTTCGTTCATATGAACTAATCACCTATGTGATTATTTTAAGTTATTATTCGTCACTGGAATATTTACAACAACTTCTTATTTAACGGATAATTATTTATACTCAATATATACTCAATATACGTAAACTGCGTTGAATCTTTCTTATATCGTTGTTTCGTTCATTATTGAGTTACTGGAGATTTTACGTTAAAGCATATAATTATTTAATTACGTTAAACAATAACCTTTAATCAAATCAATTATTTCTTACTTTTAATTAGTACAGGAATATAGTTTGAAACTAGATCACATATTGATTATTTAGTATCAAACCTACTTTTCCCCTCTATGTTACCACATATTACCCGATATTACATTAACTATGGTTAAGCAGTATTAACCTCTAGGTAACTTTAAATCTCTTCAAAATATTTAATATACAATATTAATATCAAAATAGTCATTTAAATATTCAAGATATATATATCTATATCATTCCTTGTCAATCCTTTAAAATGTTTCACTCTTTTTATACTGAGTCATACCTCTGAGTTTAATATTTACGTTTCATCTTAATCTGACTCGATTATCTTTAATCACTGAAACGATTGACAGGTTCTTTTTTCAAACACTGCGATTATTACTATTTGAATAGGAATACATTATAATTATCAATTGACTTCATCCCTGAAAATTATGTATGATTCGTTACATATGTACGTTACGTGCATATCATAGGTATTTCCGGTTTACCTGAAACCTTGTTTATTTTTATAAATATAAATTGACATTATAATTATCTATTGACTTCATCCCTGAAAATTAGGTATGATTCGTTACATATGTACGTTACGTGCATATCATAGGTATTTGCGGTTTACCTGAAACCTTGTTTATTTTTATAAATATAAATTAACATTATAATTATCTATTGACTTCATCCCTGAAAATTAGGTATGATTTCGTCATATATGTACAATACATGCACATCTTAGGTATTTGCGGTTTTACCTGAAACCCTTTTTATATTTTATAATATCACAACTCAATGTTGTATCTTAGGTATTTGCGGTTTTACCTGAAACCCTTTTGACTTTCACTGACTTAAAGGATGTTTTGACCCTATAGTCAGATATTCACATTCGTGACTGTACTTTCGGTATATTTCTATATGATATAACCGTTTCTTATGATATCAACTTCTCTCGATATCACTTTCTCTTGATATTACCTACTAAATAAAACAGCGTAATTTATAATTTCCAAAGATTTTTATCGACGTTATTGCTTTTTAAGCCACAAACAATAAATATCATTTCATTAAAATATGCAAAATTAATGAAATACGAGAATGGGTTAATTACTTCCATTCCAGTACTAAAAATATGGAAAATTACCTCGTTAATATAAAATAGGTATATCGTTACTTTACCAAATTCACCTTTGGTTATTTACATGACAAATTCACAGGTATAAGACCCTTTTAATTTATCATCGACTTGGAATATTTTTATTCTCCTTATCTGTGAATGTACAGTTACATATTCCATCTGTATCTCTATTTATGAGTATGCAGGTTACTACTAATATATTTGCAACTATATTAGCTCATTTAAACATTGTTCTAATGTTTTTTTTTACTTAATACTTTAAACTAGTATTTTTAAGTTCGTTCTCGTCATTCGAACTTTCTCTCTAAGCTTCTTCGAAATTCTTATATACGATTTTCTGAATTCTTTTATAATTATTTATTATAATTATACTTCGCCTTTTATAGGACAACAACAGTTATTTTGTTATATAACGTGCTTTCTACGAGTATTTGCAATCTTCGCGCATTTATGCAACTTTCACTTTCTGAAACATACGTTTCATTAGTTTTCAATGATTTTACTTATAGAATAATTATGCAAAATAAATTAGATTTAAATGTCGTTCTCAGTCAGATGATTATAAAAGTACTGAAATACATGGTATTTTTAGCCTATCAAAATGTAAATAGTTTTCACTATCCCGACACATCTAAAATATTCTATGCAATTAATATATTCCCAGATTCAATTATATCTGTTAAAAGTTTATTACCTTTAAATGATACACATTGACTAAAATTGTCATATCATCTTACTTTTTACTAACTGCGCTATTTGAGGCTACTGGTCTTTGACACTACTTTTTACTCCACTATTTGAGACTATGATATAAATCTATCATTCCCCCAGGAATGTAGTGTCATAACTACACTTTATATTACTATAGAGGAACCTTTGTGGCAGGTTGTAACTATTTGTGTCGTATTTTGGTAAAGCCATTCTTTATTACATACTACCTTATCTAACAAAACCTTTCAATATACACTGTAAAGATTAATAATTAGTAAAGATTAATAAAGACAATATAAAAATTTAAAAATACACAATACAAAAATATAAGTAGACATTATTATATTCCAGACACAAAATTCATTACAATATATTAACTTCAGGTTAAATAGTTAAATAGCATCACCTAATTTGCCTCTCGTTGTTTAGCTGCCTGTTTACCAGATGGTAGTGTAGATTATAAATCTCATGTAGGGTTGCCTCATAGCTCTCCTTTTTTCTGGAGTCATTCGATTTCTTCTATTCTCCCGTTGTCCTGTTGTAGGTCAACAGCTGTACGCTGTTTCTTGTCCTCTTCTCAGCTTTGGATCTGCTGCGATTCGCTGTTTTCCTGTCAGTGTTAAAGTCCTCGTTTTTTTTCTGCCTTTTCCATCGTAATCCCTTGGGTGATTACCGCCAGGTAAAAGTGAGTTTCTGTCGCGATGTCATTATTATACTATTATTCAGTATATGGAGTAGGGCTCCCAACTTTATTTTGATGAAGAAGAAAATAATTCGTCACTCAGTTAAAGTAATTTCAGTCACTTCTCCGAAAGTGATGAGACGATTTAATTTACTTTAATTCGTTTTTTATTTAAGAGTGAGTTTATCACGACAAAAGTAGCTTTGTCGCCGTACCAGTTTTTCTTGCCACTAGTACCCGAAGAGCTGATAGTACTTTGTCGCTGTTAGTACTTTGACTCTAGTGCCTAGCCACCTTCACTTAATTTGGCGTATCCGTGCTCAGCTCGAAGTTTGTGTTGCAGCTTGGATGATTAAGTTTATTTATGCGCGCCGCTCGTTTTATACTCAGCTCGAATTTTCTCACTGGTCTTTAGAATATCAATGGTATTCTAGAACAGTTTTTATAGTTAACTGCTGTTAACTTGAAAAGTATCCTTTCACATGTCATGTGAATCTTTTCTGTTGCTTTTCCTTCCTTTTTTATGAAGTGCTGCAGCACTTCCGTATGTGAGTTGAAAGGGTGTGTTCTCCCATATGTGATGGAAGAGTGTGTTCTCCCATCGGCATTGTAGAGTTGCTCCCATAATGTCCTTTTATCGGAAGGAGTGTGATTGGCTAGTTCATTTCATTCAATGCTCTCCTAGTGATTAACACTGTATAACACTAGGGTTTCATAGTTCTGGTTTTTACCCTTTTTATCACTGACACTGTCTTTCCAACTTTCCTTTTACTTCTCTAAAAATCTTTAAACCATTTATATTAAGTCAGTTCTTTTCGTTAATAGATTCTAACCTCTTTTTTCCTCCCCCTTTTCTTCAAGACCGTTTGAAGATGCCAATATTAAATTGCCCTTTTCCTATGGGATTGATAGTAAATTATCACCTATTTTCTAAGTAGATGAGGCTTGTTAATAAACTTATCCCATAGAGCAAATTAAGTCTCCGGGTTCTTTAACAATTATTTGTATTTCTTAACTTGAAGAGACTTGGAGGTAATTGATTGAATTCTATTAAACTGACAAATGACTAAACGGTAAAAGTTTTTAGGAAGTAAATTAAACACAAGGAAGTTTTAAATGGGTGTACTTATATTAAAGTTCAAATAGTACAGAGTTCTAAGACTTACGCACAAGTCTTCAAATAACACAACACAAGTTTTAAATAAACTAGCGGTTGAGTAAACTTAAGGGTTTAAAATAAACAAGGGTCTGAGTAGCCAACTCACGAAACCCGTGGATGGACAAGTCCGACCGGACTTGGTCCGACCAACCAGTCTTCAAGAGACCATCGCGAACTATGAACACTTTAGTTAGGTGCCAATGGTATTTAAAGGATGAACTGGAGAGTCCGACCTTCCAGTGAGTGAATAAACTTCTGTTAAGGTACTGATAGTACTTTTCAAAGATGTTTTTCTACTCACTGCAGATAGAAATAACACACAATGCATTATTCAAATTTAACACGCTAGTGGTAATGGCTTTCTATACGATTAACATATAGATCGATCAGATTTACTAATAGTTCATTTTAGTGAAACCTGATTTACTAATAAACATCCAAATTTAAGCATACTATTTCAGAGTCCTGTTTAACCTATACATGATCAGAAATGTTACAAGTTCCTAACTATTAATTAAGTATTTCAATTAGAATAATTGAAGTACTTACTTAATTCTTTTTAAATTAATTAAGTATTAATTTCAATTCTATCTATAGAAAAAGAACTCAATATTCTAAGTTGTATAACTGATTTACAAAGTTCATGAAGTTATATAACTTAGTACAAATTATAAAGTTATATTCTGAGTTACAAGTTATAGCTCTGGGTTACAAGTTATAAAGTTATGTTCTGAGGTTACAAGTTATATTAGCGGCTTACATCAAAGCTATTCGTTTATAATTATATTCGAGCTCCTAGCGAGAATAACATGACCATAAATTTAAATAGCATTTCCTTCTAATGAACAGTGTACAAGATTAAAAAGATTATGTCTGATTAAATGATTATCAAATTATAGAAATTGAAAGATTAAGTAAAGATACAAGTTCAGCGTATTAACAATCCTTCTATTGTTAATACTACTAAACAACAGTTCGATTGCTCATCTATGAGAGCATAACATCGCAATGTCTTACCAGGCACCTCAGAAGATGTGAGATCTACCAGTACAGTTTTCGAACAATTCTTTGGGACATTGGTTTCACCACAGATCTTTGTACAAAATGATTTTTTGTCTTGTCTACGGTCACGATAATTAGAACCAGGGGGTCTTGAGTCTCTGTGCATAGCAGTGCAATGCTTGACATCGCATTTCTCGCAACTGACTTCAGAGTTACATTCGGACATCATATGTTGTTGTAGACACAGGAAACACAGCTTGTGCTCCATCACTATTTTCTTCTTGTCGAAGTTTTTAAGATCGCTAAATTTTTTGCAATGAGCTGTGTCATGGCCATTGGAACCATGAAGAAAGCAAAACTTATCAGATTTACGATTCTCTGATTGTTCATAAGTTTTGACCTCCGAAAAAGTTTCATTGGTGGCGTATACTCTGCCAACGTTCCTATTTCCATTAGTGACGTTCTTGTAATTTGTGTTGGACAGTTCCCTCACCAATCTGTTCAGGAAATTAATGAAGAACTCAAATGGTGGATGTCTTGAGCCATGTGAATCTTCAAAATTCTGTCCAGCTGTCCTCCATCGATCTTGGATGAAAGGAGGCAGCTTCTCTCTAACTAGCTCTGCACCATTTGCAATATTGAGGAACTGCAACTCAGGTGTATCATTCATATTGAATAAGATGAGTCGACACAAGTCCACTAGATCTCTCAGAATCTTCTCTGTATTTGGGGGTTTCACGGCTGGAAATCTCTTTAACTTATCAAGCAAATCTTTTGCAATGATTGAGGTGGATCCATATCTTTCAGTGAGAATGTCAACCATCTCATCTGCTTTTTCTTGACTGATATGACCGCACGAGGACCTGAAATCGACGATAACTTTTCTAGCGTCACCGGTGCTGTTCGATTCAAGTACTTGGATGAATTCACTCGGAGATAGACACAGTGATTCTACACGCTGGTTGACTTGCTGCATCCAGGACCAAAATTTGTAGGATGTGCCATCGAAAGGTTCAATTGAATTCTTTATAAGATCTTTAGTGAGTAGTTGTTTAGCCAGGATTTCTTGGAGATTATTTGAAGATGTATTGTTATTTACTGTCGCTGGCTCTCTGTGGTTTTCAAAAGAAGAAGAATTCACTTTGCTTCTGTAAGGTGAACCTCTTCTACTTGACATCGGGCTGGTTTTAGGAGGATGGAAAGGTTTATATGGAAGCACTTGAGGATCTAATTTCCTCCCCACTGTAGCTTGAAAAGGGTTAGGGTATTCGAAAGGTGTTCCAAGATTTGACAAAGTTTTCCTAGGACCACGAAGTGGAGTATTTTTGTAAGGACGGGGCTCGAAGACACAATTATTTTCTGGTTGAATTGGTGACTTAGTTGATTCTTGATTTGCTTTCATAGTTTCATTTGATGGAATGTTTATCGGTTCTTGGTAAACAGAACTTTCTCTTGATGATTCAATGTTGACAGAGCTTGCTGTAACTGATTTGTTATCTGACGCATAAAAACAATTGTCTACATTTCTATTTACGTTGAGATTTAATGATTTAAATGAAGCTATGCTCTCTCTGTCATATTCACTAATGATATCTTGGTTGATATCCTCCAACAGCTTTTGAATAATGCTGAATTTTTCTTTAAACTCTGAATACATGTCATGTCTAAATGAATTAATCTCAGCTGCATCTTTTATAGCTCCATTCTTTAACAAACTACTAGAATATGCTCTGCTAGCGCTTGAGTATTTAGCGTAACTGGATTTAAGATTAGTACCACTATTTCGAAGATCTTCTGGATCTTCAATTCTAGCAACATTTACAGCTAAAATGTTGTGAAGTTCAGTAGTTGCCTCATCAAATTCTGTTTCCAGCATACTGAGAGGCTTTTGACGATTTCGTGCAGGCTCTGATGCCATTTCAAATTTCTAACGATACTCTCACCTCAAAAAGAAGACTCCTTGATTTACTGTCGCGGGACTCCGCGTTTCTGCCGAAGCCGTGTTGTGAATAAAACAGGTTCGGAGAAAAGCACATATATTGAAGACGTCTGTCTGGTGTACAGTAACTGAAATAACATTATTTATTTAGAAAAAGAAAAATGATCACATTATATAAAGAAAGAGTTTAACTAATAATACATTAATGATTTAATCGTTTAACCATTATTTACTAGGTATTATATATTAATATATAAAATATATTTAATACAACTTAACATTAAATACCGTAAAACCTATTTTGAGAAATAGATTAGTCTGCCAAACAAATAGGTATTATTTTCTACGAATGAAGAGAAAATTAATAGTTTTCTATGAAATCTCTTTTAAGAAAGGGATACTACCTAATACAAAAACTTAGAAGAGATAAATGTAAATGAAGACTGAAATATTATCAATAATTATTAACGAATGTGATGACACAAACTATTAAAGAATTAGGTATTTGACGTTATAGGTTCTGTTCTAGGCACAACTGAGTTAGGTATTTATACATTTATAAAGCAATAAAACAATGGAAAAATACTAATAAAAGTGAATGCTATCTATCTATTTGGATTATTTGATTTCTAAAATAACTTACATCAAGGTTGGGGTCTATACTACAGTATTTTGAGGTGAGGATTGTCAGGAGTTAGATGTGAGTACCTCTATAGCATAAGACTGGCACTCTGACTGAAACGACTTTACGTTGGTTAACATTTTCACTCTAGAATAAATTCAAATAGTACCTAAATGAAAAATGACCAAAATGTTTACATAACTATATAGCTACTAATGATAACTTAATATTTTTCTGAAATATATGATTCAAAATATTTGAATCAAAATAATTGAGTGAACGTGCACGCAAATTCCTTTTTTAAAGCAATTTAGACAGTTGCGTGAACGTGCACGCTAATTTTTTTACATTTTTGCGTGTTTTAGACAGTTGCGCCAAGAAATTCCATAAAATACCACTTTTCCAAGGTTCAGTCAACTTAGTAGCGTGGGCGTGCACGCAAATTTCTTTTTTCCGGCTTTTAGACAGTGGCGTGAGCGTCCACGCTCACGCCGACTATCAATTCATTTCCGTCTTTTAGATACTGCCCCATAGGTATATTAAATTTTTGGGGCAATTTTTATCCCAAAAATTTCAAATTCTCTCCAAAATCTAGTCTGCACTCTGCACAAACTGGTAGTGGACACTGGACAAGTGGTAAAGTGTTTGTAGTCTCATAGAGATCTCTTATTCTGTTTGTAGCAAAATTATTTAAAATTTTTCGGAGAGGATATCCCAAATAGGTATCTCCCCAGTCCAGACTGTCCAGTCTGCAGAATATGGAACATTTTTCCAAGACTCTCTTCGGGAGTTTTTAATTTAATTTTAGAAATTGGAGATCTCTGTGGGAGCTCTTGAACCATGTAGGTATAAGAGTAATAAGACCATGTTTCAAAGTATGGACAAAGTCGCCACTCGCCAGTATATTATATTGGTGACTTTTGAGGGGTGAAATTAGTTGAGAAACTTGTAAATAACAAGTGAATCACTCATTAAATAGTCTCAAGAGATGCACATGCATCAGACGACAGACTTGAAGAATAAGGATGTTTTCAAATGTAAAATCTTCACTAGGAAATCTAATTTCTTCTTTAAAGTATCATAAATGTGGCGACCTGGATCCATTTTCTCTCTAAACTGGCGACTTTCCTGCCACTCTTGGAAACATGGGTATAAGAGTATGTCAGTTAAAGCCAATTAATTGGCTTAGATTTAAAATGGTCAAATCTCAGATATGTGTAATTGTCTGTAAATTTTGAATTAATTCCTATGTTCCCATGTTAATTTTGGCTTGAAATCTTCAAAAAATAAGCCAAATTGGCTCAGATTTTGTGTAAAATTTTGGCTCAAAAATTGGCTTACAATTTTCCAGCCTCTGAAACATGGTTCTTGAATTAATTCCTATGTTACCATTAATTTAGCTGCGGGAGATTCTGAATCTGCTACTGACTCGGTACATGAATTACCGGAACGGATCATGAATTACTGGAACGGAGTTGTTTTATTGAGAAATATTCCTATTTATGTAATCTAGTTATACACTTGGTCGACATATGGTCTTAATGAAATCATATTTAATCATTGTACACTCGTTTCATCTCGTCATCGCTAAAAAATGTATGATACATCATACATGTAACATAGACAGAAATTTTACAAGAGTACCTTATATGCTGAAATTAGTTTTCTTTATAGGATATCTCTTAGAAAATACTTCAAGGAGAGACTCAAGTAATTTTAGTGCATGATTTCGTATAATAGTTTTATTGAGAAATAACCCTAGTTATGTAATTAAGGTATATATTTGGTCCAAATATCATATTCGACCATTTTCTACTCATTTCTGCTCGGTCGTAATCGCTATCCAACGACACCGTGATTCTGCATTAAAGCGTTGGACCGGGTGGCTTTGCGCATTTTCCGCATACTTTGATTTTACGAAAAAACTGGAGAAGTCAGCAATCTGACCAAGTTTCAACTCTTTAAATTTAATAGAAAAAGAGTTATCACGCAAGTACACCCTATGTGAAACTGCGTAGTGCACAAGTTCATCCTATGTATAAACTGTGCATTGAAAATCTAACCCCGATATGCTATGCAACTGCCATGAATCTGCCCCAATCTTCTATGCAACTGCCCCAATCTTCTATGCAACTGCCTCAATCTGCTGTGCAATTGCCATGAGGCTGCTGTGCAATTGCCGTGAGGCTGCTGTGCAATTGCCGTTGTACCAGTGCAGCTGGTCTGTCCTATGTTTATTGTCAAAACCTCTCCTGTTGCATAATAGACATGTGTACTAATTTTCACTTTATTACAGATATATATTCCGAAGGTATTGTAATTATTTAATGTTAATATTAAGTTTCCAACCTGTCTAACGCTGAAACTCACTTACCTCTCTCTGCTTGATTACCCTTCCTTAACCTGTAAGTTTTATTCATTTGCTTTGCTTTATTATCATTTGCTTTATTATTGATTTTATTTATTATTTGCTTTACTTTTTGTTTGTTTACTTTTCTTTTGCTTATGTAGTTATGCTATTTGTTTGCAGATAACTGCACTCTCTCACGCCTTCTTATTTATGCTCTACACTTCACCTTGTACCATCCTTTTGCCTGCAATAGAAAATAAGCTACTAATAATCTGTTCTTCAATATCCTTAATTTAAGTTAATGGTTTGGAACCACATACCTATATAATTCTGTTCGGCTACCCGCCCGAAACACCGTGAGGCTGCTGTGCAATTGCTGTGAGGCTGCTGTGCAATTGCTGTGAGGATGTTGTGCAATTGCCGTGAGGATGTTGTGCAATTGCCGTGAGGATGTTGTGCAATTGCCGTGAGGCTGCTGTGCAATTGCCGTGATTCACAGCAGTTGCATAGTTGCAAATCAGGGCATATTCATGTCAGTTGCATAGTTACAAATCGGGGCATATTCACGGCAGTTGCATAGTTGCAAATCGGGGCATATTCACGGCAGTTGCATAGTTGCAAATCGGGGCATATTCACGGCAGTTGCATAGCAGAAGATTGGCTTGTTTACTATTCTGAACCTTAGTCACACAGAAACTTTGGTTACTTTACTTTACCATTGGCGCACTATAAGAGTATTGGGGATGAATATCACAGATTTATTAATGAATAAGAGCTCTTTAACTTTATTATTAAATGTGTGCAAGTCCACCTGTGAATTAGAATATTCCCAGGGTGTTCTTGCACATCTAGTGTATTGGTTATATCTCAATAATTTATAATTATTATTAAAATCATCTTGCATGACGTTAATCGACAGTAATTTTTGCGTATCCAATGTAAATTGCAATCAAATTTGAGCATAATTATCAACACTACAGCAAAGTTCGCGGAGATTCGATTCTAGGCCAAAATAATTGTTTTGCTATAAAAAACATAGGTCTCTGTTCGAACACTTAGTATCTATACTGAATCTCTACGATTTTTGTGAAATTTATGGACTTGGGGGTTTAAGAGCTGCTCTTTCCAATGGTGTTGTCAGATTTGAAATATTTTCACGTATTCGCCGTCAATTACCGATGCGCAACGTCACCTGGATTGTTGAGGTGCGCAAGGCCACCCGGTCTGACGCTACCCACCAAGTATTAATGAGTTACCTACTTTTAGAACTTACAAATTTCTCTATATAGTTATAGGTACCATGGTTTCTAATTAGGCAGGTAATATGATGCAATTTTATAGGTAGGTAGTCTAAATAGTTCCTCTAATTATCTAATATTCTACCTTGAACTTTTGAAGCTGCTTTTGAAATAAATTCCGAATTTCATAATAAAAGATGATTGTCATTTAACTTCTATTCTAATTGGTATCATGAATAATTGAAAAAAAGTTAAATAATAATAATTGCCTATATAGAGATTTTTACGTGTTTGAAAATATTGTACGATTTCTACACATGGTATTTATTTCGAGACATGACTCGAAATAAGATCCAAGTACCATTCGTAGACATAGAAAACGGAGACAATTTTATGTAATTATTTCACAGTAACTATCAAAAACATCAAAAATTATAATCCAGATGAGGTTACTAGAAGCAATTGGTTCAGAAATTTAACATATCCCATTTTAGAGTAAGTTCCGTGTTATGGCCCGGTTCTAAAATCTCTACACGTAAAAATCTCTATATAGGTAATTATTATTATTTAACTTTTATTTCAATTATTCATGATACCAATTAGAATAGAAGTTAAATAACAATTATCTTTTAATGTAAAATTCAGAATTTATTTCAAAAGAAGCAGCTTCAAGGTAGAATATTAGATAATTAGAGGAACTATTTAAGCTACCTACCTATAAAATTTGTTAACTATTGCATCATATTACCTGCCTAATTAGAAACCGTGGTATCTATAACTATATAGAGAAATTCGTAGGTGCTAAAAATATATAACTCATTAATACTAGGTAGGTAAAATTCGGAATCACTGTGTATAGTTCAGACGTTGGGTTGCAATTACGACCGAGCAGAAATGAGTATAAAATGGTTAAATATGATATCATTTGAACCAATTATATACCTAAATTACATAACTAGGGTTATTTCTCAGTAAAACTATTATACGAAATCACGCACTAAAATTACTGTAGTCTCTCCTTAAAGTATTTTCTATGAAATATCTCATAAAGAAAACTAATTTCAGCATATAGTCTTGTGAAATTTCTGTCTATGTTTCATACGTTTTTTAGCGATGACGGGATGAAATGAGTGTAAAATGGTTAAATACGATATCATTTAGACCATATGTCAACCAAATGTATAACTAGATTACATAAATAGGAATATTTCTCGATAAAACAACTCCGTTCCAGTAATTCATGCTCCGTTCCAGCAATTCATGCTCTGTTCCGGTAATTCATGCTCCGTTCCGGTAATTGTTTTGACCCCTATTTTGGCCACTCAGGAAAATACCTTAGGCTAACAGATGAATTTTAGAGGCTAAATACTGCGGATTATACTGTTCCCATTAATTTATTGCTGTATTATATGGTTTGCTAAACTCCAACAGAGTGATTTATCCATCAGAGAAGACCACTTTTTCCAGAGTGGGTAACAGATGAATTTTAGAGGCTGAATGCTGCGGATTATACTGTATACAGTTCCCATTTATTTATTACTGTATTTTAAGGTTTGGTAAACTCTAGTCTCCAATTAGTACAACAGAGATATTAATCCATCAGAAAAGACTTCCTTTTCCAGAGTTGTATTTTAACCGTATTTTGGCTTATGTTCTCAGTAAAATGCATGCAAAGTTGCAAACCATGTTTCAAAGTGTGGCAGGAAAGTCGCCAGTTTAGTGAGAAAATGGATCCAGGTTTGAGGTTGCCCAGTCTGTATTTTGTGGTAAAGTCGGCAAATTCGGTGGATTTTTAGCTATTTATTTCTATGTTACCATTAATTTTTAGTGGATAAATTGGGAAAATGTTGGGGTAAATTTGTGCTTTAGGAAATTAGGTCCCCCACTAATTTTCCATATTTTGACACTTACATAGGTTAAAGGAGAGATTTTATGACATTTTTCACGAATACCACTTGTTGTGCAAATGCTTAGTTTCTGAGATATAGTGAAATTAAGTTTCCGATAGCCAGTCTGTATTTGGTGCACAAAATTCCACTGACTTCTTGAAAAAGCTGAAAAAATCCACCATAAATTTCCAGTAATTTGGCTGATCCACCAACATTGAATATTTTACCCATTTTTCCACCGAAAATTAATAGTAACTTAGGAATAAATAGCTAAAAATCCACCGATTTCGCCAGAATATATTTTCACCCTGAAATACAGTATAGGTTAGGTGAAGTTTGGGGTCTGGTCTGTCTGGAAAGGTAAATTAATACTTTCACCGCAACTCGAGAAATGACAGAAAGGCCAAACCAGCATCATTGTTTTATTTGAAGACATGTACAGTAGTTGTATTTGTTTAATAACATATTTTTCTGATATTTCTAGTCATATATATGTAATATATTTTTACAAATTATATATTACAATTTTTATTCCTTAGTTATCCAAAACTAGTCTTTTGAAGTATTCAATACATGTTGGAGAAATTTCAATTTTCAAAATTTACAAAAAAGTGTTCTCGTGTACCACAGTGGTACAGCAGGATTTGTGGATTAATCCTGCGCCCAAGTCCTATTTAATTTCTATGTTCCCATGTTATTTGCTGCGCCCTAATCCCAATTTCTGCAATAAATCCTGTGTCTGTGGAGACATTCTTTTCAGACTAGCCGTACCCCCCTGCCAGGTCATTAAAAAAATCATGATGTGTACAGTAAAAACAAACTAGGGGGTAGCGGATACAGTAAACTACATTAACAGTTTCAAGGCACCAAGATTTCATGTCACAAAAATCTAAAAGATTGAAAGCCTTGTGTTTTTTGCAAACTTACTGTTATTCCTACCAAAAACTTAATTGGGCTATATCTTGAAAACGAAGCATTTGCACAACAAATGGCATTCCTGAAAGAAGTCTAAAAATGGCTCCTTTAACCTATATTCAGTGTCAAAATATCGAAAATCGTTGGGAACCTAAAGCACAAAGTTACTAATGTTGGTGGATCTGCAAATAACTGGAAATTTATGGTGGATTTTTTCAGCTTTTTGGTAAAAGTCAGTCACAGTAGGATATTTTGGTCACCACATTTATGATACTTTGAAGAAAAAATTAGGAATTTGACTTCCTAGTGAAGATTTTACACTTGAAAATATCCTCATGCTTCATGTCTGATGCATGTGCATCTCTTGAGAATATTTTAGGAGTGATTTACTTGTTTTTTACATGTTTTTCAACTTATTTCACCCCTTAATAGTTGCCAATATACTGGTGACTTTGTTCATACTTTGAAAGATAGCATGTAAATATAGGAGTAAATTAAAGATTGTTTGCACAGAAAATGTTGAAAATGTCCCATATTCTGCAGACTGGAAGGCCACAATAGTTCCCGGATAAACTTTACAACTTCATGCACCTTTTGCAGCCTGGAAGCTGAGCTGCGCACCACAGTATGACGCATCAGAATACGACGCTGTCTGCGCACCACTGTACCTGTATGTTCTAATCTATCTGTTCTGCAGAATATGGGACATTTTTAACATTTTATGCGCAAACAATCCTCAATTTCGTTCTAAGTTTAGTGTTTATATGTATTTTACTGAGAACAGAAGGCAAAATCAAAATGAAAGATTCCTTGGAGAACACTTCACCAGTTCCTACAGTCTGGTAAATCTATCTGATAAATAATTGGAAAAAGGAATGAAGATTAATGATATTATTGATAGTCCAAAGTAAAATAGTAGCTATGGCTCATAACTCTCTATTTATCTCTCCAGCTCTCCAAAAATAACCAAACCTCTCTCCAAAATGAGCAAAGTATCACAAATTCTATGGTATCTGGCAATCTGAGCATCTTGCAAGATCTTTGATGTCTGCCTTCTGACCATGTTAATAACTATAAGCAAGTCCTTCTCCATTTACTGGCGAGTTTGAATTAATGACAGCTATTTAGATTTTTGAACCCTTCTTTCGAATTTGGAAAGAATTGTGACCCTAGGTTTTATATCAACTCCCAATAGTATTTTTTTCTGATTTTTCTATTTCATTTAGTTTATTGCAGCCATTCTGCAGTATATGGTAGTGGGACATTTTTTAAATTTTCTGTGCAAACAAACTTTAATTTCCTCCTACATAATCAGATATATTCTACTTTACAGACAACATATGGCAAAATAAAGGATTTCTTAAAGAACAATTTACTAATAGCTATTTACAGATTTTATTTTCTATATCTACAATGTCAGCTTTGAATATTGCTGGTGGTTCAAGTGGTGGTGGTAGTGGTAGTAATACATCGAGAGTGAAAATTAGCAAGAGTTTGTCTTACTTACTAAGACATGGTGCTCAAAGCTCTGGACTTCAGATGGATACCCACGGTTGGGTAGCCTTATCTTCTCTGTTAAAAAGGCCACAACTCAAAAATGTAATGTTCACAATGCTTGGTGAATCACAGTATATCATATAGCTTGTCAGAAATCTTACAATAAGACCTATTTATCTTCATTGCATGAGTAAAGCTATAGGCTACTTAAATTTGATAAGTTACTAACTAGCTACATAGTGAGAAAATAGAAAATAGTGATAAAACTGATGAAAGGTTTTTCATCAAGTTTGACACATATTTACGTTGTTCTGTCTACATTCTCTGTATGGTTATTTTGAAATATTTGTATTGTTAGTTTCGATTATAGCTATATTGTGTATTATAATTGCAGGTAACCGTCAGTAGAATTAAGGAAGTAGTGTCTGAGTGCTCCAAGCAGAGATTTTCTCTGAAAGAAGAGGAGGGCACCTTGTACATCAGAGCCAACCAAGGACACACTATTGCAGTATGTGCAATATTTGATCATAGCAATAATGATTTCATAAATCATTTTTCTTTCATATAATTTTAAACTAGCTATTCAAAATTTCATCATCTCAGCAAGTTAGCAACTGAATCATTGCTCATCACATATGCTCTATATCATATGAATCATTCATTTAAAAAGTATCTTTTAATTAGAATGTTGAACCTGACTTGGAGTTACTAACCGCCTCAACTCTCCCTAAAACTGTGGTGCATGGAACTTACCTCATATACTGGGAAAGTATAAAGAAAAAAGGTAACTATATTGACATCATATTGGTGCATTCTGATTGGTGATAAATTTACTGATTTCTTTCATCAATCACATATCCATTCCATTTATTTACATGCTACATCTCAAAACTAACTGATATTATTCCTTTTATTCTGATATTACATTAATTATACCATTAAATTAACCTCAAACTTAACATTACGTTAACCTTAACTTTCTTAAATATCTTTTGAATGAGGTGTGCTCAATTGCAATAACCTAGCAGCTTGCTTGCTAAGTCTGTAGAAACTCTGATTTTCCATTTGGTGAAATTGATAATTCAGTTAGAACCTTCTGACAGTTTTTTAATAACGGCAACTCTCCTACTCTCTGAAGGTCTCAATCGAATGGAAAGAAACCACATCCACTTTGCTGTTGGTTTGCCAGGTTCAAAAGGGGTTATTAGTGGCATGAGAAAGACCTGTGAGGTGTACATCTACGTAGATGCTGCTCGTGCCACAGAGGGTGAGATTTGAATTGCTGGTTGTGAATGACCTCGTCTTTTTTCTTCTGTAAATTCAGTGAATGGAAAAAGTTTTCTCTTACAGTGTGTGGTTTATTGAATGGGTATTTCTAATTAAATGATCAATATTTAGGATAGTAGCCATCTGTTATTTCATTCTTTAGATCAACTTTATCAGGAATTTATGGCATTATAAATATCTCTTCTCCTTCCAATTTGGTATAGAAAGATATCTTTAATTGGAATTCAAGTTCCGAGTTACCGGACGGTTATAATAAAATATATAATTAAGAAAAATATAAGAAATAAATATATAACTATTATTATTCAACTTTTATTCTTAGGTATCAACTTCATATGAAGGAAAATGTGGAACTGTCTGGTAACTTGGAACATGTCCTAATCACCAAAGAATATTATTCTCTGAATTATTTGCTTTCTTTGACTTGTCTTCCATTTGTTCTATTTCTTCATAGCTATTTTCCTTCTGCATTATCAGTTGAAATTAATTGCAACACAAGTGATTAGTTTGTGAGGTTATTTTGATTGCATGCCTTAGTTTAAAATAAACTAAATTTATACATAATTACCTGAACAAAATATACATCATTACTGAACATTTGCACTGAATATAATGCATGTTGATAAAAAAACATCAGTTGCTGCATTTAGGTTCTATGAAATCTTTTGGTAGTCTCTCATGGTCAGAAAAAAGTATTTAACATTTTTATGTTAAATACTAAATTGTCTCTTGCAAACAAATTACATTTTTGTATTCTAAAGTAATTAACTTAATATTGAATCAAAATGGTTGTAGCTAGAATTTCAACCTTGTTCATTGTAGATGACTGTTAGTTTAGGGAGTTAATCAGTTGTGCATGTAGCTATTATTCTATTCATTATATTCCTAAACTTCACTACCTCTGTCTTTTTCTTTCTTTTCAGAATGAATTTAAGTAGCTAGCTACTATGTATTTCGACTAATGTGTACTCAAATTCCTATAATTGGCACTAAATTCAACCTGAACCTTTTACCCTTGATGCTGTTTTATCCACCTGAGTGTTTATTTGTGAAATGTTATAGTAGGTGATTATTTTTTGTTTAATTACTTTTGTTTAAATATTTATATTCATTTCCTTTGTTTATTATTTCATTTATTTTTGTATCTCTCTCAGGTGTCTTTCCTCGCACTTCTTATGCTTGAAACTCTGCATCTCATAAGGGACACGTAGGGTTTTTTAAAATCTTTCCACCAGACTTTGCTGAGCTCCTCCTACTTTTTCCACAAAAAGCTCAGCAAAGTCTGGTGGAAAGACTTAAAAAACCCTACGTGTGTAAAGCCCTTTATACTGATCTATCCTTTTCCTGTCCACTCTCTGAAACATAGTATAAGATATCATTGAAATTATAGATGTTACTCCTTAAACATTACATTTTCTATGAGTTACAGTAAAAGAAAATGATCTCAAGTGTTTGATTTAGCATATGCAGTGATGCAATTAGTTGTGATGAAAGTTCAAAGTAGCAAAATAATTGAAAGTATTTAAACCATAGCTAACTCTCTCTCAGTATAGGCGAGTAGTTGGATTGATATTTTGATTTGTACAATTGCGTTACTAGTTACATGGAACAAACCAATATTTTTAATGCTCTGTAAATGACTGTAGGATAAGCTCCCAAGTTATTGGTTGGTACAATTATAAAATAACTCAAGTCATACCTCACTCTTATTACCATTTATAATAAGAGCAAGGCCTGCCTGTTTTAATTTTGTTATCTAGTGCAGTGTTCTACTCTACAGATGGAATCAGCTTCTGGAAATCCATCAATGGTGTTATTTTGTGTGCTGGCAATGAAGAAGGTTACTTGCCTCTGAAGTACTTTCACAAAGTTGTAGATGCCACCAAAGGTTATTAATTATAATTCTTATTGATTAATTTAAGCACTAATGAGTGTTGAAATATAGAGGGACTTATTATCAGACAGGTAAACATTTTTGATAATATAAGGAAAAAAAAAACTATATAATAATTACCCATGGATACCAGTCAAATTAAAAGTTATATAATAATTATTATACAAGTTTTTTTTATGATCGAAGTTGTGGGACTGTCCGATAATTCGGAGCTTACCATTCAAGCATACCCTCCTTTAACTATCAATGATTGAACCTGGCATACAAATTTTCTGAACTATGAGCACTCTTTTTTATATAGCTATTTGTAATCAACTGCAGCATTGAAGTTTTAAGTAGGTCTTTTTGGTCCTAATTATAATTCTAGTACGTCCTTTTGGTCCTAATTATAATTCTAGTACGTCCTTTTGGTCCTAATTATAATTGAAGTAGGTCCTTTTGGTCAAAATTGTTACATAATATCCTTTTGTTTTTTGTAATTTTGTAAAGTGGTTACCTGACTATGAAGAATTGTGACAAGCAGGTCCTGAAGCGACTCGTAACTATCAACTTATTATTATCGAGATCAGAAGAAAATGTATTCAATATATAAATTATGATGTAAGGCGTCATTAATAGTGTTAGTCACAAGCTATTCAGCTTCAATTAAAGAACTGAACTTTGCTTCAACCTATTTTTGCTTTTTTTAATCATCTGACAATTGCTAATTTTCTTCCTTTTCAGATATCAACTTAAGTTTCTAATTGACTGTGATTGGAATTAGCTTAGTATTATTATTATTTAGGTTTGTTACTGTTGTGTTTGCTTTTTGTTGTGACTTTAAAATGGTAGAACCATGAATAATGTACCAATTTCAAATTAAGAAAAAAGATTTTGAACACTTAGAAGCACTGTTCAACTCGAGACTAGGTATTGACGTCAAAATGGAAAACAAGAAGAATGGAGAAAAACATCCTGATGTAGTTGTTGTTGATGAAAAACTGAAGCACCCTAAAATCCAATTCTCATCTGATGCTGAAGTCAAAGCTACTCCCTCCAACACAAGTTGTAGTGCCTATTTAGAGGACAATCGCACATGTTACGTGTGTGGTAAACTTCTCTCTCGCGTTGACTTTCCTGTGCACATTAAAGGCAAGAAACACAAACTCAAGGAAAGGAAAAGAAAACTCACAAAGCAGCAGAAAATTGACAAAGACAGGCGCACTTTGTATTTAAAAGGTATGGCAGTTTAATGACTTCAATACTATTTGATCTTGGCAAAGATAAAAGAATTTAAATTCACTACAAAGGTCACTAGATAGCTTTGTATCTCTCTAACTTGTATAGAAATATTCCCTCATTAATGCTCCTAATCAATTTTTTTTTACCAATTCTTCTGTTAATTATAATTATTAAAATATAATATTCAATAATTTGCTACCATTATTAAAATGATCAACTCATCATCAGTTTACACACACACAATGCTAATAAATAAAGTGAAGTGGCTAGCATTGACAAAAAGGAATGCTAACATTGATTAATGCTTCTTTATGTAGTAACTCTGAGCTGACCTTTTTATTAAAAAGTGAAATAAGTTGCATATTACATCTAAAGAGCCGTACACACGTAGAGCTTTTCAAGTCTTTCCACCAGTCTTTTTGCTAAGCTCCTCCTACTTTTTCCACGAGAATATAAGAAAAAACGATATAGTTAATTGTTATTTATTTTAGTTGGTATCCATGATACCCGCATGTATCATGGATACCAACTCTTATATTCTCGTGGAAAAAGTAGGAGGAGCTTAGCAAAAAGTCCGGTGGAAAGACTTAAAAAACCCTACGTGTGTACGCCCATTTAGAGTTCTATTACCTAACCATTTTACTCCTTTATACCTTCCAGGATTTGATAACTCTACTTTTGAAGAAATAGTTGACTTTTACTTTGACTATGGTGTCATTGATGCTGAGGTTTTCAACCTTCATGCCTTTCTACTCTTCAATACCAAGTAAGTGCATTGTTTTTAAAGATCTAATCAGTTATTGCATGAGAGGACCTATATTGCTTCTTATATTTTAGCTAACTTTTTGAAAGATATTAAAGTGGTTATCATTTCTAAGAATTTTGATCGAAATTAGCTACAAGTATAATAATTATTATAATTTTTTTCTTATATGACTGAAGATGTGGAACTGACCACATTCATAACTTACCCTGCCTCTTTCCTGTGGACTTTTCTAAGGGATGACATAGACAGAGCCCTGAAAGCGACTTTCAAGACTAAGAGAGGACGTAAAGCTGTTGCTATGAGAAGAGCGTACAGAGTACACACTGACGATGTCGTCATAGAAGAAGAGAAGTTTGAGTTTGGAGTGAATGCCGAAATGAGACTAAAAGAACTCTCCTCTACCAGTGAACAGTTGGAAGATTCTATTTCCTTACTAATTCAAGATGTCCAGATGAAGAAATTTGAAATTGACCAAAGACAGAAAATAATGTAAGTTTAAATTGCTAAGCAATTCATTTATTAAGGTCTATCAAATTATCTCTGCTTTAATTCTGTTTAAATATGTACCAATTCTAATTAGGAATCTGCGATAACCATTAATGCTTGAAATAGCTGTATTATTTTATTACATACTTCATTGAACTGGTAACTTTAACTTGTAGTCCACATTTTTAAGAAATTATTTCACAATGTTATATATATTTACTAGCTTTAATGGTGAAGTATTATTTGTTGGAGAACAAGCAAGCAATCTTTTGAGACACTTACTTTCGTTTGCAGTTATCTTTTGGAGAAATCCCTTAGTAGAATGTTCCGCTCCCCCAAATGTTACCTCTTTGGCTCCTCTGTTAATGGCCTAGGGTTCAGAGGCGCAGATGCCGATGTGTTGGCAGACCTCGGGTATGACCCTTACGAGTGTGCGGATGGCGAGGCCCGGGCTGCAGAACTTACCAGAGCACTCGCCAAGAATCTGAGGACTGAGAGATTGATTAGCAATGTGAGTTGAAGCTGTCTGTGGTGAATGGAAGAGAAGGGGGGTGGCGTCCCTTGGGCCCCGAACTGTTGTAATTTGGATTATGGATTGTCTTTTTTCATTTTTACCATGTTTATCATTTTTTTAACGCTACTTGCAGTTTTAGAGGATAGCGCTAGGGTTATGCTCTTCAACTACGAGGTCTTAGATTTTGTGTTAGGTAGGCTCGTAGGCTTCATTTACTATCACCTCTTCATTTTCCTCTTCCATCCGTGAGTGCAGCCACCGGTGCTTGTGTCCCGTTTCGTCACATTCCTTGGTAAGTGACTGTATTCACGGAGTAGCTTTTCTGCATCCATGAGCATTGTCACCGACGGTGGTAAGTGACTTTGTTCATGGAGCCACTTTCCTATCTGACTGCTTCTTCCAGTCCCTTGTATTTAATTTCCTTTTGACGTCAGCGATATGGCCTTTGGTTCCGAAGCAGACGTTAAACCCCCTAATAAATAATAGCAATGTGAGTGCTTTGTTTTCAGACTTAAATCTTTCTTGAGATTTGTTATATTGTTAATTATTCTTACAACTTCATGGCGGGCCTTAACCCTCTGACGCAAAAGACATCTTGTAGGCTAAAATGATTTTTTATAATAAAACAATATTAGATGGATTATACTCATAATGGATTATTACCTTTTTAAGAAAGAATAGATAAAAATGAATCATTTTTTATAAAGTCTATTGTCACTTGGGAAGAACTTTGAGTGGTTTAGAATTTAAAATTATTATGTGGCACGCTTTTTATTGCCAGAATATGATAATATTTTATCAATTTAAACATTTGAGGTTTTTCTAATGTCCTCCTCAGAAGACATTGTCCGTTAAATGGTTAAGGTAATTTTCTTCAAACCAATTTTATCGGTTATAAACTATACATGCATACTGAACTCGAAATAATTTAATAAACCTATGCCTTCAATTTATTACTGTCATTTTGCTATTTGAGTTCATGTAGGATTCTTTCTCTCCCAAACTATTCAGGTGACGCCCATCCCCTCTGCCCGTGTCCCCATAGTGAAGTGTGTTATAGAAGGTGTTCAAGTGGACCTTTCTTTCCGTAACCAAATGCCTATGTACAACTCTCAGCTCATAAAACTATTCACCGATTGCCACCCTCTTGTCAAAAGATACATGATTGTGAGTGTAGCTAAATAAAGTAGCTACTGAATATTTTTTAACATTCACCATGACTTGGGATTGTTTCCTGATTAATTCTTAGTTTAAAATATGATAGGGTAAGTTTTAAGTTATTTAATCATTAAGAAAAAATATACAAGTATTTTTTCTAACTTTCATTTTAATTGGTATCAAAGTTGTCATCACCGATGCCAATTAATGGTAAATTATTATTATAAATATTTTTTGTAGCTATGATCGAAAATGAGGAACCATCCAATAACTTGCAATTGACACTAGACTGTGATGTAAATGCCTAACAAGTACCTCAAATAAATTCAATGAATTATAACTCTGACAACTTTGATGCTGTTAATAATTGATGCTGTTAATAATTGATGCTGTTAATATTTGATGCTGTTAATAATTGATGCTGTTAATAATTGATGCTGTTAATAATTGATGCTGTTAATAATTGATGCTGTTAATATTTGATGCTGTTAATATTTGATGCTGTTAATAATTGATGCTGTTAATATTTGATGCTGTTAATAATTGATGCTGTTAATAATTGATGCTGTTAATATTTGATGCTGTTAATAATTGATGCTGTTAATATTTGATGCTGTTAATATTTGATGCTGTTAATAATTGATGCTGTTAATATTTGATGCTGTTAATAATTGATGCTGTTAATATTTGATGCTGTTAATATTTGATGCTGTTAATAATTGATGCTGTTAATATTTGATGCTGTTAATATTTGATGCTGTTAATAATTGATGCTGTTAATATTTGATGCTGTTAATATTTGATGCTGTTAATAATTGATGCTGTTAATATTTGATGCTGTTAATATTTGATGCTGTTAATATTTGATGCTGTTAATATTTGATGCTGTTAATAATTGATGCTGTTAATATTTGATGATGTTAATATTTGATGCTGTTAATATTTGATGCTGTTTCCCCCTTCAGATCATCAGACTTTGGGCGAAGGTGCATTGTGTAGCTGGTGGCGGTAGACCTGCTACATTCATCACCAACTACGCCCTCTGTATGATGATGGCCTTTGTAGTGATGAGAAACAAATGTCTCATACCAACAGTGTCCGCACTTAGAAGGAGCTACTATGACCGGGTAGGTGAATTGAATGAATAAAACTTCATCAGTGATGATAATGTGATTTCTTAACTAGATTCTAATACTCTTATTTTTTTATTACTCTATTCACTAGAACTAAAGTAACTGGTTATAAAACTACAAACTATTTCAAATTTGGTTTTATATTTATATTATAATATATAATTTAGATTACTTTAAAAAATAATTCAAGCAAAGATGATGATGCCGATAAATTCAAAATAATAACAAAGTCCTACTAAGCTTTTAGACACAACTTTAACTAGTTTCTAATATTCTGTAGTTAGACTTTTCTATGTTGAAATGCTCCTAATGTTTTCCATCAGGTTGTTGTGAATGGTTGGAACTGCGGTTTCAGCAGAGACATCCACTCTTACATCAACAAACACCACAAACTGAACACTCTTGATGTAGTTCTGGAGTTCTTTGAGTTCTATGCCAATTTTGACGCCAGTCAGAACGTTCTGTGTCCTTTATTTGGAGAGATTATGACCAAAAGTGATATGAAAGCTAAACGATCTGATGTACTGCCACCAATTCTTAGCGACTTCATCTCTGCCCCCAGTAACCTTATGACAGACACGCCCCTTTGTGTTCAGGACCCCCTTCAACTGAGTCACAATGTGACTAAAGGCTTGAACCAACTCTCACTCTCACGATTCCAAAGCTACTGCAAGAACAGTGCTCAACTGATTAGAGAAATAATAAACTTTTCTGCTCCTCTCAGTACACTCTTCAAACATGATCTGAACGCAATGTTCGAGGAGGAGATTGTAGAGGAGGAGAAGAAGGTGGAAGAGGAGGAGAAGAAGAAGGTGGAGGAGGAGAAGAAGAAGGTGGAGGAGGAGAAGAAGAAGGTGGAGGAGGAGAAGAAGAAGTTAGAGGAGGAGAATGAGGATGATGTAGTCATTCTCAATGAGAGTATGTTGACTGGTGTTCACAGTACAGAGAATGAGTCTAAGGAGGTTGAAGTTATTGATGCAGAAAAGTGTCCAGTAAAGCGTTGCAATGATCAAGATGTTATAATTCTCAGTGGTGAAGGTAGTGAAGGCAGAGTCTCTATGACTCACAGAGTCCTCACAAACAGTGACTTGAATTACTTCGCTTCAGTCAAACCCAGTTTCTATCACACCATCAGTTTCAACAATCGTAAACTCTACACTGTGAACGACGCATCAGGTAAAATAGAAGTGAAAGCCGGTGAGCACAATGTCGTGTCTATTCGCAAGCAGTTTATCGACATTCTCACCTACATGTTCAAAGAAGTTTTCCGTTCAGAGTCCATTGTGTGTTGCTCTGTAAGTCTAGAAAGTCCTGCCAAGAAAATGAAATACTCTGTCCCTCAAGATAAGAACTATAGCTCCAGCTGCTTTGCTCACTTTGCCTGCACCAACGTTACTTTGCTTACTAAGAAGAGACAACAAAGTAAAAACAAACAAGCCGCCTTGTACCCAAAAGCCAACGCCTTTCTGCTCGAAAAGAAGACTTCTATTGCAATGGGCCAGAGACAACTGAGTTACCTCGATGTCAACCTATTCATCTGTCACAAAAAAGAGAACTTGGCTGACTTTAACATTTTGGTAAATAGAAGTGATGAGATGTGTCACGACCGCGTCAATGATGTCAATAATTTCATGAGTGCCTTCGTAGAAATAGTCAATGGCTGCTTATCCACTGAAAACTAAATTGGTCGCACCTAATAAATAAATTTATACAAACTAATTTAGGATGAAGCTCATATTTTTCAAGAAGCTTTTGAGATATTTAAATTTTCTTCATTTTTTTGCAATTTTTTTTATTCTTTTAACTCTTCAATAATTATGTAAAATGTACATTAAAATGACATGATTTTTTTCAGATTTTCTTTTTAATTCAATGTTCGGTTCTTTTAACTGATTAATAATGTTAGTAATTATGTAAAATGTACATTGATGGCAATTTTTTCCAGTTCTTCTGTTTTAATTCAATGTTTCAATATATTTTGTGTATGTTATTGTATAAAGAGCCGTTTACACGAGCAATCACGGCAGGGGTGGTGAATGGAGGTGGCCAAGGCCATTTTAAAGAATAAGTGAGAATTTCACCTCTATACTTCCTACAGCAATAATGAAAGTTCTAGCTAGTTATTTTAATTTGTTATCCATTGCATTTATCATGTATAACCATTAAAATAACTAGCTAGAACCTTCATTATTGCTGTAGGAAGAAGTATAGAGGTGAAACTCTCACTTATCCTTTAAAATTGACATGGCCACCTCCATTCACCGTCGTGATTGCTCCTGTAAACTGCGTTCACACGGATTATGCTGTTCCACGGACAACATAAAAATGAAAAACTAAGAAAGTATTTTTTTTATCCTATTTAGAGATGATGATTAATCAACAAAGATTGTGGCCTGACTGTATTTAAGAAGTAGCTTTTCTGCCTCTATGCCACTGAATCGATCCCGTCTGAGTTGTTGTTTTCTTTGTTGTTCTTCAAAAGAATTAGAGGATGTATAGAAGGTGTGTCTTCGTGAGATCTTTTAATTTTTGGATTTGGATTTGCAAAAAGTATTGATTTTAAAATATATAAAATTCTTGTAAAAAGTTTTCGGTAAATTATTCCCGAAGCCATTTATAAACTTGAAATTTAAAGCGTAGCTAAAATTTTATGCTTACATATTCGTATTATTAATTAGCTGTCTATTTAAACTTATGGTGAAACAATTCAATAGCCAACTATGATTACTTTTGGTGACTAGAAATAACACCGGGTGGGTTACAGAAAATTGTCTTAGGTTTTTCAATCTGCGTCTCTGAATCCCAAAAGGCCATCTGCTTCCCCCGATCAAGTCAAGTTTTTCATATAAGTGAATATAGGAAGAATAGTTTTTAACTAAGTGGAGTATATTGGAGCGGTATTTCTGTTCACCATCCGAAGACCTGAAGTTTGCCATCTACACATGCAAGCAAATACGGTTTGTACTGCAGCAGCTACTTCACCTATCCAGTGTAATCGAGGATTTAGAGGTAAACAAAATTAGAACATAAAATACGATGTTGATAGACTTCAGGTAAATCAATGTTATTTTTGGGTTGAGCGCTTCAAAATTGTTCGACCATTTTTATTCTGCTAACCAGCTAATCAACACTCCCAGCGAAGATAATAATAATAAAAAAGTGTCATTAACTTTATATATACAAGACTCATGAATTGGAAACAATCAACAGTATCTAATTTTTAAATTAAATTGAATTATAGTTTTTATTTAGCTTAGTTATCGTATTTATAAATACAACTAGTGTACTTTCTCGTTAAAAATAACGGGTCATCATCAATACCAATTTATTACCCGTTATTAGGTTACTTTAAATGAATTCAATTAAATTTTTTGCATAGTCAAATTTATTTTATAGATAAAAACATTTAAAAATTGAATAAAAACAAAGGAATTTAATTATAAAATCAATACATTCCAGTGCGCATCATAGTTACATTCTTCACGATTAATACTCGTCATGTAAAAGCGGACACCAAATAGATAAACACACGAGGGAAATTATTAGTATAGATATTTATAGTAATTCTTAATAATTGATGACTGTTGGCATCTTGACTACCAATTAATATAACAGTTAATAAAACTTATTATATGCTAATTTCTTATGCCCATGAACAAAAATGTAGGATCTTTCCCATTTGACGACCCCTACCAAATTTAATTTAAATTAATTTTTTCTTATGTATTTTTGTCCATAGAATCCAAAAATCTTAAATCTTTTTTTGTAGAAACAATACTTTTTTGAGATATGAGGGTTTAAAGTTATTTATTTAATATGTATTAATGAAGGATTGAGAACTTTGAAAAAACTCGTATTTTCACGCTTTTTGGCCAAAGATAGCCGTAATGTAGTCTGTTGAATCAAGGCCGTCTAGTTTGTTGTACCGCACACTCATGATTGATTATTGACCTGGCTGGGGGTATAGGGGGCGGCACGCCCCCCATTACTCATATATCAGTATTGAAGTAATAAATAGAAAATATTACGGAAACTTGAAATATTTGATATTTGTATTTCGGGGAGCATGCCGCCTTTTGAGCCCCCCTGGCAGGTCCATTAATCAATCATGAAGTGTGCAGTACAACAAACTAGCGGATACAACAAACTACATTACAGTTTCATGTAAAAATCTATAATGTTTGAGTAATTTCAATGAAAACACGAGTTTTTTCAAAGTTCTCAATCCTTCATTAATACATATTAAATAAATAACTTTAAGCCCTCATATCTCAAAAAGTATTAGTTTCTACAAAAAACGGTTATGATTTTTGGATTCTATGGACAAAAATACATTTAAAAAAAAAATTAAATTAAATTTGGTGGGGGTCATCAAATGGGAAAGATCCAAAATGTGAAATCGACCGAGTAATTAGAATTGTATATCATCATTCTATTGCGCCATATCATCATATGTGCATTGCATGGAATGGTAACTGGCTAGCCTACATAATCTTTGCCAGGGTATTATATAATGCATATTGTTAGCTAACTACCTACCAAACGAGAATGTGGTGTTAATTTTCTTCAAATATACTTAGTGATTCTCCTTATTTAATATACTAATCCATAGTTTGACCATACGTATACTTTTAGTTTGACCGTACCAGGTGAACTAGCAAAATTAATAAACATGACGAGTGATTTAGGATCCACGTGAATTTTATTTTTGTCGTTTGACTAAATCTGTCGTAGGTAGAAGCTGTGTTAATATTATTTGATTTACATATACATTTATTTCTATGGTTTTAGAAGCTACGGGTTTGTTTACATCTGTGATCTATGTAGTGAGCTGTGCGCCTGTGTGTAGATAACACCTACCATAACTAATGAACGTGCATTCATGGTTATAGCAGAATCTGTGAAATATCCACTGCATATCATAATCTAGATTCTAGTATTATTCCTACCTATATTTTACATATATTTCCCTTGCTTATGATTATTTCACTTTTGGAGTCTCAGACGATACCTAGAGCCTGGAGTTATGCTCAAAGACGATCGAGGTTTTAGATTTTTGTTTAGGTAGGTTTCATAAATCAGGTAGGTACTATCGTCTATCACCTCTTCATTTTTCCTCTTCCATTCCTTGGTGAGTGATCGACTATATTAAAGATATTGACTATAATCACGGAGTAGTTTTTCTGCATCCATGAGCTTGTATTAGTAGGTGACTCTGTTCATAGAACCACTTTCCTTTCTGACAATTTCTTAAGAGTCCCTTTTATTGAACGATATGTGTTTTAGATCTTGAAAAAATTGAATACTATTGTAGTTCCCAGTTGTCGTTTGTATCTGGAATAAACTTATTGATTTGTATTCAACTAATTTATATGGGTAGCGATGTGCTTTTCCAGAATTTTTTGAAAATCTCTATAAATTAGGGGTGTAGGTACGGACACCTGCCCATAATGATCAACGGACATCTGCCCATAACGATCAACGGACACCTGCCCTGGTGCCCATAACGATCAACGGACACCTGCCCATAACGGACACCTGCCCATAACGGACACCTGCCCATAACGGACACCTGCCCATAACGGACACCTGCCCATAACGGACACCTGCCCATAACGGACACCTGCCCATAACGGACACCTGCCCATAACGGACACCTGCCCATAACGGACACCTGCCCATAACGGACACCTGCCCATAACGGACACCTGCCCATAACGGACACCTGCCCATAACGGACACCTGCCCATAACGGACACCTGCCCATAACGGACACCTGCCCATAACGGACACCTGCCCATAACGGACACCTGCCCATAACGGACACCTGCCCATAACGGACACCTGCCCATAACGGACACCTGCCCATAACGGACACCTGCCCATAACGGACACCTGCCCATAACGGACACCTGCCCATAACGGACACCTGCCCATAACGGACACCTGCCCATAACGGACACTTGCCCATAACGGACACTTGCCCATAACGGACACTTGCCCATAACGGACACTTGCCCATAACGGACACTTGCCCATAACGGACACTTGCCCATAACGGACACTTGCCCATAACGGACACTTGCCCATAACGGACACTTGCCCATAACGGACACTTGCCCATAACGGACACTTGCCCATAACGGACACTTGCCCATAACGGACACTTGCCCATAACGGACACTTGCCCATAACGGACACTTGCCCATAACGGACACTTGCCCATAACGGACACTTGCCCATAACGGACACTTGCCCATAACGGACACTTGCCCATAACGGACACTTGCCCATAACGGACACTTGCCCATAACGGACACTTGCCCATAACGGACACTTGCCCATAACGGACACTTGCCCATAACGGACACTTGCCCATAACGGACACTTGCCCATAACGGACACTTGCCCATAACGGACACTTGCCCATAACGGACACTTGCCCATAACGGACACTTGCCCATAACGGACACTTGCCCATAACGGACACTTGCCCATAACGGACACTTGCCCATAACGGACACTTGCCCATAACGGACACTTGCCCATAACGGACACTTGCCCATAACGGACACTTGCCCATAACGGACACTTGCCCATAACGGACACTTGCCCATAACGGACACTTGCCCATAACGGACACTTGCCCATAACGGACACTTGCCCATAACGGACACTTGCCCATAACGGACACTTGCCCATAACGGACACTTGCCCATAACGGACACTTGCCCATAACGGACACTTGCCCATAACGGACACTTGCCCATAACGGACACTTGCCCATAACGGACACTTGCCCATAACGGACACTTGCCCATAACGGACACTTGCCCATAACGGACACTTGCCCATAACGGACACTTGCCCATAACGGACACTTGCCCATAACGGACACTTGCCCATAACGGACACTTGCCCATAACGGACACTTGCCCATAACGGACACTTGCCCATAACGGACACTTGCCCATAACGGACACTTGCCCATAACGGACACTTGCCCATAACGGACACTTGCCCATAACGGACACTTGCCCATAACGGACACTTGCCCATAACGGACACTTGCCCATAACGGACACTTGCCCATAACGGACACTTGCCCATAACGGACACTTGCCCATAACGGACACTTGCCCATAACGGACACTTGCCCATAACGGACACTTGCCCATAACGGACACTTGCCCATAACGGACACTTGCCCATAACGGACACTTGCCCATAACGGACACCTGCCCATAAATTTAAGTTATTGTGTTAGTAAATTTTAATGCGCATTGTAACCTAAACTTTTCATGGATTGAATTCAATGTGAAGTATATTAGATATTATTTTAACCGAAAAATTAAGTTTATTAGTTAATGTTAATGGTTTTAATCAATGAGGCTAAAGTCTCTTATCATTTTGCTGCAAAATCCATGACATTTTGAAAGTATATATTTGATTTTATGTCTCTAAAGATATATATTATCAAAACTCTCTATAAAACTGTTTCAGTCCAAAGAAAAAGAATGTACACCGTTTTATTGAATATCAACTTAATTGTTAGGGATATTTAATTCAATGAAAAACATTTATCTATTTTTTGATATAATTTAAATTGAAAATCAAAATAATGATTGTACCATCTTTTTCGTATACAAATATAACATATTAATTGAACCGAATTTGCTGCAGTTTGTAGATTAATGATCCAAAACCTTAGTTCTAGAATATTATGTAGTAAACTCATTTCCCCCTATAGCCTGGAGAGAACCTCAAAGAATTTTTCATGAAGAAGAATGAAAATTAATATTGACGGTTGATTCAGAATTAAGAGTTGAAGTAACATTAACTTTATTTATTGGTTAAAATCTTTTTCCTTCATACCAAACGCATGTTTGATTTTTAAATAGTACAAGGCTACCCACACTCACTGAAAATTTTAACCTGTAAAGCTTATATATCCTTCTATATCTTAGGAAGTTTTCAAAGAGCTTAGAAGTTTTCAAAGAGCTTAGAAGTTTTCAAAGAGCTTAGAAGTTTTCTAAGAGCTTAGAAGTTTTCTAAGATATAACTAGTTTTACACTTCAATCAATTCAATATTTCTGTTTGATTTGCAGTTTTTTTATTTATGTAGTTTTCCTTTATCCTGGATAAATTAATTGTAACCTACATTAAATTTTCTACTTCATTAGTCAAAAGTTTAAATGACAATTTATAGGGATAGATCAGTTGCTGTAGAGAAGAGGAAAGAAGAACCGCTTGCTCGAAAACTTCATTTCAGCTCCAGTTCCGATGAGTCTCGTGATTTGGCGTTCGAAAGCGCAACCATTGACCGAACAGAAAAACCAAATAATGTTAAACATGGAAGGATCAACAACGGTAAGAATAGAAAGAATGATTTCTGTCCTGGACTTTCAAAGAAATCTTTAAGTGAAGGGGATTTAAGTAACTGCAAAATTAGTTTAAATTTTGAGGTCAGGGCGTCTTTGTTCAGTTTGATCTCCCCTCCGCAGTCTAATTATCCTCAAAAAAGCCATGTGACTCGAATGCTGAAGAGAGAGGGATTCAATTCAGTTGATAACATTGAATTCAATCAGAATAGCACAATGCGAATAGATATTTGTGACTGCGAATATTGTCATGAGGTGAACAGTTCACTGTCTGACAGATCACTGACTGATAGTCATTTACCTAGCTGTTCTTTTTCATCGGATTTGTTGTCTGAACTTGATGGAACGTCTACAGAGTCTTCTGTTAATCTTCGAATCTCTTCTTTGATTTCTGGCGAAATTTTGTCCAATCCCAATACGAAGAGCAAGAAACTAAGAGTAGACTCAGTAGATCAACGAACGGAGAATGTTTCTATAAGAAGCGTAAGTTTTGGACATCTCTCTCCAATCAAAGAGTTACCTGATGACGCCATTCTGAAATTTAAAGATGCAGATGAGGATTCTTTACTGTGTTCTAGCTCTCGAATAGAAAATGACAAGAACGACAGCTATTTAAATGACCTGACTCCGAAACAGTCCAAACTGGCATGCAAAGCGACTAAGCACCTAATGACTCGAATATCCGATCATGTAGAAGAAAGATTATCAGAAATCACATCTAATCCAGCTTTAGTGGACGATTTAGCATCCTTCAAGAAATCCTGCACATCTCAATTACATATTCTTCTTCACAGTATCACTAAATTGTTACCTTCTGAGAAGAGAAATCGCTTTCACTTACAAAATGTTATAAATAACATATACGATGAAGTGCACAGTAAAGTGAATAATAATATTTGGGAGCAGGTAGACAACGGTTGTGGAACCAAATACAGAGGTTTCAATGTGTCCGCCATCTTGAACAGTGCCATGGCAGCGCTTAGTCTCGAAAAATATTTAAGGAAGTACATGCCTCAATCAATGAAATGGTAACATGTTTATTAACTAAATGTTGATTGTATTTTAGTGATATTGATATTTTAATTATGTGCGATGTGAATTTTATATAAATTTGAGTTTAATGATTGACATGACTGTATCTTTTAATAAGTTTTAGCACTTTTTCTTTTGGATATGCAATTGCATTATTTTGCGACACAGCTGATTTTTTGATTTTTAAATAAGGACCGTTAATTTGTTTCAATATCCTTCATTGTAATAATAGTTGAATATTTGATATATTCTATATACAAGGGGAATGTTTACCAAACCACGAGTGGTGCGTTCGTTGCATATAAATGAGCCACAGGACTCTATTATATACATATCCTGAAACTGTCTGAGGAAAATTGTAGAGGAGGGGAAGCGTCCCTTGGGCCTCAAACGGTTATAATTTAGATTATCGTTTTTCTTTTACATCATTATTTAATACTACCTGCAGTTTTAGAGGATATCGTTAATGTTATACACGAGATTCAGATTTTTTGTAAGGTATACGTGTGTACTATAGTAGTCTCCATTTACTATCACATTTTCATTTATCATCCATGAATGTAGTCACCGGTGCTTGCGTGCCTTTTTGTTACCGTACAGTCCGTACTTGGTAAGTGGAGTAGCTTTACTGCATATATCAGCAGTATCCCCGATTGGATGGTAGGTTACTTTTTCTTGAAGCCACTTCCTTTCTGACTGTTTCTTGGAGTTCCTTGAATAATTTTACATAATTAACCGTCGGTGATATGTTCTTTGGGGAGCAAGTAAAGATGACGGACCATAGTCCGTTAACTTTACTTGGTTAAATTCTGGTCCGTTATGTTTACTAGCTTCATTTCTGGTCCGTTATCTTTACTTGGTTAAATTATTAATATTTGACCAATAATTGAAATAAGACCATAATTTTGGAATCGTAATAGATACCATATTAACGGATTTAGGCAGAAGTTTTTATCCTTTTTTCAAAATGGATCCCGTTTTTTTTTTATCAATTCTATCAATTAATAAAATATGCAAAATTAATGTATAATCATCAATATTATCATCTATGAGGTGGTATTTTTTAAAATACTAAAGCAAATATTTTTTAAATTAAGAAATGTTTTCTGGTCCGTTAACTAACTAGTTTTTTCTGGTCCGTTATCTTTACTAGCTTAATTTCTGATCCGTTATCTTTACCAGTTTCATTTCTGGTCCGTTTAACTTCACTTGGTCCGATTCTGGTCCGTTATCTTTACTTGCTCCTTCTTTGGTGGAAGGTGTACGCATCAAATGTACGCGTTAAATTCCTACTAAATTAATATTTAATTAATTGAAATGATCCATAGTATTCCTTAGTCAATTGACCAATCCAAGAATATATTGTCAAAACTCAAAATAACTAAAAGCACGTCAATTAAATAGTGTTAACAAAGATATCAGTATCTTTACTGTTAATATCAATCGTGAGTGAATAATAATAAAAAAATTATATATTAAATAAATTAAAGAGATTAAAATGATTTCAACCCGTAACTAAATATTTATATAAATGGCAGTAAATATTTTTTTACCGATTAGCATTTCCTTCAAAATTTCTTAGACTCTGTTTTTCTTATAATCATAATGGCCGTTTGTGAACTTCAATCAAACAGGCTGTATCATTTGTTTTATCATGTATTGTAAAATGACCACTAACTAGTTTCAATGAAGCATGATTAAAATTTTCCATCTTCGACGGGATTCGAACCCGCGGCCTCTGGATTAGAAGTCCAGCGCGCTATCCACTGCGCCACGAAGACCTGGCATATATTCCTGCTTCACTTGTATAATTTAAAATATTTGAATATAAAGTTAAACTATACATGTTTTCGATTTAATAAAAAGAATTATTAAGAAGTGTAATCTGCTTAAAGTTCTTCGTGAGATATTTTATATCCATATTAGAATGAGTAAAGACGTTAAATAAAGGTACCTACCTATGGTTTTCTGACATATTCTCTTTTCAGTTATTTTAACTCGTTACTAGGTATTTCAATTGATATACATTGTACATAGTCCCGAAAAGGTCTCGCGTATTGCGGGAATTTATATATGGTCTTGATTGTGAACCTTACTATTTTTATGTGTTCTGTTCCTTCAATAAAATTGTATCATTGTATCATTAGTACTATTATGGATGCTAATGAAAATAACATTGAATTATAATTATTGTGTAGATTTTGAATTTGACCGGAATTGTGAAATCTTCCGATAACGCGGAACTTTATCCTGTGGCCCTGTAGGTACTCCAATATTTTCCGAGATATAGTCCCTGTCTTGTCATCAATCAACTAATTTGTAGTTGATTAATTTTCATCTGACATTGCTGTGACATTGGCATTGAGTAGGTATAGATACAAAAAATTACCTATATGAAAGTTTGTGC